>CM028687.1:63218839-63605466 GCA_016771965.1 Brassica carinata | reverse complement strand
ATCTTCATCGTTCTAGAAAGAGGAGCCACATCACATCTACTCACTCTATAGAAAGAGGACGTAAGATACTCATGCGAAGGAAAATAGAGGTTACAGGTAGTACAGTACTGATGGATAGACTTTCACCGGACATCTTCAAGCTTTGAATATAACATTTTTTTTATAATCAGAGACATGATCCTACACATAGATCATTGTTTTTATTACAACCGAAGAAAACCAACGTAACTACACAATAACCAGAAAGTTCTCTTACTCCCAGAAACTCTCCTTAGCTTAAAAAAAAATCAATAGTTTTTGAAATAATAAAAGTCTACAATACTTGCCTGCTCCAAATTCTTTCAATAACAGACTCGCCAAACCAAAGTTCTTGTTTCAGGCTTCCACCCCCGCTTTTCAATATGTATGTGATTTGCCAAATTGCACCTTTATTTGAAATCACTTTGAGAAACATAAATTTTCAAATTTAAAATGACCAAATCTAGCTTTTCTATTTCTAATTAATGATATTCATATGATGCAATTAATAATTCATAAAAATAAAAAGGAAGAGATCTCACATAGGCCAATGATGGGAGGGATACTGGCGAGATTAGCATAACTAATACCCTGAGGAACGGCAAGGCTGGTTATGGTTATTCCCGCAAGCAAATCGTACCATAGCTTTTGCAGATTGTATTTTGGGAGCCACTCAAAGATTGGAACAAAATACTCCAATGTCTTTTTTGTTTTTATCAAACCATTTGGCTCTTGCGATATCGGTTTAAATGGATCATCGGGGAAGAAAGTTTCTTTACATTTCGATCTCAATTTTACAACAAAGCTTCTCGGGGCCGAGAAGTTTACTCCCTGCCCCTTTGGTGACGAGGAGGAGCTTGTTCTATCACTCTCCATGGTTACAAAAGAAAAAAAAACAATTATGTATGAATACACACAACAAGCAAGCAAGAGGTAAAATCTCTATCTCGCCTTTATGTTTTTGTAGTTTTTTTTGGATAATTTATATTTTGTTTTCTGTATTTTCAGTGCTTTGTAGAGAATTGGAGAGTATGGTTGTGTTATATATAGAAGGATGACCAAAGAAAGTGGGAGATGATATTTTGGATTTTTTTCAACATGTGAGTAAATAGCGTGTCTTTTATGGTAGTAAATCTGCTATTCTTATCTATACAACACTTCATTGCGTAGACTAGGTACAGTTGATGTGTTGAATAAAAGTTGAATCATTATAACTAACATGCTGAATAAGAAATTTGACGATAAAGATTATTTGTTATTAAAAACGTTTTAATATGTTGAATAAAATTGGACCATCGAGGCCGCATGTCAATTCTAGAAGTTTTTGATATTTTCATATCATTCTAGTTATTTAAAATTATTTATTTTATTATATATTATTAAATAAATTATTTCAGTTTTATACAAAATTTATTATTCTGTATTTTAAATAAATATATAGTTTATTTAGTTTAGATATAGCAAAAATTAATTATTAATCAGTAAAATTAAAATGTTGAATTTTGCTAAACAAAATCATTATAATGCGTAAAAGTTGAATGTGTTTTTAATTAGAAAAAAAATAAAGTAAAACTTCAGAATGAACAAAATCGAATGTTGAATTTTGAAACCACTGTGAAAAATATATGTAATATCTCTCTATACAGTGGATGTTAGTAACATCTTTCAAATTAATATGAGTGTAATGTTATTATCATTTTAAATCCAGTTTAGAAAAATATCATTTATTCAAGTTTTTCTGTTAACAAATGTTGTTGTAGTCCATCTTAAGAAAACAGTGTATGTATATGTTTTGAATTTTGATACATATAACCCATCGCAACACTTATCACTTTTTTTAAAAAGTAAAAAATATGAACAAGAAAGGCTAACGTTTTGCATAACTGTGGCTTGAGAAAGTTTTATTTTTCTAAAATTCTTCTAAATTACATTCATAAAACCGACATTTAATAAATGAAATATTTACTATTGTGGAATATTCTATCGTATCAAATCAAATCAGACCAGATGAAGTGGGATTGTAATAGAAAGTATAACATGTCCGTATCATCTAATGAAAATTGCATCAACTATAAGGGGAAAATGATCATTTAATTCCTCAAGTATTTGAAATTAACAGTTTAAATCCTCAATTCTTGGTATGCAATTTAAATCCTAATGTTTGTGTTGACTTCAAAAACTTTATTTTATTCTAAAAACATATTCTCTAAATCAAAACTAAGAGGTTAGAGCTTGCTTTAAAGAAGCTAAACTTCAAAAATTAATCTTCTTTAGAGTCTTAAAGCCGGCGGAGACTTTATTTTCGGAGATAAAATTCTGAATTTTGATATGAAGAAGATGCTGCTTTTGGGATTTAGAACTCTGGGTTTTGATTTGGGGAAGCAGATGATAAGAAACAAAATAGAAGGAGATTAGCTGTTTAATTTAACGTTTTTTGGTATTGTCTAACGTTTACTTTTTTCAAGACTAATGTTGTGAAGTCAACACAAACATTGGGATTTAAATTGCATACCCAAGAGTTGAGGATTTAAACTGTTAATTTCAAATACTTGAGGAATTAAATGATCATTTGTAACATAGATTTAACCATAAAGAATAGTAAAGGCTAAATCTCTTCATCAGGAAATAGCTTATCCTTTAACGAAGGGGCAATATTTTCAAGTTTCTGTGGAACACCATCAACAGTTCAACACGCACCACCATAACTTCTGCCTGCACTAGTTCTTGCACAATTGTCTATATTGCATATGGAATTTTACAAGGATGAAATAAAGTTGCATATGACATCCGCCATCTGAGAATCATATTCAGGTCCTTCCATCTGGAAATGGCTAACGCCTTCAAGGAGGTGTGTTTCGGTGCGTCCCGCTGAAGATTTCAGCTTCTTCTTGAGCTGGCTAACGCTAGTGAAGCCGTCTTGTGTTCCCATAACGAAGAGTTTGGGTTTAGGGGATGAGAGAATGGCCTTGTGGTGCCGCCCAAACCCTAAACCCTAAACCCTAAACCCTAAACCCTAAACCCTAAACCCTAAACCCTAAACCCTAAACCCTAAACCCTAAACCCTAAACCCTAAACCCTAAACCCTAAACCCTAAACCCTAAACCCTAAACCCTAAACCCTAAACCCTAAACCCTAAACCCTAAACCCTAAACCCTAAACCCTAAACCCTAAACCCTAAACCCTAAACCCTAAACCCTAAACCCTAAACCCTAAACCCTAAACCCTAAACCCTAAACCCTAAACCCTAAACCCTAAACCCTAAACCCTAAACCCTAAACCCTAAACCCTAAACCCTAAACCCTAAACCCTAAACCCTAAACCCTAAACCCTAAACCCTAAACCCTAAACCCTAAACCCTAAACCCTAAACCCTAAACCCTAAACCCTAAACCCTAAACCCTAAACCCTAAACCCTAAACCCTAAACCCTAAACCCTAAACCCTAAACCCTAAACCCTAAACCCTAAACCCTAAACCCTAAACCCTAAACCCTAAACCCTAAACCCTAAACCCTAAACCCTAAACCCTAAACCCTAAACCCTAAACCCTAAACCCTAAACCCTAAACCCTAAACCCTAAACCCTAAACCCTAAACCCTAAACCCTAAACCCTAAACCCTAAACCCTAAACCCTAAACCCTAAACCCTAAACCCTAAACCCTAAACCCTAAACCCTAAACCCTAAACCCTAAACCCTAAACCCTAAACCCTAAACCCTAAACCCTAAACCCTAAACCCTAAACCCTAAACCCTAAACCCTAAACCCTAAACCCTAAACCCTAAACCCTAAACCCTAAACCCTAAACCCTAAACCCTAAACCCTAAACCCTAAACCCTAAACCCTAAACCCTAAACCCTAAACCCTAAACCCTAAACCCTAAACCCTAAACCCTAAACCCTAAACCCTAAACCCTAAACCCTAAACCCTAAACCCTAAACCCTAAACCCTAAACCCTAAACCCTAAACCCTAAACCCTAAACCCTAAACCCTAAACCCTAAACCCTAAACCCTAAACCCTAAACCCTAAACCCTAAACCCTAAACCCTAAACCCTAAACCCTAAACCCTAAACCCTAAACCCTAAACCCTAAACCCTAAACCCTAAACCCTAAACCCTAAACCCTAAACCCTAAACCCTAAACCCTAAACCCTAAACCCTAAACCCTAAACCCTAAACCCTAAACCCTAAACCCTAAACCCTAAACCCTAAACCCTAAACCCTAAACCCTAAACCCTAAACCCTAAACCCTAAACCCTAAACCCTAAACCCTAAACCCTAAACCCTAAACCCTAAACCCTAAACCCTAAACCCTAAACCCTAAACCCTAAACCCTAAACCCTAAACCCTAAACCCTAAACCCTAAACCCTAAACCCTAAACCCTAAACCCTAAACCCTAAACCCTAAACCCTAAACCCTAAACCCTAAACCCTAAACCCTAAACCCTAAACCCTAAACCCTAAACCCTAAACCCTAAACCCTAAACCCTAAACCCTAAACCCTAAACCCTAAACCCTAAACCCTAAACCCTAAACCCTAAACCCTAAACCCTAAACCCTAAACCCTAAACCCTAAACCCTAAACCCTAAACCCTAAACCCTAAACCCTAAACCCTAAACCCTAAACCCTAAACCCTAAACCCTAAACCCTAAACCCTAAACCCTAAACCCTAAACCCTAAACCCTAAACCCTAAACCCTAAACCCTAAACCCTAAACCCTAAACCCTAAACCCTAAACCCTAAACCCTAAACCCTAAACCCTAAACCCTAAACCCTAAACCCTAAACCCTAAACCCTAAACCCTAAACCCTAAACCCTAAACCCTAAACCCTAAACCCTAAACCCTAAACCCTAAACCCTAAACCCTAAACCCTAAACCCTAAACCCTAAACCCTAAACCCTAAACCCTAAACCCTAAACCCTAAACCCTAAACCCTAAACCCTAAACCCTAAACCCTAAACCCTAAACCCTAAACCCTAAACCCTAAACCCTAAACCCTAAACCCTAAACCCTAAACCCTAAACCCTAAACCCTAAACCCTAAACCCTAAACCCTAAACCCTAAACCCTAAACCCTAAACCTTAAACTCTAAACCCTAAACCCTAAACCCTAAACCCTAAACCCTAAACCCTAAACCCTAAACCCTAAACCCTAAACCCTAAACCCTAAACCCTAAACCCTAAACCCTAAACCCTAAACCCTAAACCCTAAACCCCACCCTTTAACTCTAAACCCTAAGTTTGTGACTTTTGATAAAACATTAAGTGATATTTTTGTGACTTTTGACCTTGAATGCTAATTTAGGAACAAAAACTTATTTAGTGCTATTTTTGTCTTTTTCTCTTTTTTAATTCTAAATCTAACACAATGGCAAATCACAAGATATGTAAGAACATCAAAAAAGAGGTTACGAATCTACACAAGGTGCACCATGTCAGACAAAGATCTGATGATGTCACCACTCTCTACCTCAAAATTACCCAGACACTTTACATTGATTGAATCTATTCAAAAACTTAAACCAAAGCTTCTCTTTTTTCACTTCTTCCCACAGTCTATTGAAACTTTCTTATTCAATTCTCATGTAATACTCTCTAAAGTTGATCATCCAGACTCAAACACAAGAAAGATGCTTCATCTATACAGCTAGAATTACATCAATTAAAATCAACTAAACCACTTAGAGATAACACCAAACCGGAACAAAGTTACCTCAGCTGAACTGATACAACGCATCAAGTAAATTAGCAAACTTAAAAAAGAACAAATCATAATGTCAGTATCAACAAAACCGCAAAACTCATCTCCGTACTAACTAATGAGAACTAAATAGAGAGACAAAAAGAGTTAAAAGGAACACCTTTTGTTTAGTTTTTCAACACAATAAACAGATCAAAAACAGCTCGAATGTTCAAAGCTATACCTTCGATTTGAATACTAACTCAGAAGAATCCACACACTGAGATTCGAAGGAAAGGTGGAAACTTTACCGGCAGAAGAACCCACGAGGAGGATCCTTTTCAACAGATCCTCACCGAATGTCTCAGAGATGAGCAAAGAGCATGCTGCGACTGTCCCCACCGCGAGAGTGTTCGAACTTCCTAACACGGCGTATACAAATGGCGGCACAAAACTTGAATCTGAATTCCAGACATTTTTAAAAAAATTAAAAATGAGTTATTACTTTTTTTTTTTTGAAATATTATGTTCTCATTTTTAATAATCTTAAGCTGGGTTACTATCAAAGTAAAAGTCCCTGACACAATAGATAAATTCCAGAGGTGTGAAACCTAGTTTCACAGCTTGATTCTAGACTGAGACCTGGTTTAACCTGCTTTACAAGGAACAACCAACACAACCAGCCAGGTCTCAGTCCTGCTTTTCAATATATATACGTGATCTTCCTTCTTATTTTATTATTATTTTTGTGCAAAATAAAATGCACCTTTACGGGAAATCACTTTGAGAAACATATATGTTTTACATGTTCAATTGACCAAATCTAGCTTTTAATTTATAAATGATATTCATATGATGCAATTAATAATTCATAAAAAGATAAAAGTGAAAAGGAAGAGAGATCTCACATAGGCCAATGATGGGAGGGATACTGGCGAGATTAGCATAACTGATACCCTGAGGAACGGCAAGGCTGGTGATGGTTATTCCCGCAAGCAAATCGTACCATAGCTTTTGCAGATTGTATTTTGGGAGCCACTCAAAGATTGGAACAAAATACTCCAACGTCTTTTTTGTCTTAACCAAACCATTTGGCTCTTGCGATATCGGTTTGAATGGATCATCGGGGAAGAAAGTTTCTTTACATTTAGATCTAAATTTTACTACAAAGCTTCTGGGGGCAGAGAAATTTACTCCCCACCCCTTTGGTGAAGAGGAGGAGCTTGTTCTATCACTCTCCATGGTTACAAAAGAAAAGATAAACAATTATGTATGAATACACACAACAAGCAAGCAAGAGGTAAAATCTCTATCTCTCCTTAATGTTTTCTGTATTTTCAGCGCTCTGTAGAGATTTGGAGAGTATGGTTGTGTTATATATAGAAGGATGACCAAAGAAAGTGGGAGATGATTTTTGGATTTTTTTTCAACGTGGTGAGTAAATAGAATCTGTCTTTTATGGTAATAAATCTGCTAGTCTTATCTAATACAACACTTGACTGACTGTGTAGTCTAGTTACAATACATGTATTGAATAAAAGATGTAAATTTGATGATGTAGATTATTTAGTGTTAAAAACGTCCTAACATATTAAAAAGATAGATTACTGATGTCGCATATCAATTTTTGGAAGTTTTATATATGTGCGGTAAGTAACATCTTTCAAATTAATCGGAGTGTAAAGTAATTAGAATTTTAAAACCAGTTTAGAAAAATATCATTAATCCAAGTTTTTCTGTTAACAAATGTTGTTCACAAAAGATATTTCAACTAAATCATAAAATAATATATATAAAATAGAACACAAAAACATCATAGTTTTAGATATACATGTTTTAAGTCGTTGTATCGGTTCATTGGATTTGGTTTCTTTCGGTCCGGTTTATGGATCGTTTTTGGTTCGGTTTCGGGTAAAAATTTAGACCCAAAAGGTACTCATACATATTCGGTCCGTTTCCTTGGGATATTTTGGATCGGTTCCGGTCGGATCTTCGTCCAAGTTAGAATGCTCGAACTGAAGCGAATACTAGCTGGATCCAGAAATTCTTTTACCGATGTCATAAATTAAATTATTATTTAAAATTAATTAATTTTATTAAATATTAAATAATGTTTTATTTAACGTAAACTATAATATATAAAAGTGTCAATAATTTGAAAAAGTGTCAGATTTTTAATACAAATCAGACCAGATGAAGTGGGATTGTAATAGAAAGTTAACATGTCCGTATCATCAAATGAAAATTGCATCAAGTAAGTGACAGTTACATAGATTACCTATAAAGAATAGTAAAAGCTAAAATCTCTTCGTCAGGAAATAGCTTATCCTTTAACGAAGGGGCAATATTTTCAAGTTTCTGTGGAACATCATCAACACGCACCACCATAAGATCAACCTGCACTCGTTCTTACTTTCTTCTTTTGTGTATGATGTGTTACAAATTAAGTCTAAATCTCACACATGGGTAATGTATCATGAAGTTGCATATGGAATCATTACATGGATGAAATAAAGTTGCATATGACATCCGCCATTTGAGAATCATATTCAGGACCTTCCATCTGGAAATGGCTTACGCCTTCAAGGAGGTGTGTTTCGGAGCGTCCCACTGCAGATTTCAGCTTCTTCTTGAGCTGGCTAACGCTAGTGAAACCGTCTTGGGTTCCCATAACGAAGAGTTTGGGTTTAGGGGATGAGAGAATGGCCTTGTGGTGCCGCCCAAACAGAACCGAGGCCATGAGGCCAAATGGGTATCCCAAACTCACATATCCCACCACTTGCTCTACTTGCTCCACTGCTGATCCTGCGATTGGTGCACCTGCCATAGACTATAACTTCATTTCATTTTTTCTTTTACAATATAAAGAAGTTGGCATGGAATATATCCATCAAGCGAGTTATTTGTTCTATGCTCAGCACGAGATGAATAATTTTAAATCTAACACAATGGCAAATCACATAGCAATCTACACAAAGATGCACCATGTCAGACAAAGATCTGATGATGTCACCACTCTCTACCTCAAAATCACCCAGACATTTTACATTGATTAAATCTATTCAAACTTAAACCAAAACTTATCTTTTTCACTTCTTCATTCCACAGTTGATTGAACTTTCTTATTCCACTCTCACATTATACTCCCTAAAGTTTACCATCTAGACTCAAACACAAGACAAGATCCATAAGAAAGTGGAAAAAAAACAAATACGAAGAAGAAAGATGCTTCATCTACACAAGGATAATTAACTCAACTAAACCACTTAGAGACAACACCAAAACCAAGACAAAGCTGTCTAAGCTAAATAGCTAATATAAGTGAGCAAACTTGGCTGGAAAACTTCAAACGAAAGAACTAATCTCCCTCCCTCCGCAATGACTAATGAGAACTCAATAGGGAGCAAAAAGGGGTCAAAAGGAAAACCTTTTGTTATGTTTTTCACCAACACCAACAGATCAAACACAGCTCGAATGTTCTGAGCTATACCCTCAATCTGAAATACTAACTCAGAAGAATCCATACACTGAATTCGAAGGAAAGGTGGAGACTTTACCGGCGGAAGAACCCACGAGGAGGATCCTATGAGCACCGAGATTCTGAGAAACCCACCGACAAACAGCGATCACATCCTTAACCTCGGCGAACCCAGTAAGAGTAGCCCTCCCCGTTGATTTTCCAGCACCTCTCGTATCGAAAGTGACGGCCTTGAAGCTCTTGCAGGCCAACTCAGAAGCTATGCCTTTGAGCAGAGCCTGACAACCACCCAAGAGCGAGAAAGGGTGGACCAAGACTATCACTAGATCCCCGTCGTGGCTAACTTGTTCATCTCTGGGTTTGAAGATTCTCGTGCGAAGCTTCACACCTTCCTCGGAATCAACGTCACACGATTCCAGTACAAAGTTTAAAGACGACGACATGATGCTCCGGAGCGATCAATGTTTTTGCAAATCGTTTGGGTTAAATCTCGAACGACTTGATTCACGGTTGGTTCAGTTACAACATCTTTACATGAATTTACGGTCAAGCTCTAACCGTTTCCATCGGTTTATTTTTTTCCTTGTGTATTATTTTATTTTACGTCTACAAAAAATGCGGCAAAGCCCATGTTTTAAGGGCCTGGTTTTTAAGTAAATTATTTTTACGGCCTCGTTTTTAAATAGCATTGGGCTAAGTTTGGTATTGATAGAGCCTAGAGGTTTGTGTGTTCCTAATTTAGTTATTTTCAATCAAGAATTCGAAAACCATTTCAAGGACACTAGATTCTTTTTAAATGCAGAGAAAGGGTCAGCTGTAGCTGTAGGTCTGGACAAAAAAATCCGAATCCGAAGAATCGAACCCGATCCGAAAAAGTAGCACCGAACCCGAACCGAAATTGATTAAATCTCCGAACGGGTTCAAAATTTTGATATTTAAAGAACCGAAACCAAACCCGATCCGAACCGAAGTATTTCGGGTAGCCGAATATATCCGAAATAGATTTATATACCTAAATATATTAATTATTTTTATATATAAATGTATATTAAAAACATCCAAAATATATAAGATATTTTAAGTTTTCCAAAATACTTAAAAATATATACAAATAGTCAAAACTAAATGTCTAAAATAGTTAAAATATACTCAAAACACCAAAAATACATAAATATCTATTAATTTTCTATCCAAATATTTAAAGAAATCAATTTAAATGTTATATTTAGGTATTTTGACATATGTTATTCAAATTTATATGTAATCTATTATTTTGTTTATAGATTTTAAAAAATTTAAAGTATATAATAAATTTTAAAATTTTAAAAATAATTTAAATGGATTATCCAAACCCAAACCGAATCCGCAAAGATCCGAACCGAACCCGAGTCGAAATTTAGAAATATCCGAATAGGGCTGAAATCTTTGACCCTGAAAACCCGAAACCCGAATAGATCCGAACCGAACCCGAACGCCCACCCCTAGTCAGCTGAATGTATGGAAGTGACTACTATTGTCTAATTTAGTTTCCCTTTTTTTACGTAAGGTTTGGGTGTGGTGGCTGGCCGGTGGGGGACCATGCAAGCCTCGTCCTGTGCTAAACTAAGCCTGGTTACAGGCCACTATTTGAATTTCAAACTCATACTAAGTACGTAGGATGCATGTTTTCGAAAACTGATTCCCTGAAACAAAATTCCCAGCTGTAGAAATGTAAAAGTGAAATCACATTTCTGTGGTCAGTGTAGATGACAGTAAAAAAAGCTAACGAAAATTAAATGGGTAGCTGAAGCTCTACGCAGGCAAAATCGACTGGTCCTAGACACGGCTAATATGCTAGGCTACACGGTTCGAACCAGATGCTCTTCTCCTCCTACGCCTCTTCTGCCGGACCCTCCATATGCTTAGAATTACTAGCACTCCTACAGCAAAAACCATCAAAGGGTACAGAATCAAATCAAAAGCCAGAAAAGCTTGATATGTTACTTAGGAAACAAGAATCCTGTTTTACCATACAATAAAAGCTTAAACAGACTTGAGAGATGCTTAGAAAAGTTGGGAATATTACCACTAGCTGCAACACCAGCAGGTACTATCCAGCGAGTAGCAACAAGAAATGACACGTCAATCTGCAAATTGAGAGTAATTTAAACTTCTTAGTCCCTCCAGAACTTATTAAAGAAAACAAAACTGGGAACACGATTTACCTCGTCCCTATTGAAAAGGCCTCCCAGATACTTGCTCTTGGAAGAACTAAGCTCACCTTCTTCCCTGGCTGATCTATAACGTGTGGGTCTTGTATTCTCCACTGTGGAATTCAAGCCTCGACCTAAATCAACGCCACGATAGCCGGGCAATCTACGGTTCCTTCCTCTGACGTGTAAGTTATATCCTTTAGTCCCCCATACTTCAAATCTGGAGTCACCCTGACAGATTAGCTCTTTTCCGATTACAGAAGAGTACGTTGAAAAATTCACATCAGTTCTTCGAGATGGCAGTTGCTTCTCGTCTATGGTTACGGGTGAATATCTCTTAGAAAACTTCGAGAAAAGTACAGGGTCTTTGATGTTTGAACTGGTGAAATCTAGCATTTTCTTTAGGAGCCAGTAGCAGTTGGTGACCATGTGGCTACTGTCCAGGCAATTTGAGTCTCCATAAACACCAACTCGGCCATCACCAATCGCCAAAAGCCCAAGAACAGCAGGGTCTTCCTGTAAATAAAGCCGCATTATCACATAAAACTCTGCAATTCAACCAAAGAATGCAAGACACAGTTAGAAGCAAATAAAAGTTGTATCTCATTACCTTCGAGGATCCTGTTAACAGTAGATTCTGTGTAGCACCACTCTCAGAGCTGTCTAGTAAAGGAAAGCTGTGCATAAACCCACCAGCAGGAAACCTGACAATGTTCGTTCCAGAAGCATATCGACTCTGCTCACCGTCAATACTGAAATCTCCATTTAGAATCTTGTCTCCAAACGCAATTCCAAATGATGCAAGAAGGTTATTCAGCGCGGGAATATTTGCACCTCCAGTGACTGGAGTCCACCAACTACGTGTGTTATCGTCGAAGAATCTCATTTTCACCATGGTATCGACGTTATACCACTCAGCGAACACAATTAGACCCAGTCCTGTATTGATAACATCATATCTGAGTTTTTCAATTTCTTCTGGAAAGTATTCATCTTCAAGGTCAACCATCAAAAGAGTTCCATATTGCTGAGCATCGAAGCATGTAAGGGGAGAACCAAGAGTCTCGATATAGTACCCAGCATCACGTAACATGTTGAACATGATGTGAAAGTTTGTATGCAGATGATCACCATGCCAATCAAGAATGTCATTGCGGACATCCAAAGAGTCTCTTGGAATATAACCTGGAGGATACTTAATGCTGTGAAACTGATCCCACAATATACGTTTCGCTCGTGGTGGGGTGGGAATTACTTTCAGTTTCAACTGAAGAGTGCAAGTGCTTTTCTAGGCCCGGTTTCTCCCGGGGCTGGTGGGCTATAGACTTTCACAGTGACATTTCCCTCTATCTCACCTGTGAACTGTGCACCTTCTTCCTTGATCTGCATGTGTAAAGCTAGATAACCAGTCCAGGGCCATATGACATTTGGGTACTTAAAGTGAATGCTCAGAAGATTTCCATCCTCGTTTGCAGAATGCCATGTTGGTGGACTTTCAATATAGCCAATGACACCCATACCATTTAGAATTGTCGTGTTGAAAATGACAGGCATAGCACCCGCATATAGTGGCTGACGACAAAATGGCCAGGAATATGGACAATCATTATAGTCAAGAATGCTCGGGAAAATGCTTGCTCGAGGTTGATAGCTCTTTAGAATCTCATATGATTCTAATCTGACAAAAGAGGAAAATTAGAGACTACAAAATTTAAGGAAATAGGAAGTAAATAATAAGGATTACCGATGAGGATAAGTTAACTTACAGATCAACTCTTCCTGCACCCTGCTCATACATATTAGGACCTGAAAGCTTAGCAGCACCTTCAACCAACGCCTGCTTCATGCTTGCTGGATTAAGCAGGTGCTTCCTACTAGCTTCAGGAATAACACTTACAAGAAGGCAAACAATACCAGCAACAACAGGACTGGCCACACTTGTTCCAGACAAGCTTTTACAACCAGTGCTGATCTTGGACCCCATAATTTCACGGCCATATGCAACCACATCTGGTTTGACACGGCCATATCTGTAAGCCATTTTTTAAAGTTAGGAGCTGCATGAAAACAAGCATTTTGTATCCCTACAATTGCAGGGTTTGTAAAACGGAAATGTAGAAGCAGCAAAGAAAATGCAGTACCCATGAGGAATCTCCCAGGTGCTCATGCCACGAGATGAAAATGAAGCTATGTGATCATCATAGTCAATACCACCAACACCTATGACATCACTCTGGTCAGCTGGATTGTTTAACGTTCCGTAAAGTGGCCCATCATTTCCAATTGCTGACACCATAATGATATTGCTGGCTGTTATTTCCCACACCTGTTCAAAGTTAATCAGCGCCTCTGGTACACACTACTGTTCATATATCCTAGAGAGAAACACCCGGGCGCTTGACTCAAAGGATAATGCAAACTTCAACAGGAGATTAGGGAGCCATTACCTTCTCTACAAAAGGCAGATCTAAGTAGTCCGGTCCCCCAATGCTCAAATTCAGTACATCCATATCTGTTGCTATGGCATAATTGAAAGCGTCAAGAAACCATGAGGTGTACGATACCTGCAACAAGCTGAGCGAAAATTTCTCATAACCTATTTCACTAGGATATCTAGCTTTACACATGCATACTATATTGAGAACATGGACAATTACACTCAAATATAAAACGGTCAATCATACTATATTGAGGAAAATAGAGATCATCGTGTACGTCTCTGTAACCACTATCAATATCTTAGCAATTGTAACAAGGGAAAAAACAAAAATAAATTATTGCATCATGACTCATGAGTGAGTAAGTTTAGTTGAGGAAGACGTATCTGATGCGTGATCATGCATTACCTGGTTATCTGTGAACACTCGAAAGGCATAGATCTCCGTGTCTGAGGCAAAACCAAGACACTCAGAATTTTGACCAGCAATAACACCAGCAACAAATGTCCCATGTCCCAGGTTGTCATTCAAAGTGTCCTCATTTGTCCAATTTGTACGCTCCTGAAAGTTACTGCGTCAATACCAGCTTCAAAGCTTAACAAAACAATTAGAATATCAAAACATAACTACTAGCTCTAAACACAGCTACTCTTCATCTACAATCTTTGAGAAACTCTATGTGTTTTATTAGTTTCTCCAAATAGCGGTACCTTGATGTTACGGAAATGTGGATGGTCAGCTCTTATACCAGTATCAAATATAGCCATTTTGACTTTAGCACCAGTGTACCCCTTCTTCCAGAGAACATCTGCTCCAAACATGGACGTCACTTGAGTCTTCTGAAAAATTAGAAAAATAAAAGAACTCACTTTCAATTTACGATATGAAATTTTAGCACATAGATCGAATACTGAAGCAGATATTAATGACAACAAACTCTCACTTGAGCGAGAAGACGCCTTGACGTGGTGGTGTTACTAGGAGTCCCCTTGGCCGAGCGATCAGCTCCTTCTTCGAAAGACATAGACGTGAAGATCTTCCGGGACGCTTCTCCCCGTCGAGAAAAGATCCTCCGAGCAAAACTCTCTGGTACCTAAACTCCACGTTCACGTCTTTCACCATCGCCAGCCTCTCAATCTCCTCAACGACGGCCTCTCTCCCGCTCTCCTCGATCCATAGAACACCAAAGTCCGTCGGATACTTCGCCGCCGGGTTATCCCTCTCGATCCATCCCCAGCCACCGGATCGGACCTCCGATTCGAGGTAAATCCGATGAGTCTCCGCCGGCTCGTAGTGCTTGAATCGGATTATGTAGTTTGTATGCGTTGCAATCTCTGCGTTCTGCGGATTGAGACGGAGCCGCCAGAAGAGGAAAACGGAGAGGAGAGCGACGAGGATGTAGGATCTGCAAGCAGATGAAGAAGCTTCTGCGAGGAGCATCTTCTTCATGGAGATGGTTGGATTAGGGGTTGATAGCGAGATTCGCAGACGCACATGCCGTCGCTGGAGGAGAAAGTGCTTCGCTCCTCCTATGTTAAGTTTTGATCTTCTGCCGAAGTACAATGATGAACCAACACGGAAGAGTTGGTGGAGGTGAGTGACTTTTGAACCGGCTGATTCGGTTGGTTCAGCTTAAAACAGAACAAACCAGCATGAAATTCCGGTTTGAATCGTCTGGTTTAGTTCGGTTTACAAGATGTATTTATCCTCCATAGGCTTGAACTCAACATCTAGATTATCCATGGACCTTCAGCCCACCTGAATAACCACACAGGCAAACAAATTTGCAACTGTTTCAGAACGACGACGTTTTCGAGTGTAATTGTCCATGTTCTCAAAAAGATTTTGATGAGATGAGAAACTAAACCGGTTTGATTTGAATGCGTAAATTAGCATGGTTGACCCAATTCAACTGGTCTGCAAAGTCAACTGTGGTATGGTTTGGTTCGAATTGATGACGCAACGAGTGTAACGAATCAACACATGACATGTGTTAAATCCACGAAGGCGCTCCAATCGTTTAACTAATCCAACATGTTAATCCCCGTGAGTGAGACTGTATCTCCGAAGATAGTTTTGCTTCGAAAAACCCTTCCCACCTTGAAACTCGTTTCTCTTCCATCCGAATAGCTCACCCACCTTCGCCGCGTCAAAATGGCGGCTGTAGAGAGCAGCCTACCTCCTGGAACGTCGTCTGCGATGAGGAATGCTTTTGGAACCGTTCTCTCAGCTCTGATCCTCGTCCTCATTGGTGTCCTCGCTTTCTCGATCCGACTCTTCTCTGTGAGTTCACTGATGTATCTACTCCTTCAGTGATGTACAATCTGCTAGGCTCTAGATCCGATTAAAACTACGTTAGATCCGACTATTCTGGATCCCGATCTCATGATTTTACGATTGATCGGTGTTAACTTCTTTTTCCCCTCACTGTCTCTGTGTTAGCATAAAATTGTTAGCGTTGAGGTGTTCATTCAAACCTTGCTTGTCGTCTCTACTTTGAATTAAGAGAATGCTTTGGGACGAGACTCATTCTTTCTTTGAATTTAGAAGTCTTATACTTATCCTTGTTTGATTTTTCTACGTTCGTTGTTTTTTTTTCTTTGCAGGTGATAAAGTATGAAAGTGTGATTCATGAGTTTGATCCTTACTTCAATTACAGAGTCACTCAGGTCCCCTCTCTTCTCTTGTATCCATATAATTAGTTTTCTTTCTGGGCGAGTTCCCATATTAATTTATCATGCTGTTGTTTATTTCAGTTCTTATCGAAGAATGGAATTTACGAGTTCTGGAATTGGTTTGATGACCGGACCTGGTAATTTTACAATCAGAAATTTGGTATATTTTCTTTGATATCTTCAATAGTGTTGTTGTACTAGTTTTGTTTTCTCATTTGGTTTGGTTTTAGGTATCCTCTTGGCCGTGTTATCGGAGGAACTGTTTACCCTGGGTTAACATTGACTGCTGGAACCATCTGGTGGTGAGTGTAGCTTCACCAAAAATCAGCAATTATTTGTATCATACATATGGGGGTCAGATTAAAATTCTAATAGTTACATCTATGTGCCACAGGGTCTTGAATTCAATAAACATTCCTCTGTCAGTTGAGACTGTTTGTGTCTTCACCGCGCCTGTGTTTTCAGCTTTCGCATCATGGGCAACTTACCTTTTGACCAAGGTTTGTCTCTTTGTCTAACATGATCTCTCTAGTTAATTCCATAACCAGTTGATCCAACAGTATCTATTTGCATTCTAACAGGAGGTTAAGGGCTCCGGTGCTGGACTAGCAGCTGCTGCTCTTTTGGCCATGGTATGTTATTTCATTAATATACGTGTATTTTTTCTTCAAGTGATGTTTCGGAAGAGCTCTGAATAGAAAATATTGTTTATAGAACATCATGGTTATGACTTTTACTATGTTCTTGCTTGGTTATTTAATGCCATGTAACTATTTAGCATTGGTGCATCTTTTAGTTGAATTTGCTACAAAATTCGGTTGGTGCGATTCTTTAGAGTTTTGTTTGGTTTGGTTTTTCTATTTTTTCAGGTTCCCTCATATATTTCCCGATCTGTAGCTGGGAGCTATGACAACGAAGCTGTTGCCATTTTTGCTTTGATCTTCACTTTTTATCTTTACATAAAGGTTAGGGGTTTCTATAATGGCATGTCAAGTTTTTTTTTTGTTCTATTGAGCAAGTGGATTATATAATGCCTTCAGCAACCAACATCATACTTTCTCTTGTCAATGCAGACACTAAATACAGGTTCCTTGTTTTATGCCACCCTGAATGCCATTGCATACTTTTACATGGTACGACTTGGGATAATTCTTCATTTTTCTCCTTTTCCATTTTACCATTCTCTCCTCAATTATCTTTTTTTTCTTTTTTTCATCACATAGGTATGTTCGTGGGGAGGTTACACCTTCATTATCAATCTGATACCAATGCATGTGCTTCTGTGCATTGTAACTGGCCGATACTCTCCCCGACTATACATTGCCTATGCTCCTTTGGTATGAATCTTCTTCCTTCTGGTATTATATAAAATATGTTGTCTCTGTTGGAGTGAAGTGGTTGCATATATATCACGTAAGATACTGAATAGTAGCTGAAATGAGATTATTCTGAAAGTTAGTGTGCATGCAAATGCAGGTTGTGTTGGGCACGCTGTTAGCTGCGCTGGTACCTGTTGTTGGCTTCAATGCGGTTTTGACGTCTGAACATTTTGCCTCGTTTTTGGTAAGTTCTTTCTTCATGCCCTTATTTTTTACGCATGCCTCTAATTTTAATGCTTACTTTACTCATTTTGAAACTGAGTGTTACAACGACTATAGATCATTCCTCTCGGTGCTTAACTTTCTGGATGCGAGTTTACTTATTTTATCGGTGAATTATGCAGGTTTTCATTATTATCCATGTAGTAGCACTCGTATACTATATCAAAGGCATTCTTACTCCTAAAATGTTCAAAGTTGCTGTGACACTTGTTGTGTCTATCGGCCTGTAAGCTTTCTTGTACTGTTTTTCTCTGACATGTCTGCGATTTTTATACCTTGATAAGATGGATTATATATCAGTGGATAAAAAGCTTATATGCTCATTATTTTTACAGGGTTGTGTGTCTCATAGTTGTGGCAGTTCTTGTGGCACTGGTGGCTTCAAGTCCAACAGGAGGATGGAGTGGTAGGAGTTTGAGTCTACTTGATCCGTGAGTGGTTCTATTTTTTCTATCTTTATTTCTCCTACTTGTTAATTTTCTTTGCAAATTTCGAGTATGCCCTTGTCCACATTTCAGGAATTCTGCTTTATCATTTTTTTAATGGTAGCATATTTGACACTCCATTGTTCTTTGTTTCTACCATATTACAGAACTTATGCAAGCAAGTATATTCCAATTATTGCAAGTGTCAGTGAGCATCAACCTCCAACTTGGCCTTCCTATTTCATGGATATTAATGTTTTGGCTTTCTTGGTCCCTGCTGGCATCATTGTGAGTTAACGTTTGTTATAGTTAGATTTTATACGGAAGAACATTACTTTTGCCATAGATTTAATGTTGATTGTTTTCCATTTTCTTATTCTTCTGTTGGTAGGCGTGCTTTTCGCCTCTATCTGATGCGAGCTCTTTCGTGGTCCTCTACATTGTAATGTCTGTATACTTCTCCGGAGTTATGGTGAGTTGCATGCCTACGAATTACAGTTTCATCTTTCCTAGCCTACTTCTTTTCTTCCACCCTGTAATCACCTGTCCGCCTGATTTCTTAGGTTCGTCTTATGCTCGTGCTTGCTCCAGCAGCATGCATCATGTCTGGAATTGCGCTCTCTCAAGCTTTTGATGTTTTCACGGGTTCTATCAAATACCAGTTATCGTCTAATTCCAAAGATGATGTTAGTATGCTTCTCTCTACTTTATTCGCTCTAATGAATCATCTTTGCTACCTAAGTTCTCAACAAAACATTGTTTGTGTTTCGACTGTTAGGCAGAGGACAACACTTCTACAAAAAATGCCCCAAAAGATGATGCTTCTTCTGGTAAGGCTGACAAGGGTGAAGAAGTTGCAAAAGAACGGTCGTCAAAAAAGGGCAAGAAGAAAGAGAAAGAACCTGCTGATAAACCTTCTATTAAGTCCAAGATTGCGAAGAAAAAGGCTCTTGTTTTGCCTCTTGAAGCCTCTATAGTTGCGCTTCTTCTCCTTATAATGTTGGGTGCTTTCTATGTGGTATGCAAACTTTCTTCGAGTTGTTAGTTTTGATCCCATCTTTTATAGTTAGTTGAGACGACAAAGTACAAACGATAAGACTTTCAACTGCATACCTTTCTTTTTGTAGATTCATTGTGTTTGGGCAGCTGCAGAAGCATACTCAGCTCCATCAATAGTTTTGACATCTCAGTCACACGATGGCCTACACGTCTTTGATGATTTTAGAGAGTCCTATGCATGGTTAAGCCATAATACTGACGTGGATGACAAAGTAAGTTTTTTTTTATTTGACAAAACAAGTCAGTTCTTAGATCCTGTTAAGCATCATGTATTAGTCTATAAGCTGTATTTGATATATGAACCTGAGTTTGGTTTGCGAAAACAAAATAATGTAGGTGGCATCATGGTGGGACTATGGTTATCAGACGACAGCTATGGCTAATAGAACTGTTATTGTTGACAACAACACCTGGAATAATACTCACATTGCAACTGTTGGCACTGCCATGTCATCTCCAGAAAAGGCGGCGTGGGAAATTTTCAACTCCTTGGATGTGAAATACGTTCTTGTCGTCTTTGGTGGTATGTTTTTTTTGGCTCATAGTCATGACATTGTTATCTTATATATTCTCTGATGAGACAATGATTTTGTCAGGTGTTATTGGTTACCCAAGTGATGATATTAATAAGTTTCTGTGGATGGTGCGTATTGGAGGCGGCGTCTTTCCTCATATAAAGGAAGCTGATTATCTGGTACTCTTTTTTCTATTTTGTTTTAGCTACAAGGTGTGATGGCGCAATAATTTAAAGCCCTTTAAATCTGAATCTGGTTACATATTGATTCCTTTGCAAAGAGAGATGGCCAATACCGGATTGATTCTGAGGCCACACCAACAATGTTGAACTGCCTTATGTACAAGCTCTGCTACTACAGGTATGAAGCTTTCCTGTTAGTGTAAACTTTGAACTCTGTTTGCAAGCTCAGTTTATGCTTTTCGCTTCAGGTTTGTAGAGACAGATGGTAAAGGCTATGATCGGGTCAGGCGGACAGAGATTGGGAAGAAATATTTCAAGCTCACACATTTCGAAGAGGTACCTTAACCACAAACCAGTGGCGCATTGTTTTCACTTGATTCTGATAAACGTGACTGGTTTTTGTCATCAGGTTTTCACGAGTCACCATTGGATGGTTCGGATATACAAGCTGAAACCTCAAAAGAACAGGATTCGGGGTAGAGCAAAGAAGCTGAAACTGGTAAAGCACCTTCCTACATACTCATTGATGAATTATTTAGTTAGAAACCCCGTACTAGTTGAATTTCGACTTTAATAGCTTATATTAGGTATTTAGGTATCAATTGGTGAGATAATGAAGCTAAGGGGATCTGTCACTACTAATGATACTTGTTTTGAGACGACATATGTTAAACGTTAGCTTTTGTTTTTTGTTTTTATTCCCAGAAAACAAGCACTGGAGTGAGCTCAAAATCAGCTAAGAAGAATCCGTGGATGTAGAAATCCTAGAACATTCAATGCTGGATGGTAAAGTTCTATGTTAACTCTTAGGTCTCTCTTTACCCTCGAGGAAGTTGCTGCGGACGCATTCAAGTTTCTGGTGGTGTAGGATTCGTAAAAGTTTTGTACACCTTTATGTGGATTTGTAAGGCGAATTTTCATGTTTATGTGTGGAGATTTAGACCAGGAGATATCTATGAAGAAGTTTATTATCAAATAAGCATATATCTATTTACAAACCACACAACCCTCACCTCTTTCACGCGAAGCTTTGCATCGTCTCATATAACGCGTGTTGTAAATTATCCACAAAATAAAACATTTGCTGATTAACTCATCCTTTATATCCACCCGGACCGAACCGGCGGTCGGACTGTTTTGAACCATGAACCAAACATAATTTGGGTTGGGTTAATATCAAAACCTACCTAAAATTGAACTGGCTAAAAATCCATATCGAACCGTCAAAAATTCGAAAACCGGGTGATCCACTGAACCGGCCAAATCCCGGTTCGTATATAAACCAAACTTTTGCTAATAAAATAATTAGCTTTTCTTCTTTTAAACTAAAGTAGGATTGAAAACTTTTATTTCAGGGTCACTTGTATTGAAGACTTTAATAATTAAAATATTTACGTTTTTAAAATTTGTATAATTTATAAAAGAACAAAATACTTGTTTTATTTAAAAATATAAATTCTAATTAATGTATATAAATTTTTTAAAAGATGATGAAGATTTAGAGTGATAAAGATCTGAGAATAAAGTTTAAATAAGTTTTTTGTATTGATTTTATATTTGAACTATTAAATTTTATTACTTTTGTTACATTTTAGTTGTTATTTTTAAAGCATGCCTCTTATTTTAATGCTTAGTTTATTCATTTTGGAATTGAGTCTTACAACGACCATGGATCAGTCCTCTCGGTGCTTAATTTTCTGGATACGAGTTTACTTACTTTATCGTTGAATTATGCAGGTTTTCATTATCATCCATGTAGTAGCACTCGTATACTATATCAAAGGCATTCTTACTCCTAAAATGTTCAAAGTTGCTGTGACACTTGTTGTGTCCATCGGCCTGTAAGCTTTCTTATACTGTTTTTCTCTGACATGTCTGCGATTTCTATACCTTGATAAGAGGAGTTTATCTACATCTGATCCAACTATACATAGCTAGTACAGATGGATTATATATCTGGGGCTAAAAAGCTTCTATGCTCCATTATTTTTACAGGGTTGTTTGTCTCATAGTTGTGGCAGTTCTTGTGGCACTGGTGGCTTCAAGTCCAACAGGAGGATGGAGTGGTAGGAGTTTGAGTCTACTTGATCCGTGAGTTGTTCTAGTTTTTCAATCTTTATTTCTCCTACTGATTAATTTTCATTGCAAATTTAGATTATGCCCTTGTCGACATTTCAGAAATTATCATTTGGTAATTGAAGCATATCTGACGCTCCCCATTTCTTGGTTTCTTATCTATCATATAACAGAACTTATGCAAGCAAGTATATTCCAATTATTGCAAGTGTCAGTGAGCATCAACCTCCAACTTGGCCGTCCTATTTCATGGATATCAATGTTTTGGCTTTCTTGGTCCCTGCTGGCATCATTGTGAGTTCAACGTTTATTATAGTTAGATTTTATACGGAACAACATTACATTTTTCCATAGAGTTAGTGTTGATTCTTTTCCATTTTCTTATTCTTCTGTTGGTAGGCGTGCTTTTCGCCTCTGTCTGATGCGAGCTCTTTCGTGGTCCTCTATATCGTAATGTCTGTATACTTCTCCGGAGTTATGGTGAGTTGCATGCCTACGAATTACAGATTCATCTTTCCCTTGCCTACTTCATTTCTTCCACCCTGAATCACCTGTCCTCCTGATTTCTTAGGTTCGTCTTATGCTCGTACTTGCCCCAGCAGCATGCATCATGTCTGGAATTGCGCTCTCTCAAGCTTTTGATGTTTTCACGGGTTCCATCAAATACCAGTTATCGTCTAAATCCAAAGATGATGTTAGTATGCTTCTCTCTCTACTTTATTCGATATGATGAATCATCTTTGCTACCCAAGTTCCCGACAAAACATTATTTGTCTTTCGACTGTTAGGCAGAGGACAACACGTCTACAAAAAATGCCCCAAAAGATGATGCTTCTTCTGGTAAGACTGACAAGGGTGAAGAAGTTGCAAAAGAACGGTCTTCAAAAAAGGGCAAGAAGAAAGAGAGAGAACCTGCTGAGAAACCTTCTGTTAAGTCTAAGATTGTGAAGAAAAAGGCTCTTGTTTTGCCTCTTGAAGCCTCTATAGTTGCGCTTCTTCTCCTTATAATGTTGGGTGCTTTCTATGTGGTATGCAGTCTTTCTTGGAGTTGTTAGTTTTGATCCCATCTTTTATAATTAGTTGAGACGGAAAAGTACAAATGATTAGACTTCTAATGCATACCTTTCTTTTTTGTAGATTCATTGTGTTTGGGCAGCTGCAGAAGCATACTCAGCTCCATCAATAGTTTTGACATCTCAATCGCACGATGGCCTTCACGTCTTTGATGATTTTAGAGAGTCTTATGCATGGTTAAGCCATAATACTGACGTGGATGACAAAGTAAGTTTTTTAGATCCTATTAAGCCTGATGTGTTAAGGTGTCTTTGATATATGAACCTGAGTTTGGTTTGCGAAAAAAAAAATCATGTAGGTGGCATCATGGTGGGACTATGGTTATCAGACGACAGCTATGGCTAATAGAACTGTTATTGTTGACAACAACACCTGGAATAATACTCACATTGCAACTGTTGGCACTGCCATGTCATCTCCAGAAAAGGCGGCGTGGGAAATTTTCAACTCCTTGGATGTGAAATACGTTCTTGTCGTCTTTGGTGGTATGTTTTTTTGGCTCATAATCATGACATTGTTATCTTTTATATTCTCTGATGAGACAATGATTTTATCAGGTGTGATTGGTTACCCAAGTGATGATATTAATAAGTTTCTGTGGATGGTGCGTATTGGAGGCGGCGAGTTTCCTCATATAAAGGAAGCTGATTATCTGGTACTTTTATGTTTTTCCCCCATTCAATTTTAGCTACATGCTGTGATGGCGCAATAGTTTCAAGCCGTTTGAATCTGAACCTGGTTACCTATTAATTTCTTTGCATAGAGAGATGGTCAATACCGGATTGATTCAGAGGCCACGCCAACAATGTTGAACTGCCTTATGTACAAGCTTTGCTACTACAGGTACGAAGCTTTCCTGTAAGTGTAAACCTTGAACTCTGTTTGCAAGCTCAGTCTTTATGCTTTTTTGCTCCAGGTTTGTAGAGACAGATGGTAAAGGCTATGACAGGGTCAGGCGGACAGAGATTGGGAAGAAATATTTCAAGCTCACACATTTCGAAGAGGTAAGATTTAATTCCCTTACCACAAACCGGTGGCGCATTGTTTCCACTTAGATTTCTGATAAACGTGACTGGTTTTTGTCATCAGGTTTTCACTAGTCACCATTGGATGGTTCGGATATACAAGCTGAAACCTCAAAAGAACAGGATTCGTGGTAGAGTAAAGAAGCTGAAACAGGTAAAGCACCTGATTTTTTTTTTGTCTAAAATCCTCCTACATACAACTTGGTGTGCTATTTGAATCATTTAGTTAGTAAACCCTATTAGTTAATTTTTTTGACTTTAGTAGCTATATTAGGTATCAATTGGTACACAACTTTAGCTTCTTCTTTTTTTTTCCCAGAAAACAAGCTCTGGAGTGAGCTCAAAATCAGCGAAGAAGAATCCATGGATGTAGAAATCCTAGAACTTTCAATGTTGTTGCTGACGCAGTCAAGTTTCTGGTGTAGGATTCGTAAAAGTTTTGTAGAACTTTTGTGGATTTGTTAAAGCGAATTTTATGTTTATTGTGGAGATTTACACCAGATGATATCTATGAAGAATTTTAAGTTAATATCAAATAAGCATATACCTATTTTACAAGCCAAACAACGCTCACCTCTTTCACGTGAAGCTTTGCATTGTCATGTAACGTCTTGATAAAACATTTGCTGATTAAGTAAGTTTTTAGATCCTATTAAGCCTGATGTGTTAAGGTGTCTTTGATATATGAACCTGAGTTTGGTTTAAAAAAATCATGTAGGTGGCATCATGGTGGGACTATGGTTATCAGACGACAGCTATGGCTAATAGAACTGTTATTGTTGACAACAACACCTGGAATAATACTCACATTGCAACTGTTGGCACTGCCATGTCATCTCCAGAAAAGGCGGCGTGGGAAATTTTCAACTCCTTGGATGTGAAATACGTTCTTGTCGTCTTTGGTGGTATGTTTTTTTGGCTCATAATCATGACATTGTTATCTTTTATATTCTCTGATGAGACAATGATTTTATCAGGTGTGATTGGTTACCCAAGTGATGATATTAATAAGTTTCTGTGGATGGTGCGTATTGAGGCGGCGAGTTTCCTCATATAAAGGAAGCTGATTATCTGGTACTTTTATGTTTTTCCCCCATTCAATTTTAGCTACATGCTGTGATGGCGCAATAGTTTCAAGCCGTTTGAATCTGAACCTGGTTACCTATTAATTTCTTTGCATAGAGAGATGGTCAATACCGGATTGATTCAGAGGCCACGCCAACAATGTTGAACTGCCTTATGTACAAGCTTTGCTACTACAGGTACGAAGCTTTCCTGTAAGTGTAAACCTTGAACTCTGTTTGCAAGCTCAGTCTTTATGCTTTTTTGCTCCAGGTTTGTAGAGACAGATGGTAAAGGCTATGACAGGGTCAGGCGGACAGAGATTGGGAAGAAATATTTCAAGCTCACACATTTCGAAGAGGTAAGATTTAATTCCCTTACCACAAACCGGTGGCGCATTGTTTCCACTTAGATTTCTGATAAACGTGACTGGTTTTTGTCATCAGGTTTTCACTAGTCACCATTGGATGGTTCGGATATACAAGCTGAAACCTCAAAAGAACAGGATTCGTGGTAGAGTAAAGAAGCTGAAACAGGTAAAGCACCTGATTTTTTTTTTGTCTAAAATCCTCCTACATACAACTTGGTGTGCTATTTGAATCATTTAGTTAGTAAACCCTATTAGTTAATTTTTTGACTTTAGTAGCTATATTAGGTATCAATTGGTACACAACTTTAGCTTCTTCTTTTTTTTTCCCAGAAAACAAGCTCTGGAGTGAGCTCAAAATCAGCGAAGAAGAATCCATGGATGTAGAAATCCTAGAACTTTCAATGTTGTTGCTGACGCAGTCAAGTTTCTGGTGTAGGATTCGTAAAAGTTTTGTAGAACTTTTGTGGATTTGTTAAAGCGAATTTTATGTTTATTGTGGAGATTTACACCAGATGATATCTATGAAGAATTTTAAGTTAATATCAAATAAGCATATACCTATTTTACAAGCCAAACAACGCTCACCTCTTTCACGTGAAGCTTTGCATTGTCATGTAACGTCTTGATAAAACATTTGCTGATTAACTCAGCTTTTAGCTCTAGTTAGTTAACTTTTGGTTTGGTGTTTACCTGCTCCGTTCATTTCCTCTTCAAGAAGCCCAATGCATTATAAAAGCCCATTAATAAAGCCCAAAACATCAGCAGAATCTTGTTTTCATGTTTTGCGAAGACGAATCATATCCCAAAGTACGACAGTCACCGTTCAGTTAAAAGTATCAGACAAGAAGCAACCACGATGCTTAGCCCCGCCACTCTCACCCGGAAAACACCACTCCCGTTCAACTCTCTCGGGTTTTCCGGCATTCACACATCGTACTTCAACCGAAGGAGGACTCTTACTGAAGCTGGTTCAAGCAGGGCTCTTTCGTTTGGGCACAAACTAAATCGTGGTGGTCGTGTCAATTGGTCTGGGCGTTCCGGTACCGTGTTGGGACATCTGGGTCGGGTCTATTCGGTCTCAGGTGGAAGTTCAAGTGACTCCGGCGGAATTGGTGGTTCAGGTGGAGGTGGTGGTGGTGGTGGTGATAGTTCAGGCGGTGGAGGTGATGAAGGCAGTGGCGGAAACGGAAACAAGTGGTCATTTCTGTCATGTTAAATATTTTTATCTCCTCTTATATTAATATACTTCTTTGTGTAAAGATTGTTTCTTTCAAACGCAAATTCGATTCACAGACGTTGGATTATATTCATTGAGCTCTATCTTATTATGTTTCCTTGCTTTTGAGTTAAACAGATGAATTCACTTTGTGTTACGTTTTGGCTTATGATTTTTTCTGGTGGTGCTTCAGGTACTTGGCTCTTCTCTCAAATTATCCTGTTTTGACCAAAGCTGTGTCATCAGCAATTTTGACACTCATTGGTGATTTGATCTGTCAGGTAACTCTCTTATTGGTCTGCTTGTTTCTCAGTAGTTACTCATATGTAACCTCTTGTTGTAAAAGGCAAGATTGCTTATGTCTTGTTCCACTTGGTTTTCAGCTTACAATCAATAGAACCTCATCTCTGGACAAGAAGAGGACACTCACGTTTACCATATTGGGATTAGGACTAGTCGGTCCAGCATTGCATTTCTGGTATTTTTCCGTGGACCTCTTACACTTAGTACATCCTCAGAGAGTTTTGATGCAAAACATTTTTTACAATCTAGTCATCTGATAGTTTATGCATATATATGTTAGCTTTCTGTGTGTTGTATTGTTTTCCTTAACCGTCAAAGCTATATCACTTTTCTGCTAAGTAGTTTGTTCATTTGAAGAGACTCATGCATCCGTTGATATATTATTACTTGTGCCTATTTTCCACTTGCTCTCTGACATTTGCAACTTCATTAGGTATTTGTATTTGAGCAAAGTGGTGACAGCTTCCGGATTATCAGGCGCAGTTCTGAGGCTTTTACTGGACCAGGTATAGCAAATACTCCTGTTTTGCGACTAACATTTAATTTGCTCTTTTGCTTGCTTTGTGTAAACACCAATCTTTTTTATTTTGGCAGTTTGTTTTTGCTCCTGTTTTGTTGGAGTTTTCTTATCAGCTGTTGTGACACTTGAAGGAAAACCATCACATGTCATACCGAAGCTGAAGCAGGTTGGATTACAATCAATCTAATCTTCCACGGGAATGTTTATTTCATGGTATCTTGAGTCCACTAATTTGTGGCTGTGTAGGAGTGGACTGGTGCAGTGGTAGCAAATTGGCAGCTATGGATACCATTTCAGTTTCTTAACTTCAGATTTGTTCCACAAAACTTTCAGGTTTGATTACTAAACTCTGTTGCAACATGAAATGGTAGTGGGGAAGAAAATAAAATTCGATGAAAGATAGAGAGATATGCTTCAAGCATAACGAATATACTCTGTTTCTCTCATTAATGTCTTAATCCTCCACTTGGCATAATGAGCTTGATACGAATTACAATGGAATGAAACTATTAGCTCTCTACATCATATCATTTTAGGGTTAGCCATTCACTGTCTGAATGTCTCTGAACTGCAGGTGCTCGCTTCAAACGTAGTGGCATTGGCTTGGAATGTGATTTTATCATTCAAAGCTCACAAAGAAGTTGTTGCAAAATAGGCAATGTTTCGTTCCCTACAAGCTACAGGTATTGTCGGCAGAGTTTTGGGGGCAGAGAGTGCTTGTCTGCTGATTCAAATGTTTATTACTCCAAAGGAACCTTGCAATTAACATTTAATGAATGTAGAAACAAGCTTGTCTTTCAACATTCGTCTTTCCCACACCATCTCAGCCTTTCATATTTATCAACCAAGCTTATTTACAGTTTCAAAATATATTAAAAATCCTTTGATGCTTTAATAAATTTATAGTTATAAATCTTAAAAATCTCTCAAAAATTTAAAGTTTACCGGACCAATCAACGACCCTTAACAAAAAAAACTAAAGTCTTAAACACCTCCAATAATATGCTTTAATGCATCTAATCATGTATATGCTTTAATGAATTCTTCTCATCATATTTTCACCGCGCACTTCATAAGGTTTGCTTGAAGATCACATCCCAATGTTCTTTTGGAACTTTGTAATCTGGTTCAGGAAGATCCATGTCATCTGCCAAAAAGAAAACACCATTATCAACCATCTCACCCTGATGTGATTCTTAGAATATCATTGTAAAAAAAAGAGAGAAAAGACAGCTACTATAACATACCATGACGTGAGGGGCGATCCTGACGCAGTATACCGGAAAGCCTGTGTAGAATTTCAAAGGTCCTCCTGATTTCAAGGTTTGCATCGCACAGTCCAGCGAACCAGTGTATGGATATTTCCCCTGAGCGTCGGGTTGCATTTTCTGGATCTGAGTTTTGACAAAGTCAAATGGAAGACTGCAAGCCGCAGCGCAGAATCCCGAAACAGCACTTGCTCCTGCCAAAGGGACACAACAATACAACACAACCATCAAACTCAGAGAGATCTACTTACCTGGGAATACATGACCACAAGACAAAACTGATAAGACCTTGCTTAAACTTAGTGCAGAACTATTTTAACTTAGTTTAGAGAGTTGAGCAGAAAAATAATTTTCCAATAGAGCTCAGGGGTCAAAAGAGAGCAAGGAGAATGCATTCGGATCAATTTGAGCATGGTCGAGATATTTAGAAACTCATCTCACTAAGTATTTTCTCTAGTCTACTTATTTAACAGATTTGATGAAGTTAAACACACAACTGTGTTATGTATGAAAACACACTCCTGTAATCAGTAGATGCTGTAAATGTAAATTTACAAGAAGATTTTGTGGGAAGAGAAGCTAACCTACAACTGTGGATGTCTCCCCAAGACCAAGATTATCTCTCATATACTCAGCACTTTGATCATAGGACGCAAGCATTCCCATGTTCAAAGCCATTGCTCTGACCACAGTTGGCCCACAACCTTTCCAAAGCGCCAAAACTCCTTCATCAGCGCTAATACGGTAAAGCGCGTGGAAGGCATTGGTGTAGTTCCTCCGCTGAGCTAACGGCAAAGTGTTATCAGCTTGCATTCTGATAAGCGCTAAATCGGCTGGACTACCAACGCAGGCACCGATAGCACCAGCTGTCAGACCACATAGAGCTTTTTGATACAGCGGTAGTGGCTTCCCATCGTTAGCCTCGCTTGCTTTCGCAGTCAGCATCCTGATATATTCATAAGAACACACTACTTGATTAGTACAATAAAGGTGATGATAAAGAATATTCATCTGGATGGGATCAAGGTAATCCACAAATGATTTTAACTTACTTGAATGATCCAAGACGAGCTGTGGTGTAAGTTGCTTGCCTCAACAAGTTAGATCTAATTAAAATTCAAGTCAAACAAGCTCAGGAGACATCGTCATAGCAGAAATGGCGTAAACCTAATGGTGTAATTAACAGAGTAGCAGTTGATCATCATATACAACATTACAGACCAACCACAAACGTTTCATGTGCATCAACATAAGAACATTAATAGATAACATCCTACATAGATACATACATCTTCAAGATAAGTAAATGCATTTAGATAGATCTAATCAAAATCAATAAAAAAAAAAAAGGTAATATATAACTTGTAGAAGGCACCAATACCTTAATTCTTCAACATGGTGGTGGTCACACTAGCTGCAGATCCCTGACCTAGTTGAATCCTCACCTTCACCAAAAACAAATGTATCACTTCATTAGATTCACATTCATCCAAAGATTGTACATAGTGGTGCACCTAATAGCGTAATTCATCGAAACATGTCAATAGCAGCAGCTCAAACAGATACGAATCTCGATTATAAAAACAAAATCCAGATCTGAGAGACAACTACACTCGGATCTGATGATGAACGCATTTCCAGATTTCGCGGATGTCAGTAAACCACAAGCAAGAACTCTAACTTATAACGACGAGATTCTACGCGTGATCGATGAAGACATTTGACGTACAGTACCTTGATCATGTCAATAGGCTGGATAACGCAAGTGGCGAGCATACCAGAGGCACCGCCATTGACGAAGGGCTTCACGGCAGTCCAGATACCAATCGCAGCTACTTTCTTCTCCTCCGCCATCTCTTCCCTTTCTTGTTGGGAATCGTACGGAACTCTCGAACGAAGAAGAAGTAAAGCTAAAGCTTAAATGCGTTTATATACTCCCTCTTGTTTTTAACAGACCATATTATAGAGTTTTCAGGTATATTAAAAAAACTCATTAAATATGTATCGTTTTTTATGAATAGCAATTTTCATAATTTTTATCTAATAGAAATTCAATAAAACTTGCAATTTTTCGTGTAAACGGCACCAAACTCTTTTGGATTTTTGTGTGGATGTTATCGTTTGAGATCTGAATCCAGCATTTTGTTAAATTCGATTTATTTATTATTTTGGCATTTTTTTTCACGCTGTAGTAGCTAGTGGACCAGTGGAGTTGAAGATTCTGTTGCAGATTGATAATATCGAGGCCCAATGAATAAACAGCACTTGACGCTTTGTGGCTGGGTGTTGCTGCAACTAGAGATAAATAAGATTAAACTAAAATAGTAAAACCACTGGAACTTGGTATATGTTCCCATGTATGAACCCTGTACATGAACACATCAACGAAGGTTGTACAGGATCGAGACTAACATTTAGTCAACAAGAATCTTAAGAAAACCTTAGCGAGGTCACCTCCAGGAACAACCATTGGAGTTTGGCAGTTGATTCCACATTTGAACCCTGTTGGGAACCTACAGAACAAAACCAATGTGTTTACAAAACCAACATGAAGGTAAAGAAAACAGTAGCAACTAGTTCCAGTTTGTAGATCATACCAGTCAACAAACTGAACAGTTATTTTAGTCTTGATAGTACCAACAGCAGCATCAACATCTCCACGGTACATCAAACAACACGCCATGTATACCCGTGCCTTGGGTCACACTTAGCCATCATACTAGCTGGCTCAAACACATCATTAGTGATCTCAGGGACTGATAGCCAGTGGCGGACGGAGAGTATACGGTACGGGGGCACATGCCCCCAACTAACTTTTTAATTTTCTTTAACAAATACTATAAAATGTATATTAGTGACCCCAACTCAAAAATAAAATACAATGAAATTTTTTTGTACCCCCTATTAAATATGTTTCTGTATCGGCCCATAGCTGCTTATGGTAAGCCTTTGCAGCTGAGATGACTGTAGCGTCGCTGCGTAAGACGATTGATGGCTCCATCAAACCTCAACGACGTTGTCAGGGATCATATGATCTGAGATATCAACCTGTTTAGGTTCGTGTAGGTAGGCCACAATATTTGTCCCCACGATACAGTTCATGGAATAGTATTTTTACTGTGGCTGGGCTGGCATGGTGGAACCCCAATTTGCAAAACGGATCTTATGTTTTTGAAAGCCTGCAAGGGATTTATTTATAAACTAAATGAAATGAAATATTCTTTGTACTAAGTAACACAAATCTAATTACATTTTAATAATGAAGTTAAAAATTAGCAACTTGCAAATCACTCGAGAAAGTTAATAGGTTTGTCGTTGTTGTTTTGAGAAATTTTCAACCAAGGAAAAGTAGCATTTTTGAGATAAGTAATATTCCCACGGTTTCAATATAGATGATGTTTTAGAAGGGTTATTTTGTTTCGGTTTATGTGAACTTTGAGATTTTAAAGTTTACTTTGACTTTATTGAAAACTGTTCAACCAATTAGATTTTACAGTTTTTTTTTTATAATTGGTTAACTGATTTTAAAATAGGCAAATCTCCAAAATAGCACATTTTTAAGTTTATATCACAAAAATAGCACTCAAAAACTAAAATGACCAAAATAACACATTTCTAAGTTTATCATTTGAAAATTTTAATTTTTTTATTTTTCAAAATTTGAAATCTTATCCCCAAAACCTCATTTCTCAACTCTAAACCCTAAACCTAAACTCTAAACCCTAAACCCTAAACTCTAAACCCTAAACCCTAAACCCTAAACCCTAAACTCTAAAATCTAAACCCTAAACCCTAAACTCTAAACTCTAAACCCTAAACCCTAAATCCTAAACCCCACCATTTAACTCTAAACCCTAAGTTTGTGACTTTTGATAAAACATTAAGTGCTATTTTTATGACTTTTGACCTTGAGTGCTAGTTTGGGAACAAAAACTTGATTTAGTGCTATTTTTGTCTTTTTCTCTTTTAAAATTATATCTTTAAATTTTTTTAAAAAAATATATAATTTTTTAATGTTTGTATATACAAAACATCAAATATTATGAAATGAATACTGAATTTGATACTGAATTTGTTTATTTTGGGGGCGCATTTGAACCTCAATGGAGACAACTTCATAAAGTGAAGTATTCTTTGGATACTGAAGTTTTGTGTTGATGCGTTGTGTGAGAATGTCAGATTAGTAATATTTATTGCCATAGAGGACTTGGATTACCTTGAGCAAACCATTCGGCTCCATTTGATGTGTGACTGGATTGTAGAACAATGATTCATATGTACATGATTAAGCATGATTGAAATGTTGATAATTTTTCAAATGAAAGAGATATTTACAACCAGGAGCTGTCCAAGCATAAAATAACTAAAGGTAGCCCACAATTACGAGAGCTATATATATCTACTAAAATCACTTCACCTCTTAGTCGGATTGGTATACTACGGACACCGAGAGTCTGAGATCAACTATTACGGAACTTGACACAAGTGCTCTAAACCCAGGGTTGATCTTGGACTAAAGCTCACGAAACATCTGCTTTACGCGCCAAATTTTAATTAAAGGCATCCAAATTTTATAATATGGTCAGGTTTTATATGTTTTTAAAAATTTCATGCTTTAGCTAGGCATCCAATGATATGGGGGTAGAGTCTGCCTAAACCAACAGAATGAAACAATGCAAGTGTGGGATATTAGAGCATGTAATCGATTCATTTAGCAAATATTCATTTATGTGTTACACCATCAATGTAAGATAACAGAGTTGTGCAACTATCCTCTTTCCTTTTTTGATATTTGTTCAAGCTAAGAAAACATTTGATCTTAGTGGTCATCGTTTAGTTTTTCTCTTTCACCTTCCATGCACAATAGAGCTATTCCAATTTATCTCTCTTTTTCCTTATATTAGGTCATTATATAGTTAGAAACTTAGAATAAGCTTGTTTAAGATTTGCTTTTATTAGAATAAGATTGTTTTAGATTTGCTTACATCAGGAACCCAATATTTTAGTTTACATGCAATTCATGTATGGAGTTATGGTCCTAGTGTCTTCTTCATCTTGTTTGCACATGGGAGATAACCAGTACTAACTCTTTCTTAAATATGAAATATGGTCCTGATTAGCTAGGCGCACATAACATTAGGTAGGAGCACATAATATTGGTTATTACTTGGCTATGCATTTGGACATTGTCTTAGTTATATATCTTGAGTTTTAGATTATGTTCAACATTTAACAATTTACATATATACATTCAACGCCCACATGACTAAGAAGTAAAAGAGAATAACAAATAGCTAGCTCAACAAGCACATGGACACTAGGACACATGCTAGCCAGCACAAGAACAAACATCGCTAGCAATCAGATCCTCAAACCCATAAGAATATTAGGTTCATATTAGAATATAATAACTTAATATACATCTATGTTCTATTTTATATTTATGCTTTTATGCCAATGATGGAACTTAGGTTTATTACAGTCACTTTTCTTATCACTGATGAATTGTTCGGAAGTTGGTGAAAATTTGTTTATGCGGATTCAATGGATCTTGTAAGTTGTAATCGTTTGTTATGATCCTCTATATCCAAACAACTGTCCACATGGGCGAACCTATGTGTACCAGCAAGGGGGCAGTTGCCACCACAATAATATAAGATTTAAATAAAATTATCAAGGATACAATTAATTATGTAGCTAAGTTGGTTAAAAAATATTTCTTTGCCCCCACCAGATCTGGGTTCAAACCTCCCACTACTCTTGTTATTTCTAATATTTCTATTTTGCCCCCACTTAATATCTTTTCTGGAACCGCCACTGACTGTCCAAACAATAATTGAATCTACTTGACACCTTGAACCCGAAACAGCCACTGAACTATTAAATCAGTCCACTGAACCAAACCGGTTAACTATCAATTTTCCAATTTTGCTGAGAAACTAGATATAATTACTCGTACTTACTATAATCTGATCAATTCATATATTTCCTAATTTAGGAGTCATTAATGTCCTTCACCCAAACGATCAAGTCAGCAAATCAACCGTATCTTAGCCGCCCCACTCAACCCAAATAAAAACATGAAAACATTTATTTCAGTTTTGAAAGACACGTTATGAATGAATATATTCAAGTTACTTTTTTTCAGCTCACGATATTCAAGTTACTTAATACTATAGGAAAAAAACATTAAAGACAATCACAATCTTACAGGATCGTAATTTCCGGTTTGACACTTGCACAATAATAATATATACTCCAAAAGTTAAACTAGTAAACCATATTTAAATTTGTAAACCAGAGCATCAATTTGTTTCGGTTAAAACTATTTTTCGACCCTTATGAGAAGTCCTAAATCCGGTAAATATAGAAAACCGGATAAAAATAACAAACCGGGCCAGATCTAAGATCCAGATCGAATCTCATGTGTTTTGTCTAATCTCAGGCTGTCACAAATTTTGGCGGACCCCAACCAATTATCATAAATAGTCTCCACCCAATAATAATAATGAAAGAAAAAAGAAAAGAAAAGAAAAGAAGATCTCATTTCTCCCTCCATCTCCCTTCTTCCTCCGCCGAAGAAGAAGACGATCGTAAGGATTAAGGTTTCTTCTGGGAAGCGAAGAAGATGAGGGAGATCATTAGCATTCATATCGGTCAAGCTGGGATCCAAGTCGGAAACTCCTGCTGGGAGCTTTACTGCCTCGAACATGGCATCCAGCCCGATGGCATGATGCCCAGGTATATATATATATATAACCTAATCTTCAATAAATCGCTAGTCCGTAATTAGACACGTTATGAAGAAGATTAACGAGAGCTAGGCGCTTTCTAAACCTACTTTTAGAACAACTGTTTCAGTAATTAAACTTTACATTTTACCAAAAAAAAATATAATAACTGAACCTTTTTTTATAATAATTGAACTTTGCATAAGCGAAACTAGGCGCTGTTACACGATTCTGAGAACAATTGTTTTGTTAATTAGACTAAAAACTGTTGGGTCAAAATCGGTAACTAAGAAATTGATGTCGGAAAGTTATCGAAAATAAAAAATAAAAATACGGAAAACTAAAACTTCGTATTTTTAAAAGTATTGCGCAATTTAATTAGCGCCTAAGCAAGCATTAGTTACTGCTTACACTAATTTTTTAGAAAAATCTACAAAATCATTATATTGGCGTTTGAGCACAGCCTAAACCGATTTTAAGAACATTTTTAGTCGAGGTTTGAGAGATGAATCTAATAGCATGTTCCTTTGCAGTGATACTACGGTTGGTGTAGCACACGATGCGTTCAACACGTTCTTCAGCGAGACTGGCGCTGGAAAGCATGTCCCTAGAGCTATCTTCGTTGATCTCGAGCCTACCGTTATTGACGAGGTACGTACCGGAACGTACCGTCAGCTTTTCCATCCAGAGCAGCTTATCTCTGGGAAAGAAGACGCTGCTAACAACTTCGCCAGAGGCCATTACACTGGTGAGAAAGAGGAATTTTTTTTTTTCTGTGTTGTTCTAATTTTCTTGGAATTTTGCAAAATGGTCCTTTAATATTTTGTGTAATTGCAGTTGGGAAGGAGATTGTGGACTTGTGTCTTGACCGTGTGAGGAAGCTTGCAGATAACTGTACTGGCTTGCAAGGTTTTTTGGTGTTTAATGCTGTTGGTGGCGGAACTGGTTCAGGCTTGGGGTCTCTGTTGCTTGAACGTTTGTCTGTAGATTATGGAAAGAAGTCTAAACTTGGATTCACCATTTACCCTTCTCCTCAGGTACTTAAACTAATTAGTAATTATATTTGAACGGTTCTTTAATTTGGTTTTGATGCATTGCCTTTTGATCTTCAGGTCTCTACTGCTGTTGTTGAGCCTTACAACAGTGTTCTCTCAACTCATTCCCTGCTTGAACACACCGATGTTGCTGTCCTCTTGGATAACGAAGCCATCTATGATATTTGCCGCAGATCACTAGATATCGAGAGGCCAACCTACACGAACCTGAACAGGTTGATATCTCAGATCATATCGTCCCTCACAACATCGCTGAGGTTTGATGGAGCTATCAATGTGGATATCACTGAGTTCCAGACCAACCTTGTTCCCTATCCTCGTATCCATTTCATGCTGTCTTCTTATGCTCCGGTCATCTCAGCTGCAAAGGCTTACCATGAGCAGCTATCAGTCCCTGAGATCACTAATGCTGTGTTTGAGCCAGCTAGCATGATGGCTAAGTGTGACCCGAGGCATGGGAAATACATGGCTTGTTGTTTGATGTACCGTGGAGATGTTGTTCCTAAAGATGTTAATGCTGCTGTTGGTACTATTAAGACTAAAAGGACTGTTCAGTTTGTTGACTGGTATGATCTACAAACTGGAACTAGTTGCTATTGTTTTCCCTAGCTTCATGTAAACACAATTGCTTTGGTTTTGTTTTGTAGGTGCCCAACAGGGTTCAAGTGTGGAATCAACTACCAACCTCCAACGGTTGTTCCTGGAGGTGACCTCGCTAAGGTCCAGAGAGCAGTGTGCATGATCAGCAACAACACAGCAGTTGCAGAGGTGTTCTCAAGGATCGACCACAAGTTTGATCTGATGTATGCCAAGAGGGCGTTTGTGCACTGGTACGTCGGTGAAGGAATGGAGGAAGGTGAGTTCTCTGAGGCACGTGAGGACTTGGCCGCACTGGAGAAAGATTATGAGGAAGTGGGTGCTGAAGGTGGAGATGATGAAGAAGATGAAGGTGAAGACTACTGACACCTTCTTCTATGAATCATGTGCAACCAAAAGTTTTTTCAAAATTTATGTTTCTACTTGTGATTCTTGTTGATTACATGTTTCTTTTTTTAATCCTGTACAATTTACGTTGCACATTCTCCACCGTCTTGTTTTTATTTTGGTTCAATTCATTGGTAAAGTGACCATTGAGTGTTCCAGAGTTCATTATCAATCTTTGTCATCTTCTTAATCGTCCATTTTTTTCTTTAGTTACAATAGGACTCTGTAGAGATGTGTTCTACTTTTACATTCATGGGTCCACACTTGCATGAATTGAAAAGAGAATGTTAGATGTGATCATGTAGGGCAGAAGAGCTGAGAGAGTGAAGGGAGATCCCAAATGGGATCGGTCGGATCGAATATTGGATACTCTGAATGCATGTTGTCGTAGTAAGTGGTAGCTCCATTCATTGCATATAGAGATGCAGATATCTGTCTTTCGATGTCAGCTAGACCAGAATGTTGATCGGTTGAGTTATGATCGTTGAGATGTCCATGTGCTTCTTCCACTCTGTAATTAGCCAAAGGAACCTGATGGTTGAGTTCAGAGACAAGTGGCCAAGAGTAAGGAAGCTGGACACTGTCGGCTTCTGGTTGTAATATGGCTGATAAATCAGGGCGGTACACGTTATTGAGCGGCATCAGTGTGGTAGTGGTGTTGGCGGTGGGACAAGTAGCAGGCGAAGTGTAATTGATGTTGTGTTCTACAAAAGAAGAGGCTGGTTTGTTTTGTTGTTGTTGTTGTTGATGTTTCAGGCTCTGCTTCTGGTGAAGGAGGTTTCTGATCTTCAAAGACAGTTGTGAGTTGTTTGGGAAATGGTTTGCGAAATTGGTGCGAGTGTTGGAGCCACGTAGGAGACAGGCAGCTTCGTCGTAGGCTCGAGCAGCTTCTTCTGCGGTCTCAAAGGTTCCGAGCCACATACGTATCTTTTGAGTGGTGTCTTTGATCTCTGCCACCCATTTCCCTGAAGGCCTTTGTCTGACACCAACGAACTTGGTCTTATTGGTGCCTTTGCTCTTCCTCTTTATTTTCTGCTTTTGAGTTGTTTGATGATGCTCCATTTTTTCGGTATGGTTGTCGTCCATAGACGGAGATATATAAGTATTGATAGGTTTATATGTGCTCGTATGTTTCGAGGTAAGTGTTAGTGGGTGCCTCGTCTTCCCGAAGACTACTAGTTCGGTTATTTTAATGATGCTACGAATACAATTTTATAATGATAGTAGAATGACTCATGAGTTTTCTGTTGTGTGGGTTCCATGTATTAATTACGTGCGCACCATTTGCTAACTTCTTAATATAAACAAAGCACTAAACCACCATGTTGTCGTAACCTCTATTTAAACTTTTGATTAAAGAATTGACAGTAATCTTTTTGTTTGAATAATATTGCAGGGTTAAATGTAGATGTAGTTATTTAGTACGAATAATTTCTCGAAATAATAAATTATAGTTTTAATTTAGAGAGGAAGAAAAAAAGAGCTAATCAAAAGATCACAAATCAACAATAGCAATATGTGTAAAGAATGATTTACTTCAAAATTCTCACTTTAATACAAAAAAAGAACAAAACTTCATCTTTCTCCCAAACATAAAGCCAACATCGAACCTGTCTTTTCAGGGAGTCACAACCCAACCAAATTCCCAACCGACGCTTAACAATTTCACAAACTTTCCTTCCCTTCTAATATACACTTTCCTACCATAGAGATAGAAATTTCATTTCATAACTTATGAAGGACTAGACCCATTCTTCATCCCTCCCAACAACAAATGGTGAATAATGCAAACCCAAAAATAATGTAAACACATGAATACAAAACTGACGACGCTTTGTGGTGGAAAAATAAAGCTAACAAGACACTGTAAATGAACAGATAGACCCGACTGGTGTGCGTTTAGGATGAAAGCATGGATTGGAGAGCGTGTTGCTGTTCGGTTTCAGTGTTGACCATATTGAGCCCAATGCCGATGGTGGCAGTGTTTGCTGAAGTTGCCTTAGTATATTAACCATACGACCTGCCGTCTCTTGTGTCACCACATCTTTCCCTGTAAGCACCTGGCCAGCCATGATTTACACACACATTGATACTTTTATCAGTTCAACAATGCAAACATCAAAATGTTGTCTATGAGAAGCGTAATTAACAAACAAACCTCAGCGAAAACTGTTATAATTTTAGGAAGATACTGGTTATTGGGGCCTAAAAGGTCCACATCTTGCCTGCAAGTTTAACATCAATCAGCCGTTTTAGACAGTCGGTCACAAGGAATGCAAAAAAAAAATAGCTAGCGCCCAGTAAAAATTAAAATCTAAACACATTGGTTACCTCTCAACCATTGAACAGAGCTGATCATGAACCACTTTGGCTTCAATAACATCATTACTTAAAGGCAAACAGTTCAACCACGCAGGAAGTACCTAAGAAACCCAAAAACAAAGTAAAACTTAAAGATCAACAAAAGTAACCCACATGTATTCGTGCAAAGCAACCAGATGGCGATAACTATCTTAAGCTATACCTGAGAAGAATCGATACTGTCACGGTGAAATAGGCAGATCTTTCCCACAGCGGATACAGCATTGTCATATGCCATGGCATTTTCAGATTGCCGAGCATTTGGCTGCTGTATCACAACATTTAATCTTGACAGAGCCTCTGTTGAAACAAAAAACATGTGTTACTACTTATCTGTAAAGCATGGATTAAACAACCCCTAAAGACCTACAACTGGGCAAAGGTATACTTTACCTCCAACAAGAGGCTTGAATACAGATCCGCCAAACTCAGCACACACACCAAGCCCATAAACGGCAGCCTGAAACAAACAAGAGGTCATATCAATTAGTATACAGATTCAGAAACACCAGATAACAAAATGTAGGATATACCTGTCGAACTTCTGGGCTCTCGTCATTGCAAGCTTCCAGTACGAATGGAAGATAAGTATCGTAATATCTGCCAAACAAATATCCGAAAAGTACATAAGAACACTGACTACTGAAAATGCGCAGTGTACAAAGATTCAGTGAATGCATATCCTTTACTTGAAGGCAGCATCACGGCATTGCTCTGCAACATCATCAAAAATGCATATCGCAATCCTTCTCTCTTCAGCGGTTTTATCCCTTCCCTGAACTCAACAAAACACACATCTATATCAAAACAGAAAACCAAGGCAGACTAGAACTAATATTGCATCAGCGCCATCCCCAAAGCCACATATTTAGAAACTCTATTCACCCGAACCAGAGTGCTAAAGCTCCACTTGGTATCACAGAACCGAAAAATAAGATTTGAGTGATGACGGTAACTTACCCACATAGGAGTTAAGTAAGAGGATAACTCATCGAAGAAAGGGAGAAACGAGGCCTTGAATGTCTTAACCAGTGTTCCCAATATTTCACCGACCTATGTGCAGACAATATATCAAGTATGAATACGAGCGTTGAAGATAGCAAACTTCATTACACTTGCATTTGACAATGGTTAATCACAGAAAGCTAACCTGATCAAAAATTTCTTCCTCTTGCTCATTTTCCTCTTTAATAAGCTCCCCCTCTTCAGCGTCAAAGTCTTCAGCATTAGCTCTCTCTCCCCTTTCTCGCTTCCTGCTAGAGCTTGCTGTCATAACTTGCTTTACCTCGTCAACTATGGATCTAATTTTCCCTTCGTCCAATAGATTTCCGGAGATCTGAAATACATTGACAGGTTATAGGTGCCATTTCTCCAACGCAATGCTACGATTTACTCTACGAGATACATAAAAAAAGATTTGCTCAAAGCTCTCTATCTCATACCCTAAACCTAAACAAAGCTTGAAAATAAGGCCAGCTGTCAAGGCAACATAACTCTTCATTCTCGATACTCTATGCTCAGAAGGATTAAACAAGTAATAAAGTAAGGGGAAACACACGATCATTGGTCTACAGGCTTCCCAATACAAGCAATCACATAGATGGCCATTATTAGCTAAACCATTTAGCCTACCAAAGAGAGTGCAGTATTGTCAAATGGAAATGTTGGAGTGACTTGACGCGGCCAATTTATAATAGGATTGTTTAACATAAATTCTTATTCTATTGAAAGGTTACCTGCAAGCATTCATTGATAGCTTCCAACATACTCACACAGATCTCTGTATCAGGTTCCTACATAAAATCCAATCATCATATATTGGATCAAAGCCGGAAGGGAAAATAGAAAGAAAAAATGAACACAATACACACTTACTTTATGCAACGCTTCTAGCATGTTTGGAATTATATAGTCAGAAAGCTGCTTTAAATAGGATAGATCGCGCCCTTGAGCTTCTCCTTTCTCTATCGCCAGCTTAGCTGAGCGCATTAGTTCCGGCATGGCTAGAAAAGAAAAAATATCCAATTTAGAAACTTGTCATTTATGGATCCACAGATTGGATTATGGACAATATATTTACTGATGTACCTGACACAGCTGCTCTTCTAACTTCTTCGTGAAAATAGAATTTCAGCAAAGGAACCAGTGTAAGTGCAACCTACAATATACTAATTCAGTCTATCCAGTCCCAAAAACAGCAGAGGATAGTGACAAAAATATAGAGCCGACCAACCATACAAACCTGATCAATCCAGGGAAAAAACCCTTCTTTTAACTCATCAGCATAGCAACAAAGCATGTTACAAGCTGTGGCTTTTTCTTCTAGGACACTTGTTTTGATTCCTATTCGTTTGTCTCCCAGGATAATGGTCTCCATGCTGCATAAACAAATCGAATTGGTACAAATCTACCACGTCAAATCCATACGTAAATTACATTTATCACATATTATCGCAACCTTAGGTAAGAGTAAAAAATGGAACAACAAAACTATTTTGACAAGAAATAGACGGAAATTATTTGTTATATAAAACAATTAAAACATGCTATGTCACAAAGGAACAGAATCTCAGAATAATAAATATCTCATGGCAAAAAATAAGAAACAATTCAGCGGAAGCTGCAGCTGCAGCTTCAACAACATACAGAGATTACTCATGCCATTTTTAAAAAGATTGAAGTAGTTTTCATGCAAAGGAATACGAACTAATAAAGCAGGTACAGAGGCATCAGAACAATCAGATGAAGTGTAAAGAATAGTAGAAAACCTTTCATCATCAGAATCCTCTGCTTCATTTTCTGAATCAGCAGATGTAATTGTTACATCTGGTTTAAGTTGAGCTGACTGAAGCAAAGGAGGCATCACAACATCCATGTATGGGAGAAAATCTTGGCCTAGACACTTGCAAAGCCTAGCCCATGCCTAAGAAAATGTAAGGTAAATATAAGAAAGTGAATTTACATATATAAGTTTACAAATGACATATCGGCCAAGTGGCCTAGCATGTTTTAAACAGAATTTACCTGTAACATATAGCTCGTTATTGGATCATCTGCCTCCATTTCAGTCCCTTGCAATGACATAAGAACTTCCATGACCTGGAATAGACATGAAAAATATTTTCATTCGACAGATGAAAATCAAATAGAAAGCTTGAGATAGTCATCTGTAGCACAAAAATAAGATTACAACATATAGCATCAATTTTGAAAATAATTGACTCATGCATTAAGCACACCTGTCTAGCATCCTCCTTAAATTTGTCCTTTCCAACTGCCATTCCAACAAGACTGATGCATTCCATGGATTTGGCACGAAGCATCCGCTTAGACTTGTCAGTTGCGTTCATCAAGATAGTTTTGAGGTAAGGCATGACAACATCATAGTACTTTTGGAAGTGTTCCTGCAAATTCAGAGTATGTCAGATCAAGAGTTGCATGCAAGGAAAACAATAGATGTAACATAACTTCTTCACATATACCTGTGATGAATCAGCAACTGAAGCAAGAGCTGTTAAAGCTCCTTCTTGCACCATTTGTTTTCCATTCTGTCAGAAACAGCGTTATAAACCAAAGTTAATAATAGAGGGCACTCTTTTTAGTTAGTTATTTAAAGAAACAAAATTGCACAATACACTTACTTGTAGTAGCACCAGTAACTTGCTCACTATTCCATCTAAATAAGGTGCCAATATTTCAGGTGTACAATTCTCACTGAAATTTAGCACTGCTGAAGCAGCATGAGCCTAAATGAGGTCGCAAGATACTGCTTTAGAAAGCGTCAGAAGATTATATTAACAAATATACAGTTAACGGAAAACTAACCTGCACTCGTGGATTCTGGAGATCATCCATAGCAGCAGCAAGCGCAGGGAGCACTCTCTGATGATGTTGGTTTTGCAAATCAGGACCCAAATCTGTAGACAATTGTCCAATGGCATTTATGGCTGCCCACCTTACGCGAGGATGAGGACTTTGAAATTGGCTCAAAACCATGGACACCACTTGCTGTAGATTTTTTATCATCACCTACATTATATTCAAGATCAAAATGTAAATCCTTTGCAAGTCCTCGCCAAATAAATCATGAAAGAAACAATCACGATTTAATATCCAACTAAAAGCAAAAGCAACAAACCATACAGTTGCCATCACAAAGAAATTACCTTTGAGCAACCTTCAGCAATCTGAGCAAGCGCAATCAAAGAAGCGTGGTGCTTCTGCCACTCAGAGGCAACCAAGTAAGCAGAAAACTGCTGATACGCAACCGGAACAATGGTGTTCCCTCCCAAGGCAATTGCTAACCGATCCAAACACTCCTGACCCATGCTGTAGTTACTCGTCTCACCAGCATCCTCGTCCTCAGTCTCAGCACTATACCAAGCAGGATCGTCCTCAACATCCTCAAGCATCTTCATAAGAACCGCAAACAACCTGTCAATAAACTGAGGTAGCTTCCTAACCATCCCCGGGGCACGCTCACGCGCCTCAGCCAAAGTTACCAAAAACTCAACCGCGAGATGTCGCGTGCTCTCCTCGAGGGACTCAGCCTCTGCGATCTGAAGCATCGAGCCAACTATATCAAGAAGCTGCCGTCTAAGGAAACGTGGCTCAGTCCCAGCCAATTCGATCAAAAGCTCTAGCGCCTCCTGAGCCGTTGCTTCGTTCCCGTTATTAAGAGACTCAGTCAACGTCCTAATCATCGCAGGTAAAACGTCTTGGAACCTATCACGCTCATTAGAGTTCGATAAACACTGAACGAAACTAATCACCGCGTTGAGAGCGGCGATTTTGACGTCTGAGCTAGCGGATTCGCTAGTCAAGCACTGGAGAAACACGCCGTGCAGATGCTTGATGTGAGGAGTCAAAGTCTCCCCAACGTACTGCGACAACTGCGCCACGATCAGAAACGCCGATTCCTGCAATTTCGACGAATCCGACGACACGCACTGGAAAACGAACGGAAGCAGCTCCGGCCATCCGTTATCCGGGAGGATCCCCGAGGCGAGCTCGGAGACCGTATCGCAAATCTTCTTGGAGATCGATTTCGCCTCCTCGCGCTGGATACAAGACAGCATCGAGGATTTGAGTGAGGATTGAGTGGGGAGAGAGAGTCGCGGCCACAGGTAAGCGTCGTCGCGCGTGAGAAGCTTACGGAGGAGGACGGCGGCCATGGCGCGAGCTTCGGGGTGAGGAGAGAGCTGGAGAAGGTGAGCGAGCTTCAAGGCGAGGGTGTCGGGACTGGTCTGCTTGGCGAGATTGAAGAGAGCCTCGGCGGAGGAGCGTTGCTCGTTGGAAGAGGACATGAGGTGGGAGATGAGAGTCTCGAACGGCGCCGTATCGGAGCCGAGGACCATCGCGAGCTGCGCTTGTTGCTGAAGCTGATCGGAAGCCATGGTGGGCGGCGTCGGGAAAAAACTAGGGTTGAAATGCTATCTATCTCTCTCCCCAGATGATGCGAGTCGAGAGAGAGGAGAGAAAGAGAGTAAGCGAGGACGAGATGAGATGAGAATTTGTGAAGAGATAATTATTTTTTTTGTTTTTAATATTCTATTTCCATTTTTTTTGTTTTTAATATTCTATTTCCATTTTTTTTAACTATTCGTGATATGAGGTGGTGTCTGCTGTGGGCCGCGGGGTTAGCCCATTATTAAATCAAAGGGAAAAAATAGACAATAATAATGTGATCTCGAAGCGATTTTGCAACGTGTTCTCTTTACAATCAATTTTTTAGACTAGATTTGCAAAGTGATTTTACCACATATCATCTCTACAATCAATTTAAGAAAACAAATATAACATAACTACTGAAATTGATGACATGACTTCTAAAAAGACATGACATGAATAATTTCATTTAATGTCCATTTATATTTTTGGCAAACTTATTAGAATATAGTAATAATTCATATATTACATTCAATATTGATAGTTCTTTTTGGTAAACTTTTTGAGCGACAATAGACCATACTTTTTCCCCTCCATTTTTTAAAACTTATAATTACTGGATTTTATTTTCAAACTCAATGTGCCATAATAGCCCAATACACCATCTTTGGGAACTTCTTTTCGAACTATAAACTCTTAAATTTGTTCATGTAAAAGTACAAAATATGTTTAAAAATCTAATTTTAATCTTTCAAAAGAAATAATTGTTTCCTTAAAATGTTAATTTTATTTGTACTAAGAAGACTGAGGGCAATCATCTTATTTCTCACATGGGAATAAATATATTAGCGTTCTATGTTTTTATACGGTGAGCAAAAATATGAAAACTACATACTTTGTGGCAAAGGTTTATCATTAAAAAAATTGGAAATAACACTTGTCATAAAAGTGTTTTTCCTAAGTTGTCATAAAGGTTAGGTTAAATTTATTAAGAAAAATAAGGAGGTTATGAGATTTACCATTTCATCTATATTTTGCCTTTTGAAATTGTAATTCCAGTTGGACTAAGATTTTAGATGTGATTGGGTAGAAAAAGGATCAATGTAATTAAGAAAAGTAAAGAAGGTATAAGATTTACCATTTTTATCTATATTTTGCTTTTTGAAACTTCAATTCCGGTTGGACTACCGTTTTCGATGTGATTGGATAGGAAAAAAAAATCAATGTAATTAAGAAAAGTGAGGAAGGTATAAAAATCTCTAAATTTTCTTTTTGGTAGCTTCTTTCTCTTGCTCACAGTGCTAGTGATACCGTGTAGAAGAAAATAGATAAAAAAACATATCATTTACCATAAAAACTATGAATTTTAAAAACTTATTGTTAGATATTAACCCAAAGAAATATTTAAGAAATTAATAGCAAATTAAAACAAAAGGAGACAAAATAAGTTTAAATGATGCGCATTGCATAGAATAGAATATGAAAGTCTCTGGACACAAATACAATAGGCATGCATTGTATTTGATGGGCTCTAGATGAGCATGCTTTATTCACATAAAACAAAAGTAGATATTAGGAAGAATTAAATAAAATGATTATTCAGGTTTTCTTAAATCCTTGATGCAGCTCCTCGAGATAATTTATTTACACCAACCTTCGCAATTTTGTCTGGTCCCGGAGCAACCCTTAGTGGAGGGACAACAGAAGCAAGTCTTATCTTTGGTTTTGAGTTTTGGGCATATTTTTTGCTCGCATGTTCCTTTAGCTGCATCGACAACTATATACACAAAAAAGTAACAGCAATATCATTCGGAGGAAAAACAATTATCGAGGATATGATGATGGAATTACAATGGTGAAAAAGATAGATGATGAACAAATAAAAACTATTATAAATGCATACATTCTTGAAGAGGAGATAAAACAATCAAAATGATGCAAAAGATAGTGAAGTGTGATGACGACATATTGTTTATGATATACACGTTTATGATTAATTCTTTTGAATTTAAACTTACTGGTTTGATGGTTAAAAACTCCTTTTAAGATTGATTAATTTATAGATCGAAGTGTTGCTCGCCTTGCATGGCGATCCATAAAAAATGGGTAGATTTGTTTGACTTGTTTTGTGGTAATTATATTGGTGTTTATTTTTTTCCATACTTAGCTGTTTACGGAAACAGTCAAACTATTGTATGGTAAAGAAAAATACATATGAATTATTAACTGATTTTTTTAAAACACAAACTACTAATTATTTATAATCAACTAATTCTTAATATATATATATATATATTAAAGATTTTACTAAATGTATCCATGAGTAATGCTAAGTAGATTACCACGGCGTTGCTACTGCACTTCTTCTGTTCATCCATGGCTGTTTTTGGGATTGGGCAATCCCGGGGACAAATACAAAGGGACTAGACACAATGTATCCAGAACATGTTTTTAAGTGATAAATGTATTCAAACAACTTGGATCTGCTTCTTGTGTTGAATCTCAAATATAATAGTTGTCTGTTCTTGTTTGACTACAGATTGGGTTCGAGATGATTGGTTTTTTTTGCTGAGTCAGCTGGGATTCAAATGAACCTAGTAAACATTTTTACAGCCATCAGCAAACGTCAAACGCTAACACCGTAACCCATCTGTAAACGGTTAAAAGTGAACCAATTAATAAGCTTTTGGATAAGTCGTATGTAACCGCCAAACGCAAACGCCAAAAGCTCTTAGATAATAATAAAAACATGGTTTTGAGTTTTGACGGATCACCAGCGTCGATAGGGATGAATATGTCGACGGGATGTGAGTTTCCGACGATTCAAACCTTCGAGAGAGCTCCTTCCGCCGCAGACTTCGAGTCCGGCGTCGAGCTCACGAACTTCCCTGCGGTACTTTTTTCACCTCAATACACTTTTCTCTTTCTTCCTCCTCCTGCTGAATCCGAGTCTCTTGATCTTAATCTTCTGAAGGTTTTCCGAGGATGTGCTAGTGACTGGGAGGCATGTTCTAAGTGGAATCCATTCAGCAATGGCCTCGATTATCTCGAGGTGTGTGTGTTTTTCTTTTACAATCACTCGATTGATTATCGAAGATTGCAGCAAAATCTTATGCGTCGATTGGAATTGTATGAAGGAGCGTGCAGGTTCAGTTGAGGTGGAGGCAATGCTTTCGAGGACGGCTCCGATATTCAATGGTGATATCAGAAGCCATGAGAGGGTAAGTAAAACTCCATTTCGATATAGATGTGAACAGGTTTCAGCTGATTTGAGGCTATAATTAGTTGTCTCTGGTTTCTTGTTTGTCCTGTAGGTATCAATGCCTTTCTCTGATTTCATTAGACTCTGCAAGCAGCATATGATAAGCAAAGAGAAAGGTTCTGGTGTTGATGCAAAGTCTGCTTCTCTAACTCCTCCTTTGCCTCAGGATCCTACTACACCTGGACAAATATACCTAGCACAGGTTAGTGTTGATTTGGGTGGTCTATGAATATGTTTGCTCTTCGCTTCCTTTTTGATTGAACAACATGCACATGTATGTGTTTTTTTGTGTCCAGTTCCCAATTCTGAATGATGAGAAAGAAGAGAAGGTTCAGCTCAAGATTCTAAGACAAGACCTTCAGACGGTATGTTTCATCTCTTGTTTTGTACTGCAGCTGCTGACTTGAACTTTCTTAACATCTAATCGCTAAATTGTATGGATGCAGCCTTCACTCTTAGGGGGCAAGTCACTGTCTTCTATAAACTTTTGGATGAACTCTGCACAAGCTCGATCAAGTACCCACTATGATCCACATCATAACCTCTTATGCGTAGTATCAGGCTGTAAAAAAGGTTAGCCAATTCCTTTCCTTCGAGTTTTTATTTTCTCTTTCTCAAGGAATCAAATTGGTAATGTATGGTCCAGGTATAAATGAAATTACTTCACTGACAATTAGGGCATGTGGTTTGAAGTCAGTTTAAGTTTCATCCTAAACTACTGGTAGATTCATTGATCTAACAGTATATGTTGTATGTTTTCTTACATCTAAATCAATTTCAACCTTCAAATCATCAACAGTTGTCTTGTGGCCCCCTTCCGCCAGTCCCTCGCTCTATCCGATGCCTATATATGGAGAAGCCTCAAACCATAGGTATCATCTTGGCCTTTCCGTACATAGTTTTGTAGTTATATCCTAAGCACCCTCTGCGTGCAGCAGTTGCAGACTTATCAATGATTTTTATGCCAGTGTCTATTTTACTAGAGTTTTCATTGCATATTATGTTTCCTGTTCATGTAGTTCGGTCGGTCTAGACAATCCAAATTTATCTGATTATCCAAGAGCAGAGCTTTCCCTCCAATTTTCACAGGAAGTTACTCTTAACGCTGGTGATGCAGTATTCATTCCGGAAGGTTGGTGAGTACACTCATTTTTTTCTCAGAAAAGCTCTCCTAGTAGCACATAGCTTTGTGTTTCAGAATTAGCTGAAATTGCTAAAATATCTTCTAAGAGATCCTGCATCAAATGAGTCAAAGTGGTTTTCCTAATTACTTGAAGCTACCATGACTCTGTTACGTAGTTTTTTTCTGGCCGAGCCGCTAGTCTGTATATTTAATAACTCCAGTAACGTATGCAAAAGAAATCTTTAAAGTGTCTCCGCCGGAATTGGCTTTTTTTAGTCTGTGGCTGTGTAATCGCTCATGTTATGTAGTATTCATATGCCTGGAGCCTCTGACCCAGATGTTTATTCACATGAGTCCTTGAGGTTTTAATTCTGGACACAAACAAAGATGCTTGAAATGTATTTTTGTTAGCTAGCTTACTTTCATTCTAGTGAAAATGACACTTATTTGGTTAGGAGAAGTACCTTGTAATATAATTGTAAGTATTGAAGATTTAAGAATTTACTAAGCCTCATAGTTTGATGTGAGAACATTCAGTAGAAGATTAATGGATTATTTTATAAGTATCATCTTACTTCATGCAGGTTTCATCAGGTGGATAGTGATGAGCTGACTATTGCTGTCAACTTTTGGTGGCAATCAAACATTATGTCTAACATGCCGGAACATATGGATTCATATTATCTGCGCCGGATTACAAGAAGGTTTGATTATAAATCTTGAATTCTTATAAATAATATCTTTTTGCGTTACCGTTTTGTTTTGTGTCCTAACTTGTATTCTTTTTTCTTTCCATGTGCCTGCATCTTGTGTCATATAATTAGATTGATAGACAGAGAAATGGTGTGTAAGTTATTCTGTCTCATCAATAAATATTGTTGGAAGTTATGATAGTTTCTTTACTCATCCTGATTTTGAGTTTAAAATGTAGGTTCGTCTACTCTCCTTGACTTGCCTTTACCAAGTTTACTACTCTCTATTTACTGTGCCACTTGGATATTGACAGAGCCTGTTAGTTTCGAAGCCTTCTTCAACTCTTTTGAAGCAACCGTCTGAGCATCTTGACCAATGCAAAATTGGACAGACAGGTAATAAGACGCTGATGTGTAAATCCTAAGAAAGCCTTCAATGGCTTGCCTGACTTTTCCGGTGATGAAATCATTTCAGAAGGTGGGGATGGTAACTCAAGCAATCAAAGCATTGAAAAAGGCATCAGCACGTTACGTGAGAAAACACCGCTGCATGATCTAGATCCTTCTGCTTCCCACGCACTTCATGACCTTATTTCCTTAGTCCATGACCACGTTAATGCTGTTGGTACAAGTAGGGAACTGCAGCACACATCACCCAGTTCTTCAGACATAGCTCCAGAGAGGGACAGTAGCAAGATCCTGGTGAATGCATTGTCTTCTCTAGAAGATGATCGTGTTGCGCATATGCTTTGGAATCTAGAAGCATCTAAACTTCGGGATGTTCTCCTTGCAATGGCAGTAAGTTTAAAACAAGTGCTTCTAGCGCACTTCATCATTTTGGTCGAAATGGATAACCTTTTTTTGTTTTACATGGAGTTTAAGTTCTTTGAACTAACGTACTCGTATCATGTAACTCACTTCAGCGTTATTTCCCAAGAACCTTAGAAGCGTTAATAATCCACATGCTCTCACCTGTTGCTGCGGAAGTGCTAACACAGAAGTTTGATGAGATTGACCAACAGAGTGGTGAAGAAGATAGGTTTGTTCTGAAAGCAAATCTTCTAGTGTTTTATTTCCATACTTTGAAACTTAAGAGTAACGTGTTATTTGACTTCCTTTTCCCCTTTTCCAATTCCTAGGAGCCAGTTCTATCAGGAATTTTATGGTGCCTTCGATGATGAATCAGCTGCGATGGATATAATTTTAACTAGGAAAGAGACTTTTGCATTTCAGGTATGTTCCCCACTGTATCGAGTGTGAACCATAGTAAAATCAAAGGAGAGAACTTTTTTGTATATCAGACTTAGTTGATGCAGAAAAGACTTATCATCAAATTCTATAAATTTTTGTTATACAGGCCTTTAAGAATGTACTAGACAAGTATTTGGGGGTCCACATTACTTCACCAACAACAAACCTATGAAGCATGTCTCGGCATCGTGTACTGGCGAGATAGATGTGATCGGACAAGAGAGAACATGTTGCTATTGATATAGTAAAGGGTGATAATTGCTGTTCATTTCCAAAGACTGAATCTTATTTGGATAATCTATTATCTTAAGCTTCTGCTAAAAAAAAGAGTCATAACGATACCTTTAAGCTATATATATGAAGAATTTCGAACCTGATGTATGATATAAAATAGTTATAGATATTCAAACTTTTTATGTCAAATGGAAATGAATTATGGATCAAAATAAAAAGAGTTGATTACATATTAGAACACATCTTGTTTTTCTTTTACACAAAAAGACACATATCACATGTGACACACTTTCTAGTGGGTCCAAATAGTTAGTTTGACAAAAATGCCTTTGAAGGAAATGAGATTGGGTTTCGTTCCGTTGGAGCTTGACTCATTTTTGAATTGACTTTACAACTTGTAGAGTTTATGTAGTTTTCTAATTATATTATTATTATTACTTCATCTAATGTTTTTATTGATTTTTTCTCAAATACTAAGATATACAAAACAATTATAAATGTTACAATAAATTGTAATTTTTTTCCTTTATTTTAAAATCTATTTTCATATATATATTTTATATATTTTAATAATTATATAAAAATACATGGATATAAAAGATGTGGACGTAAAAATGTGGTCATGGATGGGTTAAATGAACATGCACAGAAAGTTATTTTTACATTTTCTTTAACAATTCACATATTTATTATTTGTTTCTAATTTGAACCAAAAAATATTTTATAGACAAAAGTTTTCAATTAAGATGTAGGTAAATATAGGTAAATCATTCATCTAAGTTTTCTTTAGAAAATGAAAAATGTGGATTAGATCGTGGACATGGAAGATGTGGATGGATAAATGTGGACACGAGTTCATGTGGATACTATTTTTCATCAATTCACCAATTTTCTTGACTTAAAAATATCGACCATCGCAGCCGCAACCACCACCATTGAGTTCATGTTCCAACTCGCTAAAGGTTTCATCTTTTGATCTGCTGTAGATCGCTGGAGACTTACCCCGTGAACATGTCCAATCAAACACAACTAGTTCTCAATCTCAGAGAAGACAACTCTGAGCTCTAATAGATCTGTGAATCTTGTGGACTGATGGTGACGATAAATCGTGGAGTGATGGTGACGACGACCGCGGGTCGACTCGTTTTCTTTTTCAATGTTTTGAGATTGACGAGTATCCTATTTTTCTGATGGATTCATTGTTTACGAGAATAAGAGGAAGCGATCTGTGAGCATAACATATGGGTAACTGGAGTTGGGTGCCTTGTAGGTTCTTAGCAAGTGATTGATCGTGTTTATGTGAGTTGATATAATGAGATGTCCACAGTTTGTTGTCCACATTTTTTATGTCCACGCATTTTTATATAATTGTTAAAATATTTAAATATATATATGAAAATGGATCTTGAAATATAGAGAAAAAGAAATTACTATTTATTGTAAAATTATATTTTCTTTATATATTTTAAAACTTGAGAAAAAAAAATAAGGTGGAAGAAAGAATGAATAATAATAACATTAAACAAAAAATTAAAACTTTTCTTTATTCAAAGAGAAAAAAGAAGATAACTTGACGAAGAAGATGTGACGAGAAAGAAAGAGATCACAAAGGGTATAAAGGACAAACAACAAGACAAATGTGTCTCTCAAGTGAAATGTGTTTTTTAGTGATATTAAGAAGTGAAAATGTGTCTTGGGATGTAAATTTTTCAAATAAAATTTTGTTGATATTTGAGTAAGTTACATAGAAAGACACATTATGACTTCTATTTTCTCTAAAGGACACATTGTTTAGTTGACACACTTTGTTTGGACAGCTGTATTATTTTGGACATAAATGACCTTGCTTTTGTGCAAGTGGAAGAATGTTTGTTTTAGAGAAGCATCGAGCAGCTAACTAAGTTTGTTTTTTGTTGCAATCAATGCAATAGTTATTACGAGAAAATGTTGGTATATGGGTTTATGTGAATTGTTTTTGGGCGTAGGATCTTTTTCACAACAAAAAATCTAACGGTTGTGGAAAAAGCTTGCTTTTCATGAGTAGTTATTAGTAGGTTGTCCAATTAATCTGTTCCTTTTTTGAGATATGATTTTTATTATTTTATTTATAAGTGCAGATGGATGAGATGTGTTTGGTGATATGTAGAGAATGAGTATTTGGTTTCAGAGGTAAATGGGAGTTCGTTTTGGACAAGAGTAAGATGCGTGGACGGGAGATGTGTTGATGAGAGATGTATGGATGGGAGACGCGTGGACATGAGATGCATGGACGGGAGACGCGTGGAGCCACTTACACCACCACTGTAACTACCCTCACATCTTACACCACAGCCTCTATTGCGGTGGTCACCTCCATCTCCACCTCCATATCCTCCACCTTCACGTCTTCCACCTCCACCGTATCCACCACCATCGTATCCACAACCATCTCCTCCACTCGAGTAGCCACCTCCACCAACCACCACCATTGTATCCACACTCATGTCTTCCACCATCGCCTCCATAACCACCACCGCCTCCACTGCGGTATCCACCGTTTCCTCCACCATATCCACCACCACTGTAACCACCACCATTGTATCCACACTCACGTCTTCCACCATCACCTCCCCTCCACCACGGTCTCCATCGCAAACGCCATCGTTTCCACGGGACTGAACTTCGTTCATAGTAGAGATTGAGATCGAGGAATATAGATCGAGATTTTGAGATTGAGATCGAGAAATAGAGATTGAGATTCCGAGATCGAGATATAGAGATCGAGAAAAGGCGAAAGTGAGAAAGAGTATTAGGGACAGTTTCTGATGGAGAAGATTAGAGTTCAATCTCTCTAACCTCTCATGTCTGAGTTTGATATATGGATCTAGAAGATGTCATAGAAGAAAGGGTTTTCACGATTTTCTATAAAGCAAAGATATAAGGTTTGATTATTAATTAGAGAGAAAAAAAAGTATTTTATTTTAAAAAAGAAACATATCGGTTTGATTAGTTAGAAGAAAAGGTAACGAGAGACATCATCTCTCTTAGATTAGTTGGAGGTTATCCTAGTAAATTTGCAAAGAGAAAGTGTGCTAAAGATTCAATGTGTCTTTTAGTGAAATTGGTAACTCAAATTGTGTTTCTAAGCATAACTTTTTCTTGATATTTTGCCCATCCCTATCACCGATTGCACATCTACAATCAGACTGGATCGATGCGGTGAACTAGAAAACTTCCATTTATTTATCAAATTCATCAATTTACCATATGTTACATCTTAAACAATACCGAGTAAACCCTAAGATCAATTACATGTGCTTTTTAATTTGTCATCCATGGGAGTGTTAATTTAATTAAATAACGATAAAGTTATGTAAACTTTCCTTAAGACTAATAAAGGGACCAAAGCTATTTGTAATAAATAAAGGTTTAAAAGGGTTAGAGCACCCTCAACGCAAAAACCCAATAGGGTTCCCTATTTTTTTTTCGATTTAAAAAAAAAAAAATTAAAATGAACCAATCGCGGGTCAGTTAGTGGTGTTAGTAAAACAAAGTAAAAGACGTCTCTTATTTCACGACAGAAGACACGGTCTCTCCCTTTTTTGTGGGGCCCACACCACCTTTTTCCCCTAAAAACCCACCCTGGAGCCCCCCTTAATCATGGCCTTAGCTAGCTCTCTACTTTTCTTTTCCTTATAAAGTGAAACCCTACCAACTTCTTCGCGGCTGACCAACAGAGAAATAAAAACATTCGGAATCTTCCGGACACATACACTATTGGCTGCTCTCTGGTACGTGAAAACTTGTTCATCTGTTTCCTCGTCTCTACTTTGTTAAATTGTTTTCTTCTCGCAAGTATCGCCATGGACTAGACTTTTACCTCCTTCGAGTCTAGCGTGTGATGACTCGATACACATAAATTAAGAGCTGTCTGCAACATTAATTAAACATTAATTACATGTGCAACCTCTTAGGTTTTTCAAGATCATTAGCAATTGCACAGTTTAAATGCTTTTTTCACTATGGTTAACTTTGAAGACCCACATGGTTTTTGAGTTTTGCAGATTTTTTTACTGTGAAAAGATGTGTGAAAAGATGAGTTTATCCGAAGAAGAAATCAGAATGCTTTTCAGAGTCACCAAAACACTTAACCACATCCTCAAAGATCGTGGATACATTGTCACGGATGCTGAACTTGAGATGACACAAGAACAGTTTATCGACAAATACGGCGAGAACATGGAAAGAAAAGATCTTGTCACTATCAAGACTAAGAAGAAAGATGAATCTGATAAGGTTTGTGAATACCAAGGATACGAGTTTTTGTTTTTAAGTGTATTTTTTTTTTCAATTCTACTAACTAATGCTCAAGTTCGTTCCCCTTGTGGTGGTGGTAGATCTTTGTCTTTTTTCTACAAGAAACAAAAGTTAAAATGGGCGACATCAAGGCTTGCTTTGAGCGCATGGTATCTCATAACGTCTTGAGAGAAATGAATCGCTTCGCTTCATCTGCTATAACCGACGCAAACTCAAAAGGAATACTTTACTTGGAAAGTTTTAAGGTTAGTGAGAAAGTTTATGCTGCTTCCTTGTTTGTGTCTCGAAACATACTCTTATAAAGCTCATGTTTCATGTGCAGGAGACAGAGCTTCTAATGAACGTGAAGGAACATGCTTTTGTTCCAGAGCATATAGCTCTGACAACTGCGGAGAAGGAAGCTTTGTTGGAGAAGTACACTGTGCAAGAGAATCAGGTTAGGTATCTTGACACTCTTTAAGCAATGAAAACTAGTTTATTGTGGAGACAAAACAAAGCTTTGATGTTTGATCTCTTTTTTGTTGTTGTTTTTTTTCACTATAGCTAACATGTTTGTTTTTTGTTTACTCACTTGTGTGGTGTGTTGTCGATAGCTTCCACGTATTCAGTATACGGACCCTATAGCGAAATACTATGGGCTAAAACGTGGAGAAGTCGTGAAGATCATACGCAATAGTGAAACATCTGGTCGTTATGTCACATACCGCTTTGTTATATGATATTAAGAGCTTCTGATAGGATCAGGTCTTGGATTTGTCGGATAAAGACTTAGAATGACTTCATTAGTTTTTTAATTTAGTGAAATTTTCACCATAAGATGTAAGGAACTTTATATGTTTTTATCTCAATCAATATATAGATAGTAGTTTTTTTTTTCTTGGCAACGAACGGCGGCCATTCTATGTGGTCTGGGTTACCAGACCGGAATGAAATATAATTTCTTATGAAAGGATCTAGCAGTCTTAGCTAAAAAATTAAAAATCTGGTTTTGAACTGGGTAACCAGACCGGAATGAAATATAACTTCTTATGAAAGGATCTAGCAGTCTTAGCTAAAAAATCAAAAATCTGGTTTTGAACACGTGCAACATAAGTGATCTTGAAGTCCAGGAAGAATATATAGATAGTAGTTGAGCACGTGCAACATAAGTGATCTTGAAGTCCGGGAAGCATATATATATAGATAGTAGTTGAAAGACTTGGACCTCGATCATGATATATAGTGCATGTCAAGAATATAGACACTGCTCAAGGCTATATTATAAGTAATCAAACTAAAAAAAAACTCAAGTCCTAAAAACTGAAAAGCGGATTCACAAAGGAGATGCTGTGGTTTTGTGACATGCTTCTTCAGCCAATAACCTCTGAGTTTGAGTCATCAGAAGGCCATATCACGGTCTCCATCAGTCGCTCACGCATCAAGGCCAAGTTCTCATCTGATATATCTTGGTATATCTTCCCATGGTCGCATTTCTATAACAAACATCAAACTAGAACACCATTAGTTTTTGAATCTTTTCTGGTTCCCATGACAGATTTAGAGGTTGATTTTACCTTGATCCACTTGCCATACAAGTGGAGGCGTGTGATCATAACTCTTTCTGCAAGCTCCTGACTCTCCTACAAGTCAGTTGAGACAAGATAAACACAAGAGTTGTCATCTGATTCTATAGTCAATATGTTTCATGCCAAGGTCTAAACAAGTCTGAATTAAAAGTAATATACCACAACACAGAATGTGGCTATGATAAAAACAAATATATTTTAGCAAAAAAATAAAAACAAATATATGAAACTGCTTATTCTTATTCTCATTCACTAGTATAGGAAGAACTCTCAACCCAAAGGGCTCTCCCAAAACCTTCTATAATTTTACAACCTTGAACAATTTCCCCTCACTAACTGCAATCTAACTAACTCACAAGAGCTACAATGTACTACATTTAGTCCTACACTAAATATAGTAGACTAATAGATAAAGTTTAAGCAGCTAAACATCTTCAACTAAGTTTTTGTTACCTTGCCGAGTTTGCGGAGGAAACGTTTGCCTTCAGTTGGTCTATTTGATACGACATAGCTGTTGTAAAACAAAAGATACACCATAAGACCATAAGCCAAGAATGATAATCAAGTAAGTGTGTTTATAAATCTAATCCTAGAGAGAGCTTATCAAATGAGCGACTTACTTATAGAACCAAGTGTATTGGGGAGGATTCATTTCGTATAACTGATGAAGAACCGTCCTCACAGCTTTGTAAGTAAAGTAGTTAATAAGTTGCTGCAAAATTTGTAAAAGTGATGAGAGAGCCATAAGCTTAAAACAATTTGTCATTCAAAAAGTTCTCACCGTTTTGACATCTCCGAAGGTATCATCGTAGTTCCCAGCAACGTCCTCGTTAACAATCAAGAACTTCTTCTTGCTCCTTCTACTCGCAATTCTTGGTACGCGTTTGGAAGAAATCCTGAAAACAATGCTTGAGCCAGTAAAGGAGCTTCCTAACTCTAGCTTTCTTGAACTGCCATGGATCTTCTTCTTGCTCCTCGTGTGAGCATCCAGACATAAACATGGAACGCTCGGAGAATCCATCACAGATGAGCCAATAACAAACAGAGCACCCACCATTACTCCCAAACAACAAGAAGATCAGAACTATTCCCCCGGTGATATGGGAGAACCAGTTTCAGAAATCAACAAAGAGTTGGTGGATGGATGGTAAGAATCTGAAGAAAGAAAGATGAAACGTGTTTGGGGTAATACAAAACAGAGGAACACGAGTTGGGTGTGTAAGATGGAAAATGGCCGTTGAATAACAGCCAGTCAAAAACTCATAGAGAAGTCTTTTAGATATTTATTTTCTCTTCCTAAAAGCAAAGGCAAAGACAAACAAGAAAACCCACCGGGTGGGCTTTCGGGTTCACGTGGATACTAAGTAGAATAAGGTCGTCTTGTAACTTGTAACTCAGAAATTGCACATAAACTAAAGTGGACAACCCCCATATCACATGTCCATCTTAAAGGAGTAGACTAGGAAAATATTAATGTAGAGAAAATAGATTGAATGTGGTTAAAGAGGTGCAATAGACCAATTGCAAAGAGGAAAAGTCCCGGTACGATGTGGACCACCCATGTTATAGCTTTTGAAGGTTCACTACATTGCAAATATGAATGACTTGAAGATAAATGTAACAGCTGAATAATGTAGAAAATATACATTTATATGGTTAATAAGAGGTGCCATAGACCAAGTGCAAAGAAGAAAAGTCCCGGTACAGTGTGGACCACCAATGTTATAGCTTTGAAGGTTAAAGATTGTGGAGGATGGCAACTGGCAATAAATATATAACTTTGCAAAGATAGACGAATTTAAGATTGAGTATATAACAGTTGAACGAGCAAAGGTCTTGATTTTTGCTTCAAGAATGATGATGCGTTCATGTGTACGTAGTCATGTATGTGTAAGTGAGAAGACGTTATTAAATTTTAATTGATGTCACGTATAAGATCAGCATGACATGCAAAAATAGACTCTGCTTAAGAAAATCAAGTATTAACGTAATCACTGATGTAGCTGATAGGACAACGACACCATTTATCATCTTGACGATAATCAATCACATATCAAATTATCAACCGATAATTTTTTCCCTCTGATTATGTAAGCGATCCAAATAGAACCGTAGCTCAATAAGAACATCCCTATCAGTTTAGAGCACAAAAACATGTTTCAAAAAAGTCTTCGCCTACTAGTAATTCTGAGGATCCCACTGATGGACCTTCCTCCAATTTGCACGAGGTTAGCAGTCGCTGCGCCATCTGCGTTAAAAATTATGGAGGAAACTTCATCTCCCGTACACATTAGAGAAGCCTCTCACACTTATGAGACGGAGCAACATTTTGGGGCGAGTTTTAACCAAGACTCACCTCACTCTCAAAACAGAAATGAGGAAGGTATGTTATTGGTTGAAGAAACATCTGGTTATAACACAACTAGAGGAGGAAGACCAATAAAATCGACTCAAAAAGTTCAAGATATGGAATGAAAAACTGTTAGAGGAAGAGGTAAACGAGGTCGTCGCGGCCGAGGAAACTAGTATCACTAATATTATCATGTTCTTTAACTTGCTCTTTACGATTCAATTTTGAATCGTCTGTTAGGGATATGTTTCCTTTTTTGTTGTTGCATACTCTATCAAACTTATGAGTGAAAATCTCATACTTGTATTACTTATGAATTTTAATACGAAAGCCTGTTAAAAAAAACATGTTTCAAGCTACCTTTTATTTTAAAATCATAGTTTTAAATATACAAGACACCCTTTAGACTTTAGGGGATGTATTCAACTGAGAGTTTTAGGTTATTTGTATTAAAATGACAAATCCACTGTTATTGAAACATGAATTTTAAAAACTCATTTAAAATCCAATGTTATTGAATTTGATATTTCTTAAAGTACTCTGAAATCCATTGTTATTGAAAATATTTTAAGTTGTGGAGTTTTAAAGTTTTCAGGTGATTTTATGTGAACCCGAAAGCCCATCCGGTGGGTTTAATTTTTAAAACTCAAATCTCATAGTTTTAGGTGATATTCTAGAGTAGTTTAACAAAAATCACTTAAATCTCTGCAACTTATTGAAATCATCTAAAACCTCATTAAAAATCAAATCATATCAAATCAAAGGTTAAATTGAATTCATTCCCTTTAGTTTAGCTTTATTTGTCTTTAAATTAAAAAGCCAATAGCTAGAAGTTTCAATACAGAGAACCACAAGACCACATCCACGTGGTCTCGACCGACCACACTTCAGAACCCGAAAAGCCCTGAAAATATTTAAATCAATTAATTAATAAGCTAAAAACGTATACCTATTCGAAGCAAAGGTAAGTCTACTTCTTTATATATATATACACACACTCATAGAGATGCATCAAGATTCCACTTACACATTCTAAAAAACTCTAGACTTTTATCAAAACCAAAGAAAATCAAGAACATATGGCGAGATCACCATACTACGGTTCATCATACTTAGACTACCTCTCTCTCCCAAACCCACATCTATGTTTCTTCTTCATGGTCGTCTTCTTCGTGTTCTCCTTCACGTGGTACTTGAACTACGAGTCCATCCTCGAAGACACCATGAATAATCTCAAGTTCTTCATCATCCTCTCCCCTCTCTTCCTCCTCCTCCTCGTCCACTTCTTCTCCGGAGGACTTTCCTTGTACGTCCCCTTGCCTGAACAAGACTCCATCCACCATGCCGGTTCTTCCCCTTGGGGCGTAGCGGCCGTGCTCGTGGTCATCTTGTTCATGGTCTCGTACCAGTCAGACATCCATGAGATGTGGTTTCCCTTTGGGGCTAAGTAGATCGATCAACTTGATATTTCCTTAAAACGTATTACCAGCTCTGTCTAGCTAGATATGGAGCAACCATGTTAAATATCAAGTAGTATATATGTACTTTTCTCTTTTGATGAAGATTTTAGTCCCGCATGTTTGTAGGAGTGAAACTTTTGTCCGAAGATATCTAAAGTCATATCAGCTCTGTCTAGCTAGATATGGAGCAACCATGTTAAATATCAAGTAGTATATATGTACTTTTCTCTTTTGATGAAGATTTTAGTCCCGCATGTTTGTAGGAGTGAAACTTTTGTCCGAAGATATCTAAAGTCATATCAGAGTGTCCATATATGTAGATGAAGTTGTTTCTGCTTGTATTCGTAAATATCATATGGAAAAATGAGATGAAGATGACTTGTTTTGATGCAATAGAAAGTTTAATAGATGGCTTGTTCTGATGCAATACGAATATTACACCTAATGTGTGTGTATTGACTTTGGACCACTACTGGTAGTAGTGGTTCTCCTTGTCCTCTTTTGACAAGTGGGAGATGTTATTGTCGTGATTTTCACCTTTTTGTAAGGAAATGGTCGGTCACAACGCCGTTATATATTTTTTTGCAGGAATATAAAATGCTCCGTTACAAAAGAATCTTGGATACAGCAGATTTGTTGCTTATTTTTATAAAGTTATCGGAAACGTTGCATTGCTTTGGTTATAGAAAGAGTAACGTTGAAAGCAACTGCTTACTATTATACTAATACCTAAGGGTTATCTTTAATTTTCAAGTTTTGTTTATGAGAAAAGGACACCGACGTATTTTACTTTCATTTCCCACCACACTTTTATAAAGTTAAAGGCGTAGATTTTAGTGTATGACAATTCACAAATACTCAGGATTGAAAGCGATGTTTCCCCACTATGATTTTGCCAAATTTTCTAATAGATCTTCCAAAACGATAGACTGGATGATTGATCCACGTTATGTGTGAGAAAATATTATTTCTAAAAAGTTCTGAAACACACATTATTTCAAGTGAGACTTGAGACCATAAAGAAAAAGTAAACATGCCTCTTTTATATCAAATTATGTGAACTGTATAATGGACATTAAATAGCCCACCGACTGACCCATATGGGCCCAAATAGAGAGACGAGTAGGAAAAGAACTCTCAAACAAAGGACGAAAGCCATAACTCAGAGGTTCTCTTCAAGCTCAGCTATCTGCAACTGTCTCAAACCAAGAGACATATATTCTTCTGGTGCTATTAAAGCTGAAACATGCAATGCATTAAAAGAAGAAAAAACTCTTATCATCCGTAAGTTCTTTCACTACAATAATCCTTGCTTTTACTACAATCTTATTAACCGGGGAGCTTAACATGATCAACCAACCAGGTCATAAAAAGGTAAAAAAGATCTGAACCAGAAGAGAAAGCTTACCATGACTACTTCACACGAATTTCACCTGGAAAGCTACTCTCCTGACTCTCAGATATTAAAAGCGACGAGAGAACTAGACTACGACTACTAAGACAAGCACATTTTGATATATATACATCATAGAGCTGCAGAGATCCATCACTAATAGAAGCGAAAACGGTATGCATAACCACTCTCATCACCACCTATCATCATAAGTTCCCGTGCAAGTATCATAATCATATGGTTGTTCCTCGTTCTCCAACAGAATCATTCTCAGATGCATTCTTCGCCTGAAACTTCCTTCTCACCTTGTTCCTTACCCTTCAAGTTTATTTTGGGTCTCCTTCCCTTCATCCACATTGCTCTTCTCATCATTAACATCTTTCACCGCAACACCCTCTCCTCCAGCCACATGGTTCCCCTTGCCATCACCACTAGTACGCGAATCAGACCCCCCAGTGTCATCACCCTCACTTCCAGACTCATTCTCCACAACTTCTTCCACCATATTCCTCCTTTCAAGATACTGCAACCTCCTCCTCAAGTCACCCAACTCCCTCTCCATCAAAAACAACCTCTCCTTCAACGTCAAGTTCTCTTCCTCAAGCTGCGCAATATGACTATCCTGATCATCAACTCGACTCTCCAACACATTATTATACTCATAACCACCGTAGCTCGGATAAATCATCTCAAACCTACTCAAATCATGATCCAACCTCCTCTCAACCTCCACATGCTCCTCCACATCACTCCCACTCGATCCTCCTTCTTCATCCTCATCCTCATCATCATCATGTCCATCAGATCTCAGCCTAATCAGCCCCTTCATGGATCCGTAACCGTCAACGCCCCACTCCTCCTTCGCCATATCTCCCAAAACCTCCCTCGACGGAGAAAACATCGGCGTCTGAAGTATCGCCGGCGTCACGGGGCACGGAGACACCAGCTCGGCGATTCCGCCGGATTTCTTCGCTCGGATGATAAACGACGTCGTGTTCCTCGGCGCGTAGGGAACGTATCGGTTGTTACTGTTACCGTACTTCTTCTTCGGATAAAACTTCTTCGTTTTTAATCGATTCTGAGATTGGAGCTCGTTGAGCGTCGGTGGCTTGTAACCGCCGCCAGGTTGTTGCGGCGGAGGAGGGTTGTACATCCTCATCATCGGTGGTGGTGGTCTCTTATCGGTTATGATCTTCTTCCCTTTCCAGTTGTTGTTGTTGCTCCGGTTCGTTTTGGTATGGTTAGATCCGAAGTTCTGATACTCCGAGCTCATGCTAGGGTTAAAGTTGAAGCTCCGGGGATTCATCATCAGAGTCTGGTTGTTGTTGTTGCTCATCATAACCGGTGGCTGATGGTTTAAACCGATAATCGGATGAGCCTGGTTCATAATCCGAGGCTGAACCGGGTTCATTAGGGACGGCTGAGGTGGAATCATCCTCTGCGGAGGAGGTTGAGCTATCATCTGTGGCGGATTCATGAGCTTAGATTGATCGTTCATCTTAACAATACAAACACACTAAATAATGAAACAAAACCCTAATTTCGAGAAATCTCGAAGTTGAAGCAAAATCAAGCAGATAGATCGATGAAGCAAACCACGGATCAAAGAAGAAACAACACAGAGATCAATCAAAAACAAAGGCAGCAAGCAAGAGAATCTCTCTGGAATTTGAGTTTTCAGATTTTAATTCTTCTAGCTTAAAGATGAATTCAGGAGTTTTGAGAGAGTCTTGTAATTGGATCTGGGGGAATTTTCAAAATTACAAGAGGAAAATTAAAAACGAAAAGAAAACTTCTGGTACGAACGGAACGGCTTTGTGATGATAAGATTCTTTAAATAGATGCCAGGGTAGGCTGCTTGGTCCAATCAACGAAGGACATTCTACACGTTAAAATCAACGGCTTAGATTTTATTCATTTTGAAGCTAAAAGAAGAGTCGGTTACGGGTTTCTTTGTGTTGGTTAACTTAAACCGGAACACAGATGGTATGCAGCCCCAGACCTGGTCGGGCCTTAATGGGCTGTCCTCTGTATTATCAAAAATAACGCGGGAGAACATATCTTCTTACGTGGCTGGAGGAAATCCAAAGCGGGGCCCAGTACCGATTTCTATTCTGACGTGGCATCACCCAGATCACTGTAACCGTGTCCTTCTTCTCCAGTCCACCTCGTCTCTTCCACATTCCATTATCTGCTTTACTCTCTCTCTAGAGCAGCAATGGCTACGGCTGCTTCTTCCCTTACGATCGCGTCGTCGTTCTCCGAACCACGGACTCAGATCCGTTCATCGAAACGCTCGAACCTTCCAGTACTTCAATTCTCCATCCCGTATAAGGCTAATTCACGGAGCAGGAGACTCGTCGTACGCTCCGTTTCAGCGCCCAACGTTGAGATCCGTACCGGACCCGATGATCTCATTTCATCCCTCCTCTCTAAGGTCTGCATTGGTTTGAGTCAAATACTTAAGTGGAAAGCAGAGCAAATCCAACTGTGTGTTTTGATGATTATGGTTTGGTGTGTTTCACACACAGGTTGCGAACAGCGATGGAGGTGTGACGCTTAGCCCTGAGCAACACAAAGAGGTGGCAAAAGTGGCTGGAGAGCTTCAAAAGTACTGTGTGAGCGAGCCTGTTAAGTGCCCTCTCATCTTCGGAGGTAAGCTTCTTGCTAGATTGCTTCTGAATCCTTGAGTAAAAATGTAAAACTTTAGAATTGTTCTGGTGCAGATTGGGATGTGGTGTACTGTTCTGTACCGACATCTCCCGGTGGAGGCTACAGAAGCGTGATAGGGCGTCTCTTCTTCAGAACTAATGAGATGATCCAAGGCATTGATTCTCCTGATATAGTGAGGAACCGAGTTTCCTTTACTGCTTTGGGTTTTCTTGACGGAGACGTCTCCTTGACAGGTGAAACTGCATAACCCTAGAGATAACTTTTTGGTCAGTCACAATATGTGGTTAATGTTTTAACCTGTGTTTTGGTTTTTGTAGGGAAGCTGAAAGTGTTGGACAGTGAGTGGGTTCAGGTGATATTCGAGCCTCCGGAACTCAAGGTTGGTTCTCTTGAGTTTAAATATGGGTTTGAAAGCGAAGTGAAGCTTAGGATCACATACGTTGATGAGAAACTTAGGTTGGGATTAGGGTCTAGAGGATCGTTGTTCGTCTTCAGGAGGCGTCTGTAATACATTTATATACTTCCATGTCTCTTCTCTCCCTCGTCCAACAGAACAGAAGAAACAACATATGAGAGTACCGCGAGAGTGTGTAATGGTGTAAAAAATCACAAAATGTGTGTTTAAGATGGAACTTTGTTGTAATGTAAACTTCGTTCCGATGGTGTATCACTTACGATGAGTTGCTAGCTATATATGTTATGAAGTTGTGTTCAAATCTCTCACCAGAGTGTTTAAACTAGAAAAGCACCATCTACAGATTCAGAATTGTCACCTGTTGAGGAACAAAGCATACATGAGTAGTTTCTAGAAGATTCTATCTATAATGCTCTCGATGCACGTTTACTCTAATGTATAATACACAAAGATGCACATATAATGATTACCACAAGCCTGAATATGATTACCAATGCCCTCGCCCTCTTCCTGATCTTCCCCTTTCCCTTTCCATGGCCAAATTTATCGTCTGTTCTTCCGTAATCAAACATATTCGTTCTGATATTCACCTCCTGACCATAAACAGCAGATTACAATCACATCTCTCTCTCAGTGTAACCATTTCTGATTGAATGATCCCAAGCTCATAAGCCATTGACTGAATGACAGATAAGAGGTGTGCTGCTAATCAAAATAACAGACTTGTTGGTTGTTTACTTATACATGCATAAAGGCCCAATAACTAACGGTTTTATTGAAAAGCCCAATAACAAACCACTGCGTCGTCTGCTAGCGATTGCGTGAGTCAGAAAGTCATCAAAACAGAGAGAACAAACTCTCTCCTTGCCTGACATGGAGATAACCTCGGTCAAGACTTATTGGTCGACCCGGTGGATATGGCTACGAACTCGATGGACCTAACATAATTAGTCAAGAATATTTATACCCAAAAAACCAACACGGAATTGACCTAAAAATCAAAAGTCTCATGCTCTTTTAGACTTGGTCTATATACTCGAACGGTTCTTATAGTGTTATATTCGAATACCAATATCAAACCCAATCTGCACCGAAAACCGAATAAAAATTTTGAATTTTTTTGAAAAAATTATTTTTTAATATTTTCTGTTATATATATATAAATATATATGTAAATGCGTTAATATGGTATTCACTAACTTTAAGTTAAATCACATTTAATAAATAGTTTTTAATCGAATAACCTATTTAAAACCCACTTTGAATATTTATTTATATTAAAAGTCCACTTATAAAAATTAAATATCACTAATAATCTGTACCACTAATTAATATTAATATTAGTTAACTATTTTTTTTTTTGAAAAAATAATAGTTCAAAAAAAAATATTAGTTAAATTTTAAAGTTTCATTTTATAGTAAACAAACTTAAGAAATATATCTCCATCGATTTATATATATTCCTGTTTTAGTATTATATATATCAATTTATGATTTAGTTGTATATGTATTATTATATAGAATAAACAGATTGGGTATAAAATGAACTTACGCAGAAATTATGATGTAATCATAGTATCAAGTAATATATTAGATGCTTTGTCGTTGCGTCAAAAGCAATAAAGCATTATAGAGAGAAGTTGGTCCTGAATATTTTGGAAGGAGTTGTTTCAAAATAGCGTATTAACCGTGTATAGTTATTTATTATTGTTATATAATTATGTTTATATTTTAAATTTCAAAAAAATGTTGGACACAAACTTTATCAACCGGTCATGTTGATGTTTTAATAGAATGAAACTAGATTCTAACCCGCCCTGATATATATATATATTTTTTACATCTTTGTAGAAATTTAATTTTTATATTTGTGTTTTAGTTATATTTGTGTTTTTTTGTATAACATTTCTCTTAAATGACTAATAAGAAGTTTTAATAATTGTATTAAAATAGTTGGACCACACCTATATCAATAGGTCATGTTCCTGTTTTAATAAAATAGATTTTAGTGGCACACATGTAAATACTTTCAAAATAGAAGGGTACCTCAAAAAGGAGCGTTATGTTTAAATTAAATAGTTTACTAGATTATAACCCGCCCTGATATATATATATATATATATATTTTTTACATCTTTGTAGAAATTTAATTTTTATATTTGTGTTTTAGTTATATTTGTGTTTTTTTGTATAACATTTCTCTTAAATGACTAATAAGAAGTTTTAATAATTGTATTAAAATAGTTGGACCACACCTATATCAATAGGTCATGTTTCTGTTTTAATAAAATAGATTTTGGACAGGAGGTTACACATCCCTAATACACGTTTATGCAGTTATATTTTACATTATACATTATTTTAGATGCAATTATATTTTAAGATGGACTAAACATATATCAACTGATCATGTTCCTGATTAAATAGTATTGATAGTTAGTTATTATTGTTATATAATTAGGTTTATATTTTAAATTTCTGAAAAATGTTGGACACATCATTTATCAACTCGTCATGTTGATATTTTAATAGAATATAGTTTTAGACCGAAGGTTACACATGTCTAATACACTTTTATGCAATTATATTTTACATTATGCAATTATATTTTAGATGCAGCTATATTTTCAGATGAACTAAACATATATCAACAGTCATGTTCCTAATTTAATATTCCCTCCGTTTTTTAATATAAGTCGTTTTAGAATTGTGCACATAGATTAAAAAATCATTATTTTTTTTATATTTTCTAAACAAAAACATCATTAATTATTTAACTAACCACAAATTAACCAATAATAAAATAAAAAATATATTATCATTGGTAATATAACATTAATTGAATTAATAAATTTTATAAGGATTAGCATTGATAACTAATGACTTGCGTCGTGTTAGCGGGAGTCAATCAGAAAGTCGTCGAAACAAACAGAGCCACAAACTTTCTTCTGAATCGGTTTAGCGGTTAAGTCGATAAAGAGTGAGTAAAAATGACGATGGAGGATGCTAACTCCGTCTACGTCGGCGGCCTCCCTTACGACGTCACCGAGGAAGCTCTCCGCCGTGTTTTCTCCACTTACGGCACCGTTGTCGACATTAAGGTAGATTTTCCCCACTTGTTGCTGCTTACAAGTTCCTAATTTAGGTTTCACACTACTCATTTGCTTTCTTTTTTTAATTGCATATGGTGAGATTGTGAATGATCGGAGTGTAAGAGGGAAATGCTACGGCTTCGTTACATTTTCGAATCGTCGATCTGCTGATGATGCTATCCAACACATGGATGGCAAAGTATGGTTCTCTCCAAAAAAAAACTAAATATTGAAGCTTTTCATTGCTACACTTCTTTGTTGTGACGGTAGTGAGCTTGTGATCAGATTATTGGTGGGCGTGCGGTGCGTGTGAATGAGGTGACAACAAGATTTGGTGGTCAGGGGAGGTTTCAACCACAAAGCCCCTCTGATGGGAGAAGTGATTTTGGTTATGAAAGGGATCGGTTTAGTGATAGGTCACGGGAACGGGATAGGTCTCAGGACAGGAGAAGAGCTTATGAACGTTCACATGGTTTCGAGGGGAGAAATGATCATGGTATGCTGGATAGGGATGGTTACAAGGAGAGAGGTTTCGAAGAAGGAGATTGGCGTGGGGATAGGTCTTTTGAGGATAATGGTAGGGGGGTTCACAGGGCCAGTTCTGACGAAGAAGCAAAGAGAGAAGATAGGTAAAAACGTTCCGTTTTAACTTGTAGATGTGTTTTAGACTTCTAGTGTTCCTTAAGTCCAGAACTGGGATGCTTCTGTAGAGTTTCGTCACTCTGTAAACCAAATCATCCAGACCTGTTGTGGACCTTGTGGAAAGGTCTGATTAACTATTGCCAATATAACTGAAATGCAGAATGTTTAGTTTAATGGATTTGCTGAGAAGGTTTGCTCTTGTTTCCTTTGTGCATTTTGCTGTTTGAGGAATGTTTTGGCTTGCACTGTAGCTTCGTTGATAATTCTTTCCGTGAAACACCATTCTTGGAGACAAAACAGTTTAGGAATTTCAGTGATCCACTATAGAGTAAATGATGAAATTCTATATGAGGTCACTGCTATACCCTATGAAAATAGCTTAGTCCAGCCGCTAGGTTGTAGTAGGTGGGACATTAAGTTATCAAACTAAAGTTATTTTAGGCGTTAGTTGCACCTTAGCATATAGATTAAGTTCTATCAGATTCTTTTCTGCATTGCTTGGACTTTACACTTTAGCTGCTTTAAGCAACAAATTAATTGCTTTGGTTTTCTTGAGATGACTAAATCCTTGTGTGCTTTTATTGAATTAACAGTACCATGCTTGATGGTGGGCGTGGTAGAGATGGCAAAGATCACTTCTCTAACTCAAGTGGAGATCGCAGCTTTCAGGTAACGATAATGTTTGTTAGGAAATTATTGCTGCATAGTATAGTTCATGTAAAACTTGCGTCTTTCATACAGGTGAAAGAAGAATTGGAAGCGCTGATCAAGACGCATGACGTGCTTCAAGATGAGGTATGAGATCGCATACCTGCTCAGATAGGCAGTTGTTTGATTTCATGAATCTTTTCCACAATTTACTCTTAGACATGTAAACCAATGGAGCAACAGTTTCCTTACATAGTCGTGGGAGATGGAAGAAATTATTGACGAGTTTATATTTAAGGTTTTGGTGATGGAAGAGAGATTGGAAGTAAAAGAAGTTCTGTGCTCAGAGCTAGAGAAGAAGTCTAAGGTATGTGTCTACTATATTTTACGAATTCAACATGTTTTATTTTTACTTTTATTCTCATTTGAAATGGTTAAACGCAGAGATTAGAAGATTTATTGAGCAATGAAAAGAAACTGACTTCACAACGCCGAAAAGAATTGGCAAAGGTAAACAACCATAGGATCACAAAGTTCGTTTTGTTTAGGGTAATGTTCTTGACAAAGTTCGACTATTGGTATATGTTCTTGGTAGCTACACAAATCATATTCAAAGGTCAGAGAGTGCGGTGACAACCTGAAAGGCTGCGAACAGGAACTCCAGGTTAGATTCTATTTTTTGTACTCTAGTGATTGTCATTACATAATGATTAAGCCTCATGGTGACATGTCTTTGTTTTTCTATTGCAGTCGCTTGTTAATTCAGCAGCTAGAGAAGGCGTGGCTGGTGCTGATGAAGGACTAGAAAACGGGTATGTGCAGTACAAGGTGTAGTGTAATGAATGCAGTCATTCTCATGTATCACATGTTATGTCGTAAGTATAGCTTTGTTTCTTTTGGAGACGAGCTTAGTGATATTTGAATATTTGTATTAATGGATAGGAGAATGAAAGGTAACAGGTTTACAAAAATGATACTATAATTCTATAAGAAGCCAGAAACCATGCAAAGTTACTAGAAGAAACCTCTTCAAATGTGAAAAAAAAATACTCAAATGCTAAACCTCTTCAAATGTGAAAAAAAAAATACTCAAATGCTAAACCTCTTAATCATACATTAGTAGCTACTTTCCCCGGAATCAACTCCACTGACTCTTCATCAACCTTCTCACTGTTGTTCAACACTTGAGCTTGACCACTGGTGGGTTTCTTAGCCACAGTCACAGACTGCTGATAACCAATACCAACCACAGATTGTAACAAGGAGAACCAACCAGTGGTGGACGCAAGTGATGAGGAATGGGGTCACATGCCCCCAACTAGTTTTTATTTTCCTTCACTAATTACTTTTAATTTAAGAAATTTTTTTATAATCCTACAATGAAACGTAATGAAATAAAATGTTGTGCCCCCATCTAAATATGATTCTGCATCCGCCACTGGAACCAACCCAACCGGACTCGCATGCTTATCCCAAATCAGAACATTAATCACAACAGTCAAGAACTTGTTCACAACCTCAGTCACCGTAAAAGCCGTCGCGGAGATCTAGCAGCAAACCCAAAGAAGCTAATAAGAGAACCAAACACACACGACAACGCCACTGCGAAAAACACAACGGTCCATTTAAGATCTTTCTTTCCATTTAAGATCTTTCCAAACGAAGCAAGAAACAGTCATTTTAATCTCCAACTTTTAAAAATTGTCTAATTTAAATTTAACTTTTGCTGACTAAACCATTTAAGATAAACGAAAAATCAATTCGTTTATTATCAGTAAAGATTATTTACAAAGGTTAGATCAAAGTTATTAAGAAAAGTAATAAGAGTATAGGATTTCCCAATTTTATCTATATATTGCTTTTTAAAATTTTGATTCAAGTTGGATTAAGATTTTTAACGTGACTGGCTAGAAAATATGAGCACATAAATGAGATTGATATAAGATTTTTGTTGTTGTTTTCAGACTTGCTCACAAGTGATAGTGAAACGGTGTTAACCAGAAGACATATATACGAAATTAGTAGCAAATCAAAACAAAAAGGATAAAGAATATGGCTAACTAATGTGCATCATATATCACCATGAGAATGAAATTCAGAATTCTTAGAAAATAGGTTGGTTCATCTTAACTTATATTATACTTTTTATCAAACTAACTATCAAATTAATAAATAGTGTACAAAATAATATTCTCGCACTTTCCTTAAATAAAAGTTACGAAATTACCTAATATGATTAACGTATGTATGACAATTAATGATTATGAATAATAAATATTTGATAACAATTTTTGCATTTTAGTTATTTTTTGTTTAACTTTATATTATTAAAAGATATTAAACAATCACATTACCAATACCATATAATAAAAATAATACTTTTTCTATATTTTATATTTTGAATCTTTAAAATGACTATAAATTACTTAAAATTTTTCACACTAAAAATTTGTGATCAATAGTTTAACTTTTTTTATAATAACAAGATACAAATGATCATAAATCGTATGAATATAAAGTCCTATTTAATAGACATTTATATTATATATTAATATAGTTTAAAATTAAACTATATACATATAAAAATACATAAATATGTTAATTTATAAATTTGTATTGAAAAATAATTGAAACCTTAATATTTTAATTTTGAAATTTGCATTGAAAATATCGCACATTAAAATATTATTAGGCCTGAATTCTACAATGGAGTTTTTATATGAAATTTTGAATTTCAAATTTTCGGTCCTGGGGGACGGCGGAGGCTAGGTTAGCCGAAAGATGGTTATCGGTTCAAGAACGCAAGGTGTCATGTATCAATTGGTTGAAAGGCCGGAAAGAAAATGTTGAATTCTCAATAATAAATATTTATATTAAAATATACTATATATCTATGTCCATGTCATTGAACTTTAGTTATATATCTTATTGAATAAATAAAAGGATATGTCATTGAACGTTAGTTATATATCTTATTAAATAAATAAAAGGATAGTTTTGATTATTTACCAAAACAATATTGTAAATAAATAAGACGTATTGTTTTGATTTATGTGTTTATTCTAATCTAATTAGATATATAATATATAAATGAATGCAAATAAATAATAATATACAAAAATTATTCAGTAGGCATATATTGTATATGTTGGCCTCTAAATAAACATGTGTTATTCATATAAAACAAAAAAGGATATTAGGAGGTATTAAAACGTATCAAGGTTTTTAAATCCTTGATGTAGGTTCTTGAGATAACTTATTATGTTCATCTGCCACAGTCAGCCGCACACTGTCTTGGGTCCGCGTAACATATTCTCTCCTCGTTAACTCCACAACAAAAACACCTGCGGGCTTTGTCTCTTTTTGTGGGGCATTGGATTTCCGTGCAAGTTTTTTCAGGTGGCATGAACGGGCGTTCAATAATTTGGCCATCGACAACTATATAAACAAAAAAATAATAACAATATCATTTGGAGCAAAAAAATTTATCAAGGATATTATGATGTGAATAAAATAGTGAAAAGTAGATGATAAACAAAAGAAAATTATTATAAACACATACATTCATGAAGAGGAAATAAAGCAATTAAGATGATGCAAAAGATAGCGAACTGTGATGACGACATATTATTCTTTGTGATATTTTTTTGATACACACGTTTTTTTTTGTTTTTTTTTTGTTTTATTGTTTGATGGTTGAAATTTCTATGTAAGATGGTAGTTAATTTATAGGTTTTTCAATTAATCTCTAGATCTAAATATGTAAGATAGTAATGCATATTTTGTATGGCAATCCACAAAAATTGGTTAGATTTGTTTGACTTGTTTTGTGATAATTATAATGGTGTTCACTTTTATTTTTTCATTGTGCTTATGGAACTAGTCAAACTGAACTATTGTGTGGTAATCATATTTGAATAATATGTATGAGTTATTAACTGTTCTTTTTTATTTTTAAAACACGAACTACTTATTATATATAATCAACTATTTCTTTTTATACATATACATATATTTCTTTATTTATTTATTTATTAAATGTATCTGAATAATAAAAAATCATTACTATTAAAACAGAAACATGACTTATTGATAAAATTGATAAAAGTTATGTCCAACTATGTATTTTCTTTATTTAAGGAGCCACTTATTATTAATAATATTAATTCAGAATCACTATTAATATTTATCTCTACTTTCACCAGACATGTGTTTTCAAATAAATAAATGCCCCTCATTAATGGTAGAATGGTAATTGCCATATGGACTAACAAGTAACTAGGGTGTCAAAATGAGTTAGCTTGCTCAACTCAGCTCAACTCATGGTGAGTTCGGATCTTTCATGAGCTAGCTCAACTCAGCGCATTTACTATATGAGCTTTAATATACAAACTCGAACTCAGATCATCTAGATCATGAGTTAAATGAGCTAACTCGCGATCATACATAAAAAAAATTAAAAAATAATTAAAAAATAAAAATAAATAAAAATAGAATATTTTTTATAGTATAATTTTAAATTTAAAAATCCAAAGCGTCTATATTTAAATACTGAATAAAACCAAGACCTAATATATTTAATCAAAGCTAAATCAATGGTCCAAAAATATATTTTACATAAAAGTCATGTGATGATTCATATTCAAATTCTTTATCTACTCAAATCGTAAAGATATATATTCCGCATGAAAGTCTTAGGAATATTTAGTTTTATATTTTAGTTCTAAAGATATATGATATGAGGATTTATATCAATATTCCTTTACATTTTAGTATATATTTATTACTTTTGGTTTAATATTTTAATTTTATAAGATAAATATGATTAGTATAGAAATTATTTTTTCTTACGTAAGAAAAATAGAAGTCATCAATATATATATACATATAAAGTATAAAACAACCAAGCTCATGAGTTAGCTCATGTTCATTAAAGATCGTTCATATAACTCGTGATATAATTTAAGCTCGATCATTAAAGTCATTTATTAAATAAGCCTAAAAAATAGAGATCATGCCCATGGCGTATAGCTCATTTTCACACCCCTACAGGTAACCATACAAATCGTGGGTGGAAGCTAAGCAAGCTTGTAACACCCCCAAACCGTTTTAGACATTGGTCAATCAACCGGGCAACAATCAAACAAGAACATACCCGAACGATCTTCCTCTGCCAAGTCCGGAAGTGTTACAACGGGTTGAGAATAGACGTTCCAAGTCACAAAACATAATTCTGTAACCCAGAGTATCCATTCTAAACTTGTGTCCTCTAATCTTTGGCCTGAGGCTTTGCAACCCGTACCGAATCATAGAGTTGTGTTAGGTTGGACTAACCTAATATCAGATTCAACACGTCGCGAATATAAAACATACTTTATTTCATATATATAAAACATGAAGTTCACAAGCCCAAAATATTATACATATGGTCCATGGACGCAACCGAAAGTAAAACATACATTCATATATCTTGAAAACGAGTCTTTAGCAAAAGATGTCCAATCTACACCAGCTCCTACAGTTCCGCGAGCGCTATGGTCCTTTCTACTGGTCACCTGCAAAAGGATGTGAGGAATGAGTGAACTAGTTTCACTCAGTGAGCCAGGGTTCCCTATCTAACATATACAACTACCCGTCATTCTAAATCCCACCCCAAACACAAGCAAGACGAGTAGTTCAACAAACATATTCGAAGCTTAAATGATTAAGCAGTAAACAATTAAACCATAATAAATTAAAACACTCTTTATGAGTGTCACATCAATCAACCATATATATATATATATATATATACTCCTAGGGCCCAACAGAATCATTCTTCCTCCACATAAGGGACACCGGCAATCCCTTCACTATTACACCACACAGGTGTAGGCGCTCGGGAATCGCCCGGTCACGGTCCTCAATCGGAATCGCCGTGCCCCGGTTCTCTATCGGACTCGCCGGGGGCTGTCACATCCACGTGTGACACTCGGCCTTGGTGATCAAGCCAAGTTAAACCGAGCCCAACACTTTGCGGACCCCGATCGGCTTAGTGGTACCATTTGAGAAAGCAATGACCTGCAAACTACTACTAGAACCACCACGAGGTTCTCACACAACAGTACCAACACGAGGTACACACTATAACAACATATAATAATCACACAATCACAATAATCCGGGTGCTTAGACTAGTCTTGCTATCCACTTAGCCGGACATCGCCTCAAGCCTCGGATCCACAAACTGACACCTAGACCGGTCCGACAATCCTAGCTCGGAAACCGTCTCCGATGTCAGGAACCTGCATTTAAAATTCGTTAACAAACAATTAACCGTGACTCACAGTGATTAACCGATGTGGCTTGACTTTCTGATTCCAGATGTTGACCAAACCCTTTTTATTCCCTCCAAATCTTTGTCTTGGTACCGTGATGTTAATCCCCAAAACCCAACCTCAATGTCTTGAATGAACTGGTCTGGACAGATCAGAACTTGGAAAGAACCTTCTTTCTCTTCCGACGTCTTCGAACTTTCCTAGCTTTATCTATCTTGAAAAATGTCTATATTTCTAAAGCACCTCACTTCTTTCTCTCTCTCTCTCTCTCTAAGCCACGTTTTGGAGTGTCCTTGGTGTGTCTGAATGAGAAAAAATGCACCAAGGTAGCTGGGTATATATAGAAGTTGCCGGCCAATAAAGAATGAGCCACCCGATCGCATGTGTGTCGTCCTGCATGCTTTCGGTCGCATGCGTGGCGACACATGGGCGTCCACATGCCATGTTGCATGCTCTCTAGCCATGCCAGAAGACACCTCCACGTCCACTTGCCCTTCAGTATGTCTGGTGTTCATGCATCGCGACACACGGGCCTCTGCATGTCGGTTCGCATGCGCAGATCGCAGGTACTGCGACACCACGTGCTTCTATGTGTCAAGCTGCATGGATCTGCTTCATGCACGCCTACACCTCCTTCTTGTGTGGACACTCAGCAGATTAAATGGTTGACACCACGTCCTGATCCCTTAGATCAAGCCACCTCGAGCTTCTCGATCGATTTGCGCGATTTCGGCCCTTCTGGTGAATTTTCGTCCCGCGATCAATCCTGAATATTTTTCCGCTCCTGTTCTGATGAGCTAAATATTTTTAATAGACTCCAGACTAACCTTAACTTTTGAGGATAAAAATTTCTCAAGTCTTCGGCTTCCCCGAGAAATTCCATAAAACCGAAATCAGGTTTTTTTTTTTAAGACGGGTTATTACAAAGCTCATGAGGTATAACTCATGAGGTATAGTTTAAAATTAAACTACATACATATAAAAATACATAAATATGTTAATTTCTAAATTTGTATTGAAAAATATTGAAACCTTAATATTTTAATTTTGAAATTTCCTTAATATTTAAATTTTAAAATTTGCATTCAAAAATTTCGCATTAAAAAATCATTAGGCCTGAATTCTACAATGGAGCTTTTACATGAAATTTTGAATTTCATTTTTTTTTTGAGTCTAGGTTAGCCGAAAGATGGTTATCGGTTCAAGAACGCATGGTGTCCCGTATCAATTGGTTGAAAGGCCTGAAAGAAAATGTTGAATTCTAAATAATAAAAATTTATATTAAAATATATACTATATATATATGTCCATGTCATTGAACTTTAGTTATATATCTTATTGAATAAATAAAAGGACATGTCATTGAACTTTAGTTATATATCTTATTAAATAAATAAAAGGATAATTTTGATTTATTTACCAAAACAGTATCGTAAATAAATAAGAAGTATTTTTTTCATTTATGTGTTTATTCTAATTTAATTAGATATATAATATATAAATGAACACAAATAAATAATAATATACAAAATTTATTTTTATATATGATGTTCATCTCGCGCAATTACGTGGATCTTAATCTAGTAGAATATGAAAGTGTCTAAACACAAATACAATATGCATAATTTGTATTTGTTGGGCTGCAAATAAGCATGTGTTATTCATATAAAACGAAAATAGAAAATAAAATGGTTATTCAAGTTTTTTAAGTCTTTGATGTAGATTCTCGAGATAACTTATGGCTTGCCGCACCTACGCGAACATTCTTCTTGGCTCATGTAACACATGTTTTGAGCCTTAACTTTGGAGGAACAACAAGAACAAGTGTGATTTTCTTTGAGTTCGTGGCATGGGGTTTGCGTGCAAGTTGGTTTAGCTGCTGCACCCTGACCATCGACAACTATATAAACAGAAAGTAACAACAATATCATTTGGAGGAAAAAAATAATTGTCAAAAATATTATAATGTGATTACAATAGTGAAAAAGATAGTTGATGAACAAAAGAAAACTATTATAAACACATACATTCATGAAGAGGGAATAAAGCAATCATTATGATGCAAAAGATAGTGAACTGTGATGATGACATATTGTTCTTTGTAATATTCTTACGATGAAGACACCTTTTTTTTTTTTTTGAATCTTTACGTTTACTGGTTTGATGGTTGGAAATTATGTTTAAGGTGAAGATCAATTTATAGAGTTTTAGCTTATAGATAAAAGTATGTAAACTAGTAATGCATGTCTTGTATGGCGATCCATAAAAATTGGTTAGATTTGTTTGACTTGTTTTTTTTTCTAATTATCGTGTGGTAATTATATTGGTGTTTAGCTATTTTTATTTATTAAATAGAGAGAAGATAGGTACAACTTTCTGTTTAACTTCTGTTTTCTTATGAAATTGGTTTGCTGGTTTCAACAAGTCAAGACTGGGATGCGTATGTGTAGTACAAGGTGTAGCGTAATGACTGCAGTCATTCTCATGTATGATCTGTTCTGTTTCAAGTATAGGTTTGTTTTCTGTGGAGACGAACTTAGTGATATTTGAATATTTGTATTAATGGATAGGAGAATGAGAGTAACAAGTTTACAAAAATGATACTATAAAAGCCAGAAACCATAACAAAGTTGCTAGAAGAAACCTCTTCAAATGTAAATACTCAAATGCTAAAACCTCATCATCATACATTAGTAGCTACTTTCCCCGGAATCAACTCCACCGACTCTTCATCAACCTTCTCACTGTCGTTCAACACTTGAGCTGGACCACTGGTCGGTTTCTTAGCCACGGTCACGGACTGCTGATAACCAATACCACCACAGATCGTAACAAGAAGACAAACCAACCCAACAGGACTCGCATGCTTGTCCCAAATCAGAACATTAATCACAACAGTCAAGAACTTGTTCACAACACCCGTCACAGTAAAAGCCGTAGCGGAGATAGCTTTCCTCGCAGCGAACCCAAAGAAGCTAATAAGAAACCCAAACACACACGACAACGCCACAGCGAAAAACGCAACGGGCTCAAACAAACTCCCTCCGTTAGCATTCACCGCCGTGAAAACATCCGTGTACTCCCCCGTGAGGAACCAAAAGATCGGCGCAATCATCAGCGACAAGAGATTATTATATAAAACAAACCCCCACGTGTTGAGCTCAAGACTCGAAACCATATGCTTAATATAAACCATCTCGGTAGTTATCGTAACGAGATAAGCCAAGGCCCACGAATAGGCCGTTAGAGTAAAAGCAGAGTCGTTCGCCACGTAACCAACCGCGCCAGCGAGGATCACTAACAAAGACAAGAACGTGAGCTTCGAAGGACGCGGCTGGGAGCGGAAAACCGTATCCGCGATCGCGACGAGGAGAGGGGTGAGAGACCTGAACACGATGAAGGTGTCGACGTTAGCGTGGCGGAGGAGGTTCGTGTTGGTGAAGATCGCGAGGTAGAAGACGACGGCGGCGGGGAGGAACTTCTTGGCGGTGTCCCACGTGAACGCGTCGTGGTGGAGGAAGCCTAGCTTCCCGAGGAGGTAGACGCCGACGGTGGAGGTTAGGTACTGGAGGGCGGTGAGGAGGCCGGGGTAGTTGAAGTAGGTGATTGCGAACTTGTTGATGACGGCGAGGAGGCTGGAGCAGAGGGCGTAGCCGACGACGAGGCTGCTCGTGGCGTAGGAGGATGATGACATTGTTTGTGATTGTGTTTAACCAGATCGGAGAAGAGAGGAATTGGATCTGGATCGAGAAGTATTAGAAGGAGGGAGGAAGGGAGGGAGGCGACGACTTATTTACACGAGTGTCGTGCGGGATTGGCTATTGCATGTTTGTGATCTTTTTAAGTCTTTGACGTTACTTTTTAGTTAATGAATCAATGTTAATTTGGTCAAATCAACCACTAAGGGAAGCTAATTAACAAAATGATTCTTTGTGGGGTTTGAAATATACAGCTATACATTTTTTTTTAACTTTGAATAATTATGCAATTGCAACTACGAGAAATATTATAGACGATTTTATAGATAGAATCTGACAATTCTACGTGCCCTATGAGGATTCACGCTTATGAGATCCATCACTTGACGGTATTCCTTGTGCACACGGTGCATATCTATTGTAAGTCTTTTTCTTCTTTGATTCGCATAATTCCGTCTTTTCTGAGAATTGAAACTCAGACCTCTTGGTGTAGAAGCATTAATGAACTCTTGTTCAAACGACTGGACCAAGTGGACTTCCACAACTATACATTTCTTTTATAATCATCAATATACAGCTATACAAATACAATTAGAGCTGGGAATTAAAGTTATTATCCGCGGGTTACGTCCTCTTTGAGCGTGTGTGGTTCGACTGAATACGGTGCGGTTGGGATTATTTTAAAGTATTTGTTAACCCGTAAAGTTTTCAAAGTATTTTTTTTAAAATACTTTTTGTAAAATTATATAAAATATTATATAATTATATAATTTCAATTATAAATATATTATTTTAATATTAATTTCTAAATAATATTTATTATATAATTAAAAAATTGTTTCTAATATAATTAATAGTACACGGATTTTGGCGGAGAGGATGTAACTATAAGATTTTTTGTATACGGATTATGTGAGTTAGATTTTTGAATAAAAAATGATTCGGCCCACGGGCGGGTCGGGGCGAGTTGACAAACAAACACACTAGCTATACATTATATATTTTAACTCCAAGTAGATCTGGATCTGCGCGCGCGGATTGTGTTTTCAATTTTATTGAAATATAAATTACAAAGAAACATATACTTAAGTTAATTATTAAAATAGTTCTATCATATATAATGCATCTCCTTGGGGAGTTTTGATTTATAAATGAAAGATAATTAAGAGATAACACCTTTGTTCCTAAATACAGGATGTTTTACATAATTTTGATGTTTCAATATATAAGATGTTTTATTTTTCTATGTAGCTTTTACTTTATTAAAAACTGTGTATCCAATCATATTTTAATAGTATATTTTGTAATTGGTTGAATACTAATATTTTATAGTCTTAATGATATTTTCTAGATAAAAAGTAATTTTCTTAACATGTGTGTTTCTACATAAACATCTTATATTTAGGAACAGATGAAGTATTTCTTAATATATATTTTTAGGTTTTATTAAATATATCTGAATAACAAAAAAAATTATTCAGTAGGCATATATTGTATATGTTGGCCTCCAAATAAACATGTGTTATTCATATAAAACAAAAAAAAAAGATATTAGGAGGTATTAAAACGGTTATCATGGTTTTTTAAATCCTTGATGTAGGTTCTTGAGATAACTTATTATGTTCATCCGCCATATTAATCGCCTTGGGTCCGTAACATATTCTCTCCTCGTTAACTCCACAACAAAAACACCTGCGGGCTTTGTCACTTTTTGTGGGGCATTGGATTTCCGTGCAAGTTTTTTCAGGTGGCATGAACGGGCGTTCAATAATTTGGCCATCGACAACTATATAAACAAAAAATAATAACAATATCATTTAGAGCAAAAAAAATTTATCAAGGATATTATGATGTGATTAAAATAGTGAAAAATAGATGATAAACAAAACAAAAAAAACTATTATAAACACATACATTCATGAAAAGGAAATAAAGAAATTAAGATGATGTAAAAGATAGCGAACTGTGATGACGACATATTATTCTTTGTGATATTTTTTTGATACACACTATTTTTTTTTGTTTTTTTTTTGTTTTATTGTTTGATGGTTGAAATTTCTATGTAAGATGGTAGTTAATTTATAGGTTTTTCAATTAATCTCTAGATCTAATTATGTAAGATAGTAATGCATATTTTGTATGGCGATCCACAAAAATTGGTTAGATTTGTTTGACTTGTTTTGTGATAATTATAACGGTGTTCACTTTTATTTTTTTATTGTGCTTATGGAACTAGTCAAACTGAACTATTGTGTGGTAATCATATTTAAATAATATGTATGAGTTATTAACTGTTATTTTTATTTTTAAAACACGAACTACTTATTATTTATAATCAACTATTTCTTTTTATACATATACATATATATATATATTTATTTATTTATTAAATGTATATGAATAATAAACAAATCATTACTATTAAAACATGAACATGACTTATTGATAAAAGTGATGTCCAACTATGTATTTTCTTTATTTAAGGAGCCACTTATTATTAATATTATTAATTCAGAATCACTATTAATATTTATCTCTACTTTCACCGGACATTGTGTTTTCAAATAAATAAATACCCCTCATTAATGGTAGAATGGTAATTGCCATATGGACTAACAAGTAACTAGGGTGTCAAAATGAGTTAATTCGCTCAACTCAGCTCAGCTCACAGTGAGTTTAGATCTTTCATGAGCTACCTCAGCTCAGCTCATCTACTATACGAGCTTTAATATACAAACTCGAACTCAGATCATCTAGATCATACATAAAAATAAAAAATTATAAAAATAATTATCAAATAAAAAAAAAATTTTTATAATATAATTTTAAATTTAAAAAATACAAAGCGTTTATATTTAAATACTAAATAAAACCAAGACCTAATAATATATTAAATCAAAGCTAAATCAATGGTCCAGAAATATATTTTACATAAAAGTCATGTGATGATTCATATTCAAACTCTTTATCTCTATTCAAATCGTAAAGATATATATTCCCATGGAAGTCTTAGGAATATTTAGTTTTATATTTTAGTTCTAAAGATATATAATATGAGGATTTATATCAATATTCTTTTACATTTTAGTATATATTTATTACTTTTGGTTTTATATTTTAATTTTATAAGATAAATATGATTAGTATAGAAATTATTTTTTCTTACATAAGAAAGATAGAAGTCATCCATATATATATAATTTAGTTTAAATAATTTAATTAACAACATATAACCAATTATAATTTTAAAATACCGGATACAACATCCAATAACCATTATGTTTTATGTAACAACTTTTTTTACTTTCATTGTCTTATTCTATTTTCAAAAGAAACTACGAGAGATTACACATGGCCAAATTGAGTTATTACAAAAGATTACACATGGCCAAATTGAGTTGTGCTACTATATAACTTTAGTATTCATTAATTTAAGTGGTTAATCCAGGCCTAGCTAGTTACCAAAAAAATCAGGATTTACGCGGAGATAAATGAGGGACTAGTTTTTGGTACAGTTTTTAGTTTTCGGATACTATAGTTAATTTAATTTAGTATTTGGGAGATGTAACAATAATTGTCAATGTCCTAGTGACAAGAGACATTGGTATTCACCGGTTACTGGGTTCAACTTAACCAAAGCTCTTTTTGGGCTTTTTATTTAACTTTTTAATGTGTGGCATAATCGTAATACTTTCATCATTTTCCTGGATTTTTTTTAGGGCTTCGCCTCTGCAAAGCTAAATCCATGGCGGCCATCAATTACTCTCATGTAAATAATCAAATTGTTGTGTAAATTCGTGGTAGTTATGCCTCATATACATAGATTTGCCATAAAAATTCAGTTTTAAACATTCAAAACTCAAAAAAAAAAAAATTATACAGCAATCTCCGATTTGTTCGCCGACTATGGTGAAATCTCCACGGCCCAGCTCCGCCGAGCGACTCGCCAGCCCCTAATCGGGCGCGTTAGCCGCATTTTCGAATAGAGTTATGAGATATTACGTTTCTAATTTTTAGTTCATCAAATTCTATTGTTTTAAAGCTGTCGTTGTCAAACTACGTGTTCTTTGAAAGAGACAAGATAATTGGCTACGGGATAAGGATAATTGTTTCTCGGTGCTACATAAGGTTACTTCTGTCATTTTAACCTTCTCGGTCACATGGTTCGTAAATTAATTTTTAATATGCATATTTTTCCAATTTGGACACAAAATTTGTATATTCACCTAATTAACTCAATAAAAAGTGAAGACATGATAGACAAAAATTTATTTAAAACTGTGAACCAAGTATAAATATATTTATTTCTCACCAAAACTAAAATATCTATTACAAAAATTCGTCCATAAGAAGAGAAAGAAAAATGGATAAACCCATATATCAATAGCTTAATAAAAAAAATCAAAATAATTAGTATAAAATTTAGACAATTCAATTTATTTAAATAAATAAATAATAAGGAAAGAAAAAAAGAAGAAGAAGATGTCTTGTTGGATAAGCCAAGATTCCAATTTATAAGAGGGCATTAATTGCTAAATGCTCTCCTCGTCCCTGTGATCCGATCCATCGTCGTCTCCAATACTAGATCTCTGTCTCGCTCGCGTCGATAATTTGTGATAAAAATGGCGGCCGTAGGAATCGAGACGAGGCGTCCTGAGGGTGCGATGGAGGAAACCTGCAACGTGAAGGGAGCACAAGGAGAGGGGCTTAAGCAGTACTATCTCCAGCACATCGACGAGCTCCAGCGACTTCTCCGCCAGAAAACTAACAACCTCAATCGCCTCGAAGCTCAGAGGAACGATCTCAACTCTCGAGGTCCTTTTCTTCCTCCTTTTGCCCTAGTTTCCATGGAATTGGATCGATCGTCTTCTTTAGTTGTAGTAATCTAGGATTCCATGATTAGAGCTTTCGATTATTGGGATTGAGGGTGAAGATGGAATCTTCTATGTTGGATCTTGTTCAGATTGCTTGATTCGGTTTGTGACTTAGGCGTCTGTTGAGTATGTGTAGAGTTGTTGTGAGGTGAGGATTAGTGAAAGATATAATCTGGAGAGGTATCAAGCGTAGTGATAGATTGATTCATCGTTTTAGCCCAAACTGTTATCTTGAAGGTGTTTAGAAGTATACTGCTAAATACAATAAGAGCTGTTAGTAGTGCTACTTTGGTTGTGCAACTATGAAGCCTAGTTTTCTCTTTACTCTCATACTCGTCTAAGGAGTCATCCCAATAACCAATTGATTTGAATTCAAAACATTTTAAAGATATCTAGTTAATTCTTTATGAACTAAACAGTACGAATGCTGAGAGAAGAGTTGCAGCTGCTTCAGGAACCTGGGTCCTATGTGGGTGAAGTGGTCAAAGTTATGGGAAAAAACAAGGTCTTGGTTAAGGTATGAATCCTTATATCATGTTTTTAGTGTTGTTGTAATCTTATTGACACATCATAGCTATCAGTGAAGAAGCTAAAACTCCCGTTTTCCAGGTTCATCCAGAGGGGAAGTATGTTGTTGATATTGACAAAAGTATAGACATAACTAAACTTACCCCATCTACAAGAGTTGCTCTCCGTAATGATAGCTATGTTCTCCACCTTGTCCTGCCAAGTAAAGTTGATCCCCTGGTTAACCTTATGAAAGTTGAGAAGGTTCCTGACTCCACTTATGACATGATTGGTGGTCTTGACCAGCAAATTAAGGAAATTAAGGAGGTATGTCATTGAAATAACGACCCTAAAGTCATTGGTTTATTTTGCTATTCCCTCTGTTGTTTCATATGCTTTTAAATATTTTTATAATATCTTAAATTGTTCATCAGGTCATTGAGCTTCCAATCAAGCATCCTGAATTGTTTGAGTCTCTTGGAATCGCTCAGCCAAAGGTACACATCATTTGAAAACTTATTTTGTCTATTGTAACTATGTTCAAGTGAGTTAGAGATTATTTCATCTTCATTTCTTGCTAGGGTGTGTTGTTATATGGTCCACCCGGGACTGGAAAGACACTTTTGGCTCGGGCTGTGGCACATCACACCGACTGTACCTTCATCAGAGTTTCTGGTTCGGAGCTGGTCCAGAAATACATTGGAGAAGGTTCTAGAATGGTGAGAGAACTTTTTGTGATGGCAAGGTTTGTATATGTGCTAGACCCTATTTTGACATTTCAAGCATGGTAAATAATGCTTGTGAATCCTTTTGCCTGTTGTCTTACTTAATAACTATTCCTGATGGTTTATGGTATTTAGGGAGCATGCACCATCAATTATATTTATGGATGAGATCGATAGTATCGGGTCTGCTCGTATGGAGTCTGGAAGTGGAAACGGTGACAGTGAGGTTCAGCGGACTATGCTTGAGCTTCTCAATCAACTTGACGGTTTCGAAGCATCAAACAAAATCAAGGTACTTGTTAAAGCTGTTAAGGAAAAAATCGTGAATCTGAAAAGGACAAGTCTGTGGTATCGTAGTCTGAGGTCGTAGACAAACTCATTAATCATCTCAAATTAACTGCTGCAGGTTCTGATGGCGACAAATCGTATTGATATTCTGGATCAAGCTCTCCTCAGGCCAGGAAGGATTGATAGGAAAATCGAATTCCCTAATCCTAATGAAGATGTAATGCTTGTGCCTATTTTGCATATTATAGAGTTTGAGTAGATAGGTTGTGAAGTACATGTTTGGCTAATGTAATGTTTCTAAAATGTGTTTGCAGTCACGTTGTGATATCTTGAAGATTCACTCGAGGAAGATGAACTTGATGCGTGGTATTGATCTGAAAAAGATTGCAGAGAAGATGAATGGTGCTTCAGGTGCCGAACTGAAGGTAAACTGTTTTTTCCCCTCACTTCTCTCTCTCTCTCTACAGTTTGTCTCTCTTTCTCTTATGCTTTTGGTTGCTATGGTCAGGCTGTGTGCACGGAGGCGGGAATGTTTGCTCTGAGGGAGAGGAGAGTACACGTGACACAGGAAGACTTTGAGATGGCAGTGGCGAAGGTTATGAAGAAAGACACAGAGAAGAACATGTCTCTGCGTAAGCTCTGGAAGTAGGAATCTCTCTGTTCTGTTCTCTGTTATTTCCAAGAATCTTTTCTGTTTGTTCTTTAAGCGTTTGAAAACAATTTTTTTTTACTGCCTAAAACGGTAGTGTGTACTTGAATGTACGCATACCAGTTCCGAGTTCATCGTCTTCAAACTAAGAGATATTATCCAAGAAAGACCCCCCCCTCCATTGGGCACACTAAGATAACATGTACTGATTTGTTTATATGAAACCCACTATGGAATCAAAGGTATAATCTAATAGGATCAGGGTATATGCAAAGTGTGAAATGTGAGCTTATGTGACGGGTCACACATTCACTTTGTTGAATTTCAACATGTTGTATGTATGAAACGGTGGTGGCATAAATATGAATCAAGATGTGGTTACAAACACTGGTCACATTTCAATTTTTTTTTTTATTTTTGTTAATCGCAACGTATATTGAGAGGAAGTTCAAATTTCAAATTTGATAAGTGGAATAAATAAATAACATTTTTGGAAAATGAAAAATAAAAATTTATGAGTCATGTGTCGGAAAAGACCGCGTGGAACTAAAGCTAAAAAAACAGATCCAACGGTGGAGAAAGCTGCGTTACAATTGCAGAACCATAAAAAAAGAAGTAAATCTAACGGTCGTAAGAATAGCGTCAGACCTAAGCGAAAAACCCTTCCCTTTATTTCCTCTTTTATAAAAACCCCCATCTCGCCTCTTCTCTCCTAAAACATCATTCTCCACGCACACACAAAACACACAAACCCATCGCCTGAGATTCTCTCGATTCCGACAACATGGTAAACATTCTCTTCAATCTTATTCTAGCTTCATCTTCTGTCTTTGTTTCTTTGTTCTAAATTGAGTGTGTATTTGTTTTCCAGGCTCTACCTAACCAGCAAACCGTCGATTACCCTAGCTTCAAGCTCGTCATTGTTGGTGACGGAGGCACAGGTACTAACCCCCTTCCTCTATAGAACTTACTCACTCTTGTTCTTCAGTGGAATCACATGTCGTCTTTGTGTTTGTTGCAGGAAAAACAACTTTTGTCAAGAGACATCTTACTGGAGAGTTCGAGAAGAAGTATGAACGTAAGTAGATAACATCAACATAGACTGAATGCTCTTGAATTGAATTTTCTGATTGTTTTTGGGGAATGATGTGTGTTTGTTGCAGCTACAATTGGTGTGGAGGTTCATCCTCTAGATTTCTTCACAAACTGTGGGAAGATCCGTTTCTACTGCTGGGACACTGCTGGTCAAGAAAAGTTCGGTGGCCTTAGAGATGGTTACTAGTAAGTGTCACAGTTTAGATCTGGTTAGGATGATGTTATCATGGTTGATTTGGTTATATAAAAAATCTAATTTCTTTTTTAATATATCTCTCTTGCAGCATCCATGGTCAATGTGCTGTAATCATGTTCGACGTGACGGCGCGTCTCACATACAAGAACGTCCCCACGTGGCACCGTGACCTCTGCCGTGTGTGCGAGAACATCCCCATCGTTCTCTGCGGGAACAAGGTCGACGTGAAGAACAGGCAAGTGAAGGCCAAGCAGGTAACGTTCCACAGGAAGAAGAATCTTCAGTACTACGAGATCTCCGCGAAGAGTAACTACAACTTCGAGAAGCCCTTCTTGTACCTCGCTAGGAAGCTTGCTGGTGACCAGAACCTTCACTTTGTTGAGTCGCCGGCTCTTGCTCCCCCTGAGGTTCACATTGACGTTGCTGAGCAGCAGAGGAACGAGGCTGATCTCATTGCCGCAGCCGCTCAGCCTCTCCCTGATGATGATGACGACGCTTTTGAGTAAAAAAGAAGCTTCCCACTATGTTGCTATGGGAAGCTGTTTACTTTGTCTGATTCTCTATTTGTGTTTTTTTGGTTTTTTTAACATGTTGGGGGAATATTGTTAAGATCGTTTTGGAATAGAGCAGCGACTTGTCTTTGAACCCAAAGTGAGATATGAAACATGAAACTTGCAGGAATCATATACTATATACTTTGCAGGTCTCTATCAAGTAACACCACAATAAAAAAAGAAATATGTTCAGAAGGGACATTTGTACGAACTACTCTTTAACATTTATTCTATGCAAAACAAAGTTGTAGTTGTGAATGATGATTCTATCTGTAAGTAGTACTGTTATCAACAGAGATGAGGTTTCTTATCTGCATCAGATGTTCCTCATTTGATATGTTCAATCTCAAGCGGAGATTTGTGATCCAGGTTTCTTGTTCCCATGTTATGTTGGGTCCTGATGCGTGCAGTCTCTCAATGCTGGATCGGTATTCATCCAACTCTAGCATGTGAACAACATCAGCAGCTTCTGAGCTGTTTGCTGGAAAGTTATACTTCTTGATCTTGATGCTTGTGTAGACACAAGAGGATGACTCTGTGTCACTAGAATTACCGGTTTCTATGGGACCGAAAGAGACAGTGCTTAAACCGTCCATGTCCATGTTACAACTGCCAACAGAAGATGCAACACTCTCTATCGTCTTCTTGTTCTTCTTTGTGTGGTTCAACCAAAGAATAGGTCCGTTTCTTTGGACCTTTAGTTGAAAATACATGAGACTCATTGAGCTTGTCTTTGCTCTCAGATGAAACATACTCCCCTTTCAGATTCACCTTTCTCCTCCCTAACTTTCCTGTTGAAGTCTGTGATGTACCCTTTAGCCCCAATGGTATAAACAAAATGTCAGCTTAATAAAAAGGCTTTGAAAGATATATTATGAAAGAAGACAGAAACAACAAGTACCTGCCCGACCGTGATCCACTCGTTGTCTTGCCAAGATTGTCTAACCCGAATGTCGGATTTGTTTGCCTTTATCTTCAGTAAGGAACCAAGTAATCTAACCAAGACACAATCATTCTCCAACACCTTGGAAACTATTGCCTTCTTCCACGAACAGCGTTCGAAAACCTCAAGAACGTCACCAGGAGCCCAAGATTGTAGGACTTGTAAAGGAGGAGGCTCAGGTCTCATACTCTTCCTCGGCACCCTCTCTGTAGTACCACCGTCATTACCATCATACATGACAGTGTAATAATGCCCATTTCCTGATAGTATCTCAGCAGATCGCCAAGCACCAGATGGAACAGATGATTTGGTCAACACTTCTACTTTGGTTCGTTTCTTGAACCTCATCCTTCCTGCTCTCAAAAAGAACCTTTGAAGATGTGAAAATATATTCACATTCCAAACACTTATAAGATCAGAATTTAACATCACACAAGCTAAGACTCTTATCCATAGCATTCTTTGAGTTGAAAACACAAAACAAGATAAAAAGCAAAAAACTTCCAATGAAGCAGTCAGTAAATCACAAAAAGTATTTTTTTATGATGATCCATTGCAAATAATACCATCAAATATAAGTTGGAGCAGTAGATCCATCAGAATCTGACACATCCAGAAACTTCAACTTCAATTTTCTTGTCATAAACGTTTCAGATTCTTTTTGCTTCACAATCACCAGATTGCATAAAAGTCATAATTTGTTTAATGAAATTGAAAGTGTGATGACTCAATGTATAGAGTCTTTATTATACTGAGAAATTGATTAGGAGAAAACAATTTTTTCATCGTTAAGCAGACAATCAAGAGACTAAAAAACTCAGAAATTAAATTAAAAATTTATGTTTACCTTAATAAGAAAAGAAGTTTGGTCACTAAGTGTTTAGCACGCAAAGAAAGCCATCATTCTTCTTCTGCTTCCACAAACAACAACAACAAAGCTTCATCTATTTTTTAATTTTCTGGGCAACCAAACCAAACAAGGATCAAAGGGGCAAAGAAAAAACTTATATGCAAAAATATAATTAGAAAAGATATAAGTTTAGGCTTTTTACACGTCAGCAAGCCAAAACAAAATCCACATAGCTTTAGCCAGTTTTAAATTTAAAGGAAAAGAATCGAAAATGAGGAAGAAAATAATAGTTCAAGTTGCAAACTTGTAACCCCTTTGGGCTTTGACGTTTTTGTATCCATTAAACCGCATGAGAAATGGCCCTTTGTTTGCTTTTATTTGATAAATGGGTGAAATAACCATAACAAATAAAGAAGGTGACTATTATTATCTTTGTTTAGAGGATGACTAGGCCTCGTTTTGGAGTTTACGGAAGCCATTTGTACAGAAATGCGTTCTGTAAGTCATCAGCGATTTCATCATTACGTAGACGTTAGTTGTTCAAAGGACGAAAACTTTTTAGAAATAATGAAAAAAATGCGACGAATATCCGTATGCCATTTGTTTTATATGATTCTTGTTGGTGAGCAGCACGAGCAATGTGCGTGTTCAGGTGTGCCAAAAGAGCTCTAAGTTACTTTTTTTTGTCAACTGGGTATATATGAAACATGAACTATAACACAAAGTAGGCCCAAAAGAAATGCAATAAACTACTACAAAATAAGGTCCAAGCAGAGACAAATCATTAAAACCACGAGGCCTACTAGAAGCCCAGACCAAAAATGGTCCAAAGGGAAGCAGGTGAGGCGACTCGACACTCTTCCACGCGTTACCAAGTTAGCGTGTGAGGGACACGCGCCCACAGGTCAAGAAGCCACCGATCTTCGCCGACCGGAAAGTCACCGACAGAAGCTCTAACCGGCGTGTTCCACCGGAAACAGGAACCCGTTGTTAGAACCGCCGCGGCCGACAAGAGGGAATTAACGCACCGTCGACAGAGAAGAACTTCAACAGAGATTCCAAAATCCCCGAAAGTCCATAAGCTGAAGGAAGCTCGACTGAGAACAGAGCCGCCAGATCCAAAAGCCACAAACACTATCGATAAGAAACAGATCTTCACTTGTAAAAGAAATCCGTTTGCATGCGTTCAATCACAAGAGGATTAAAAGCAGAGAATCGAAAACCCAAAAGCGAAGAACTATGAAGACGAAATCCGAGATAAACTCGGAACCAAGCCGACCGAAACCACCGGAGAAGAAGGTGGCTCGCCAGAGTCAAAAGCCGGCGACTACATCCTGAGAAAGAATGAGCCCCAGAGTCGAAAGCCGACCAACCATCCCTGACGAAGCTGACAGTTGTCGGAAAAGGTCCCGACGGACAGGAAGTTGATCGCCGTAACGAACCGGCGGTCAAACAAAGTCACCGACTCTCATCTCAATCTCTCAGTGAAAGGTATGAAGGAGAGAACAGAGAGAAGAGAGAGGAGAGAGAGTCCCGATCACTCCACTTCCTAGCTCTACTTAAGTTACCTATTATTGATCAAAGCAAAAAGTTTAATTACGAGAGAACAGGAAAAAAAACGTTATGGGGATGGTCAGGTCAGGTGGCTTACATAATTCCCACTTCACTTTTGAATATAATACTTTTTGGCTTCTAACGTACCCAAAAAATGTTATAATATTCATGTCGTTATCTTGCAGTATTTTATTTACACAGTCTTGATTCACAAACGATAATGGCCGTATGGCACCAACTCCTAAATCTGTTCAGAAACTATTTGAATGAAATCATCTAAAATAAAAAATATTATATGCTCTTTTAACTCAAATCGGTTCAAACCGTATGAGGATGAACATGAGATTGATGCTTAACAATTAACACGGGAGTGAATCTGAGATTTGTATGTGAAATGTAGACAGCAAAAATGTTTGGTTCATAAATAAATAAATGAACATAATCTAAAACCTTGTCTACTCATACATTCATACAAGCAAAAACACATTTGCTGTTGTTTTGTTTTTTGGCTTCTGCGGATAGAAAGAAAGTGTGCAAGTGGGTTATATTGCAGCTCCTTCCACGCATGAAACTTCACTCTTACATCCTTCACTTCTGATCCACTCCAACACCGAAGAACAGTCCTCTCGTCCAACGAAATGCCTTCATAAAACAGATTCACAACTCATAACCAAATGTTTATAGAGCCAACAAACAGAATAACTCTCTGAGTCTTCTACCTATTTCTGGGGCGGTAGGCCTTTAGTGCATTAGCTTCGAGAGTTTCTCATTTCTTTGCTCATCCTGATGGAATCAGGCACCACCAGCGTCTCTGTTTCCTTCTCATAAGCATCGTAAATGAAATCAAGTATTGTATCCTGCGACGAGGAGGACAAAAGGATTGTATCACCACCAAATCAATAGTGACATAAAAGAGACTGAATAGAATCAGACACATGTATGTATACCAGTGGTTTAGAAGCATTAAGCCAGTGGTACATAGGCTCACACCTGAACCATGTCATTTGCCTTTTTGCAAAGTTTCTGCGCATCAATCAACCAAACAAAGTGAATATATGAATACCGTGTGGAAAGAATTAAAACCGCAACTCCAATTTTTTCACCAGATAATTCAAGTCTTTATGTAGAGGAATCACCTGGAGACTTGCTGAAATTTGTTCAAAACCAATAAACTCTCCAGGGAGCTTACACCCCTTGTTGACGACATTTTGACAGATATTCCATCGCCTGAATGACATTGATATCTAGGATAAATAATTAACTAATATATAAAGGGATAATTAATTAACTAATATATATCAATGTATATATAAAATTCTCCAGGGGAACTGCTATATGACATGACCTCATGCAATATCTAGAGCCCAAGTCCATATTCTTCACTGAAGTGTGGACATGCTTTTATATTAGACAGCTAAAACCTTGATACAGAACCCTTGGCTAATTACAATCACTAATAGAGATATTAGATAGTTTTACCTGTCTGTAGCCAATGGCCCGAGTTGCAGAACCTGTGTTTGGAAGAAGACCAAGATCAAGAAGCCATCTAGCTTCTGACAAAACTCCATCAGCACCTGAATTTGAGAGACAACAAGCATCAAAGAAGACAAACTCAGAAGAGCATGCAATTGTTATCCTTGCAAGCAGTTACTAACCTGAGAGCATGTCTTCACATCTGAAGTCAATAGATCTATAGAGATCAATCCGTGGACTTGACAGGAAAAACAAAGGAAGTCATAGTCCAAATCCGTCTCTATGTTCTGGACAGAAATGCGTTCTGTAAGTCATCAGCGATTTCATCATTACGTAGACGTTAGTTGTTCAAAGGACGAAAACTTTTAGAAATAATGAAAAAATGCGACGAATATCCGTATGCCATTTGTTTTATATGATTCTTGTTGGTGAGCAGCACGAGCAATGTGCGTGTTCAGGTGTGCCAAAAGAGCTCTAAGTTACTTTTTTTTGTCAACTGGGTATATATGAAACATGAACTATAACACAAAGTAGGCCCAAAAGAAATGCAATAAACTACTACAAAATAAGGTCCAAGCAGAGACAAATCATTAAAACCACGAGGCCTACTAGAAGCCCAGACCAAAAATGGTCCAAAGGGAAGCGGGTGAGGCGACTCGACACTCTTCCAGCGTTACCAAGTTAGCGTGTGAGGGACACGCTACAGGTCAAGAAGCCACTGATCTTCGCCGAGGAAAGTCACAAACGAAGCTTCAACCGCGTGTTCCACGACGGGAACCCGTTGTTAGAACCGGCCGGCCGAAAGAGAGGAATTAACGTCGGCGAGAGAAGAACTTCAACAGAGATTCCAAAATCCCGAAAGTCCATAAGGCGAAGGAAGCTCGACCGAGAACGGCAGCGGATCCAAAAGCCACAAACACTATCGATAAAACGGATCTTCACTTGTAAAGAAATCCGTTTGCATCGTTCAATCACAAGAGGATTAAAAGCGAGAGAATCGAAAACCCAAAAGAAGAACTATGAAGACGAAATCGAGATAAACTCGGAACCAAGCCGACCGAAACCAGGAGAAGAAGGTGGCTCGCCAGAGTCAAAAGCCGCGACTATCATCGAGAAAGAATGAGCCCGAGTCGAAAGCCGACCAACCATCCGGCCAAGCGGCAGTTGTCGGAAAAGGTCCCGACGGACAGGGAAGTTGATCGCCGTAACGAACCGGCGGTCAAACAAAGTCACCGACTCTCATCTCAATCTCTCAGTGAAAGGTATGAAGGAGAGAACAGAGAGAAGAGAGAGGAGAGAGAGTCCCGATCACTCCACTTCCTAGCTCTACTTAAGTTACCTATTATTGATCAAAGCAAAAAGTTTAATTACGAGAGAACAGGAAAAAAAACGTTATGGGGATGGTCAGGTCAGGTGGCTTACATAATTCCCACTTCACTTTTGAAAATAATACTTTTGGCTTCTAACGTACCCAAAAAAATGTTATAATAATATTCATGTCGTTGTCTTGCAGTATTTTATTTACATTTACTTGATTCACAGTGGATAATGACACCAACTCTTTAATCTGTTCAGAAACTATCTGAATGAAATCATCTAAAATAAAAAATATTATATGCTCTTTTAACTCAAATCGGTTCAAACCGTATGAGGATGAACATGAGATTGATGCTTAACAATTAACATGGGAGTGGATTTGAGATTTGTATGTGAAAATGTAGACGAAAAAAAAAGTTTGTTCATAAAAAAAGAACATAATCTAAAACCTTGTCTACACTCATACAAGAAAAAAAACACATTTGCTGTTGTTTTGTTTTGTTTTTTTTTTGGCTTCTGCGGATAGAAAGAAAGTGTGCTAAGTGGTTATTATATTGCTGCTCCTTCCACGCATGAAACTTCACTCTTACATCCTTCAGTTCTGATCCACTCCAAGACCGAAGAACAGTCTTCTCGTCCAACGAAATGCCTTCATCAAAAACAGAGTCACAACCCATAACCAAATGTTTATAGAGCCAACAAACAGAATAACTCTCTGAGTCTTCTCTACCTATTTCTAGGGCGGTACGCCTTTAGTGCATTAGCTTCTCGAGAGTTCCTTACGTCTTTGTTCATCCTAATAGAATCAGGCACCACTAGCGTCTCTGTTTCCTTCTCATAAGCATCATAAATGAACTCAAGTACTGTATCCTGCGACGAGGAGAAGAAAGGATTGTGCCACCAGCAAACCAAATAGTTACATAAGAGATTGAATAGAATCAGACACATGTATGTATATACCAGAGGTTTAGAAGCATTAAGCCAATGGTACATAGGCTCACACCTGAACCATGTCATTTGCCTTTTTGCAAAGTTTCTGCGCATCAATCAACCAAACAAAGTGAATATATGAATACCGTGTGGAAAGAATTAAAACCGCAACTCAATTTTTTCACCAGATAATTCAAGTCTTTATGTAGAGGAATCACCTAGAAACTTGCTGAAATTTGTTCAAAAACCCATAAAACTCTCCAGGGCTTACACCCCTTGTTGACGACATTTTGACAGATATTCCATCGCCTGAATGACATTGATATCTAGGATAAATAATTAACTAATATATAAAGGGATAATTAATTAACTAATATATATCAATGTATATATAAAATTCTCCAGGGGACTGCTATATGACATGACCTCATGCAATATCTAGAGCCCAAGTCCATATTCTTCACTGAAGTGTGGACATGCTTTTATATTAGACAGCTAAAACCTTGATACAGAACCCTTGGCTAATTACAATCACTAATAGAGATATTAGATAGTTTTACCTGTCTGTAGCCAATGGCCCTAGTTGCAGAGTTTGTGTTTGGAAGAAGACCAAGATCAAGCAGCCATCTGGCTTCTGACAAAACTCCATTGGCACCTGAAGTTGAGAGACAACAAGCATCAAAGAAGACAAACTCAGAAGAGCATGCAATTGTTATCCTTGCAAGCAGTTACTAACCTGAGAGCATGTCTTCACATCTGAAGTCAATAGATCTATAGAGATCAATCCGTGGACTTGACAGGAAAAAAAAAAGTCATAGTCCAAATCCGTCTCTATGTTCTGGAGAGAGAGAGGAGAGAGAGTCCCGATCACTCCACTTCCTAGCTCTACTTAAGTTACCTATTATTGATCAAAGCAAAAGTTTAATTACGAGAGAACAGGAAAAAAACGTTATGGGGATGGTCAGGTCAGGTGGCTTACATAATTCCCACTTCACTTTTGAATATAATACTTTTTGGCTTCTAACGTACCCAAAAAATGTTATAATATTCATGTCGTTATCTTGCAGTATTTTATTTACACAGTCTTGATTCACAAACGATAATGGCCGTATGGCACCAACTCCTAAATCTGTTCAGAAACTATTTGAATGAAATCATCTAAAATAAAAAATATTATATGCTCTTTTAACTCAAATCGGTTCAAACCGTATGAGGATGAACATGAGATTGATGCTTAACAATTAACACGGGAGTGAATCTGAGATTTGTATGTGAAATGTAGACAGCAAAAAAATGTTTGGTTCATAAATAAATAAATGAACATAATCTAAAACCTTGTCTACTCATACATTCATACAAGCAAAAAAAAAACACATTTGCTGTTGTTTTGTTTTTTTTTTTGGCTTCTGCGGATAGAAAGAAAGTGTGCAAGTGGGTTATATTGCAGCTCCTTCCACGCATGAAACTTCACTCTTACATCCTTCACTTCTGATCCACTCCAACACCGAAGAACAGTCCTCTCGTCCAACGAAATGCCTTCATAAAACAGATTCACAACTCATAACCAAATGTTTATAGAGCCAACAAACAGAATAACTCTCTGAGTCTTCTCTACCTATTTCTGGGGCGGTAGGCCTTTAGTGCATTAGCTTCTCGAGAGTTTCTCATTTCTTTGCTCATCCTGATGGAATCAGGCACCACCAGCGTCTCTGTTTCCTTCTCATAAGCATCGTAAATGAAATCAAGTATTGTATCCTGCGACGAGGAGGACAAAAGGATTGTATCACCACCAAATCAATAGTGACATAAAAGAGACTGAATAGAATCAGACACATGTATGTATACCAGTGGTTTAGAAGCATTAAGCCAGTGGTACATAGGCTCACACCTGAACCATGTCATTTGCCTTTTTGCAAAGTTTCTGCGCATCAATCAACCAAACAAAGTGAATATATGAATACCGTGTGGAAAGAATTAAAACCGCAACTCCAATTTTTTCACCAGATAATTCAAGTCTTTATGTAGAGGAATCACCTGGAGACTTGCTGAAATTTGTTCAAAAACCAATAAAACTCTCCAGGGGAGCTTACACCCCCTTGTTGACGACATTTTGACAGATATTCCATCGCCTGAATGACATTGATATCTAGGATAAATAATTAACTAATATATAAAGGGATAATTAATTAACTAATATATATCAATGTATATATAAAATTCTCCAGGGGAACTGCTATATGACATGACCTCATGCAATATCTAGAGCCCAAGTCCATATTCTTCACTGAAGTGTGGACATGCTTTTATATTAGACAGCTAAAACCTTGATACAGAACCCTTGGCTAATTACAATCACTAATAGAGATATTAGATAGTTTTACCTGTCTGTAGCCAATGGCCCGAGTTGCAGAACCTGTGTTTGGAAGAAGACCAAGATCAAGAAGCCATCTAGCTTCTGACAAAACTCCATCAGCACCTGAATTTGAGAGACAACAAGCATCAAAGAAGACAAACTCAGAAGAGCATGCAATTGTTATCCTTGCAAGCAGTTACTAACCTGAGAGCATGTCTTCACATCTGAAGTCAATAGATCTATAGAGATCAATCCGTGGACTTGACAGGAAAAAACAAAGGAAGTCATAGTCCAAATCCGTCTCTATGTTCTGGACAGAGATGTCATTCTCACTGAAGTCATCATTGGCATCAGGAGAATTCAAATTATCTCGAAAAGAATCATATGGAACACGAAAGGAAGACGGAGGAGATCCAGTTGACTGCCAAGGTAAAACAAACAAACCTTGAACAGGTTATGTCTCATTTTAACTAATAATAATTTTCTCAAATGATCCGAATCATGTTCAAACCTTGAGTATCTCGAGGCTACGCTTAAGTCTGTACCAATCATTACGAGGTAAAGAAGAAGCTTTTTGATCACCAGCATTGACCACAAACTCAACAGCTGCATCCCAGTTATGTTCGGTCTGAAAATCAACTAGCATTTCGTGGACCTCGGAGATGATCTCTTGTGAAGGTTTAGGCACATCTGGCTTCCCATAGATAAACCTGACACATTACCGAGAGAAGCATGATATGATGAAACTAGATCGCTTTTCACATATACAAAAGGGCACAAGACATACCATCTCAGGTACAGTCCAGTGCCACCTGTGACTATGGGAACACGCCCTCTACTGAGAATGTCTTTAGTAGCTTCCCTTCCATCTTCGAAAAATTGCCCCACAGAGTAGTCTAATCAAAGCATGAAAAATTGTGAAGTTTCTGGTTATTGCATACATGAGTGTTAGAAAGTATTTGAGGACTGAAGAAGAAACCTTGAGATGGATGCAGAATGTCGATAAGATGATGTGGCACCTCCTGAATAATTTGGCATAAACATACACTTTTTGATAATAAAATCTGATTCATGCCATTGCCACCAACATCAGATTAAAAAAAAGAATAAATCTTACCAAATATTTATATATTAGAAGGATACCTTTCTATCGCTTGCTGATGGTTTGGCTGATCCAACATCAAGTCCTCGGTACACCTGTTGTCAGTTACAAACAAAAGCAAGAACCTTTTAGTATCACACCAAAGCTGTGGAACTTTATCAAACTAAGAAGAAGAAGAAATAAACTTCAACTTCAGCATTTCTGACAAAACTCCATCAGCACCTGAATTTGAGAGACAACAAGCATCAAAGAAGACAAACTCAGAAGAGCATGCAATTGTTATCCTTGCAAGCAGTTACTAACCTGAGAGCATGTCTTCACATCTGAAGTCAATAGATCTATAGAGATCAATCCGTGGACTTGACAGGAAAAAACAAAGGAAGTCATAGTCCAAATCCGTCTCTATGTTCTGGACAGAGATGTCATTCTCACTGAAGTCATCATTGGCATCAGGAGAATTCAAATTATCTCGAAAAGAATCATATGGAACACGAAAGGAAGACGGAGGAGATCCAGTTGACTGCCAAGGTAAAACAAACAAACCTTGAACAGGTTATGTCTCATTTTAACTAATAATAATTTTCTCAAAATCATGTTCAAACCTTGAGTATCTCGAGGCTACGCTTAAGCCTGTACCAATCATTACGAGCTAAAGAATAAGCCTTCCGATCACCAGCATTGACCACGAACTCAACAGCTGCATCCCAGTTATGATCGGTTTGAAAATCAAGTAGCGTATCGTGAACCTCAGAGATGATCTCTGGAGAAGGCTTAGGTACATCTGGCTTCCCATAGATAAACCTTAAAACATTACCGAGAGAGAGAGCATGATAATGATGAAACTAGACTCGCTTTTAACATTATACAAAAAGGGGCACAAGACATACCATCGGAGGTACAGTCCAGTGCCACCTGTGACTATGGGAACACGCCCTCTACTAAGAATGTCTTTAGTAGCTTGCCTTCCATCTTCGAAAAATTGTCCCACGGAGTAGTCTAGAGATAAAGCATGAAAAATTGTGAAGTTTCTGGTTATTGCATACATGAGTGTTAGAAAGTATTTGAGGACTGAAGAAGAAACCTTGAGAGGGATGCAGAATGTCGATAAGATGATGTGGCACCTCCTGAAATAATTTTGCATAAACATACACTTTTTTGATAATAAAATCTGATTCATGCCATTGCCACCAACATCAGATTTAAAAAAAAAAAGAATAAATCTTACCAAATATTTATATATTAGAAGGATACCTTTCTATCACTTGCTGATGGCTTGGCTGATCCAACATCAAGGCCTTTGTACACCTGTTGTCAGTTACAAACAAAAGCAAGAACCTTTTTAGTATCACACCAAAGCTGTGGAACTTTATCAAACTAAGAAGAAGAAGAAATAAACTTCAACTTCAGCATTTCAGACACAACCGGGTCCAAGTCCAACCATTTAGAGTATCCTAAGACAATTGAACTTGAAAGTACCAGGCTTGGCCTAGACAAGGGCTCAAATTAGTCACTCCTAGTGAGCTATAATCACCTAACCAGAGAGTACACAAGTAGAAATGGACCTGGACGGAGTCAGCACTGATGATTTCGCCGTTGAGACGCTTAGCTAGCTCCAAGGCGAGCCTGCTTTTCCCCGCGCCGGTGGGACCAGATATCACAATCACCTTCTCCTTATCGGAGTTTCTCTTCTTATTCGAAGTGTTCCCGTTTAGAGAAACAGAGCAAGCGGTGGCGCCGCATAATCTCCGGCGCAGTACAAGGGAAGGCGGTTGCAGCCTCAAGCAACATGTACGGGCAGTCAAGAATACGCTACTGCTAGTCACCATCACACGAACGTTAAAGGAAGCTTAAAAGCTTGAAGATTGAAGATTGAAGATTGAAGATTGAAGATTGAAGATTGAAGATTGAAGACGTTTGCTACGGAAGGATGACCCGCGTAAAAGCTCATCTCCGAAGAGAGACGAAGACAGCGAGTGCAAAGGGATTAGAGAAGTACGGTTCGGTTAGGTTTACAGATCAAACCGAATCCAAATTGTGAACTGATTTGAAAATGGTTTAGTTACATTGTCGGTTTACAAAAGGAACAATGGTTTTCCCGGTTGATTTATATCATAATTAAATACATGCAATGTTCTAAAATTTGGTCTAGGCAGCGGGACGCCCTTAATCGACAAATCCGCTATGAACGAAACGATTTGTTACACAATTTATTAAATATCGGTTTAGCGTTTAAAAATCGGCCTACGGATCCGCCTTAACAATAATTTTATATAAGTCACCTAACCCGATTTTTAAAACATTGATACATGTTACCAAAATTGAAACAATAACATTTTGTTTTGGATATTCGGTTAATTAATTACATAATTTTATCAAAAACTAAAGCAATAACATTTTATCTTTGATTTTTCTGTTAGTTAATATACATACAAGATACCAAAACCATAACATTGTCGATTGTGGATGACCGATAACCAAGAGATATACTATCAGCGCCCAAGAAAGAAAGACTTCGGTCGACTTTTCATTTTCCTTATGTCTTTATGTTTTCTTTTTCCAGTTGGATTATGATTTAGACTCTTTCCATTTATGATTTATCTATGACGGTGTAATCTCCTCAGATAATGAACTTCTATGTTATGAATAAAGAATTAAAGATAGACTTTTCCATTACTTTTACAACAATTGTGTTTTCGATTAGTCAACGGAGCCACAATTGTAATTAACACTTCACAAACAAAGAATAAGCCTTCCGATCACCAGCATTGACCACGAACTCAACAGCTGCATCCCAGTTATGATCGGTTTGAAAATCAAGTAGCGTATCGTGAACCTCAGAGATGATCTCTGGAGAAGGCTTAGGTACATCTGGCTTCCCATAGATAAACCTTAAAACATTACCGAGAGAGAGAGCATGATAATGATGAAACTAGACTCGCTTTTAACATTATACAAAAAGGGCACAAGACATACCATCGGAGGTACAGTCCAGTGCCACCTGTGACTATGGGAACACGCCCTCTACTAAGAATGTCTTTAGTAGCTTGCCTTCCATCTTCGAAAAATTGTCCCACGGAGTAGTCTAGAGATAAAGCATGAAAAATTGTGAAGTTTCTGGTTATTGCATACATGAGTGTTAGAAAGTATTTGAGGACTGAAGAAGAAACCTTGAGAGGGATGCAGAATGTCGATAAGATGATGTGGCACCTCCTGAAATAATTTTGCATAAACATACACTTTTGATAATAAAATCTGATTCATGCCATTGCCACCAACATCAGATTTAAAAAAAAAAAGAATAAAGCTTACCGAATGTATTTATATGATACCTTTCTATCGCTTGCTGATGGTTTGGCTGATCCAACATCAAGTCCTCGGTACACCTGTTGTCAGTTACAAACAAAAGCAAGAACCTTTTAGTATCACACCAAAGCTGTGGAACTTTATCAAACTAAGAAGAAGGAAAGAAAGAAATAAACTTCAACTTCAGCATTTCAGACACAACTGGGTCCAAGTCCAACCATTTAGAGTATCCTAAGACAATTGAACTTGAAAGTACCAGGCTTGGCCTAGACAAGGGCTCAAATTAGTCACTCCAAGTGAGCTATAATCACTTCAACCAGAGAGTAAACAAGTGAAGATACGGCTAGAAACGGACCTGAACGGAGTCAGCACTGATGATTTCGCCATTGAGACGCTTAGCTAGCTCAAGGGCAAGCCTGCTTTTCCCTGCGCCGGTGGGACCAGATATCACAATCACCTTCTCCTTATCGGAGTTTCTCTTCTTATTCGAAGTGTTCCCGTTTAGAGAAACAGAGCAAGCGGTGGCGCCGCATAATCTCCGGCGCAGTACAAGGGAAGGCGGTTGCAGCCTCAAGCAACATGTACGGGCAGTCAAGAATACGCTACTGCTAGTCACCATCACACGAACGTTAAAGGAAGCTTAAAAGCTTGAAGATTGAAGATTGAAGATTGAAGATTGAAGATTGAAGATTGAAGATTGAAGACGTTTGCTACGGAAGGATGACCCGCGTAAAAGCTCATCTCGAAGAGAGACGAAGACAGCGAGTGAAAGAAGGATTAGAGAAGTACGGTTCGGTTAGGTTTACAGATCAAACCGAATCCAAATTATGAACTGATTTGAAAATGGTTTAGTTACATTGTCGGTTTACAAAAGGAACAATGGTTTTCCCGGTTGATTTATATCATAATTAAATACATGCAATGTTCTAAAATTTGGTCTAGGCAGCGGGACGCCCGCTTAATCGACAAATCCGCTATGAACGAAACGATTTGTTACACAATTTATTAAATATCGGTTTAGGCGTTTAAAAAATCGGCCTACGGATCCGCCTTAACAATAATTTTATATAAGTCACCTAACCCGATTTTTAAAACATTGATACATGTTACCAAAATTGAAACAAATAACATTTTGTTTTGGATATTCCGGTTAATTAATTACATAATTTTATCAAAAACTAAAGCAATAACATTTTATCTTTGATTTTTCTGTTAGTTAATATACATACAAGATACCAAAAACCATAACATTGTCAGATTGTGGATGACCGATAACCAAGAGATATACTATCAGCGGCCCAAGAAAGAAAGACTCGGTCAGCTTTTCATTTTCCTTATGTCTTTATGTTTTCTTTTTTCCTAGTTGGATTATGATTTGTACTCTTTCCATTTATGATTTATCTATGACGGTGTAATCTCCTGTATAATGAACTTCTATGTTATGAATAAAGAATTAAAGATAGACTTTTCCATTACTTTTACAACAATTGTGTTTTCGATTAGTCAACGGAGCCACAATTGTAATTAACACTTCACAAACAAAGAATCCAAGTATTGGCTAATATTGTAATTAAAATCATATATTATCATTATCCAAATGATCACAAATTTTGAAATGTCTATTATTCCTTTACGTACGTCACTAGAGATTAGTAGTAACACTTGAAAAAGACCAAAGAACAAAAGCACATAGAAAGAGAACAAGAGGGATTAGGTGAATAGCTCTCTCTCCATTAACAGACTTGTAACTATTATTGTGAAGCATCATATCCTTCTTGGCGACATCATAGACCACGAGATCACCGGGGCTTGAAGAATCCGGGAGATGTTGATCAGAAACTCTTCGGATGGCCGAGAACTAATTTGTAACCTCTGCATCTTGTGGCTTGGTTTGGACTTGGAAACAAATAGTATACTAAGTTGCTAAGGATGTCTTCTTATATGGTTTACTGACAACTTTGCATGTATATATATTGCTATTCATCGTAGTTTTCAACAATCTATATATAAGAGTTCAAAAGTCAAAGTACGTCCTCATAGATATTTAATGTTGCGTATTCAAACTCCTGAAGTTATGGCTTAAGTTATGATGGATATGCATGATCAGGGAACTTTGCTTTCAAAATGTATAATATCTTGTAGGCATACAATACAAGTTGTATTGAATAGGAATGTAGGATCATACGTAGGGTATATAATACTTTGAAATGTAATATATGTTGTAGATGATCTTAAACCAAATGTTTCCTACTTAGCTGAAATATATGAGTACTGTCTCACATGACCTAACCATGTTTTCCATATAGTGAAGTCTTAATTTACTTGATAGTAGACGCTTCCTCCCTAAAATCCAACGATCTTATGAAGCAACCAATTGATGCAGAAACCTAAAATCATACACGAACATTAATTATAAGAGTTTTTGTGGTATCTCTAGTAAATGTGGCTGTAATTGTTATTTTTGGAGCAACCAGTTTCATGAAAAAGTTCAAAACCCCGTTAAAAATCACATACTTCAAGATTGAAGATTGAAGATTGAAGATTGAAGATTGAAGATTGAAGATTGAAGATTGAAGATTGAAGATTGAAGATTGAAGATTGAAGATTGAAGATTGAAGATTGAAGATTGAAGATTGAAGATTGAAGATTGAAGATTGAAGATTGAAGATTGAAGATTGAAGATTGAAGATTGAAGATTGAAGATTGAAGATTGAAGATTGAAGATTGAAGATTGAAGATTGAAGATTGAAGATTGAAGATTGAAGATTGAAGATTGAAGATTGAAGATTGAAGATTGAAGATTGAAGATTGAAGATTGAAGATTGAAGATTGAAGATTGAAGATTGAAGATTGAAGATTGAAGATTGAAGATTGAAGATTGAAGATTGAAGATTGAAGATTGAAGATTGAAGATTGAAGATTGAAGATTGAAGATTGAAGATTGAAGATTGAAGATTGAAGATTGAAGATTGAAGATTGAAGATTGAAGATTGAAGATTGAAGATTGAAGATTGAAGATTGAAGATTGAAGATTGAAGATTGAAGATTGAAGATTGAAGATTGAAGATTGAAGATTGAAGATTGAAGATTGAAGATTGAAGATTGAAGATTGAAGATTGAAGATTGAAGATTGAAGATTGAAGATTGAAGATTGAAGATTGAAGATTGAAGATTGAAGATTGAAGATTGAAGATTGAAGATTGAAGATTGAAGATTGAAGATTGAAGATTGAAGATTGAAGATTGAAGATTGAAGATTGAAGATTGAAGATTGAAGATTGAAGATTGAAGATTGAAGATTGAAGATTGAAGATTGAAGATTGAAGATTGAAGATTGAAGATTGAAGATTGAAGATTGAAGATTGAAGATTGAAGATTGAAGATTGAAGATTGAAGATTGAAGATTGAAGATTGAAGATTGAAGATTGAAGATTGAAGATTGAAGATTGAAGATTGAAGATTGAAGATTGAAGATTGAAGATTGAAGATTGAAGATTGAAGATTGAAGATTGAAGATTGAAGATTGAAGATTGAAGATTGAAGATTGAAGATTGAAGATTGAAGATTGAAGATTGAAGATTGAAGATTGAAGATTGAAGATTGAAGATTGAAGATTGAAGATTGAAGATTGAAGATTGAAGATTGAAGATTGAAGATTGAAGATTGAAGATTGAAGATTGAAGATTGAAGATTGAAGATTGAAGATTGAAGATTGAAGATTGAAGATTGAAGATTGAAGATTGAAGATTGAAGATTGAAGATTGAAGATTGAAGATTGAAGATTGAAGATTGAAGATTGAAGATTGAAGATTGAAGATTGAAGATTGAAGATTGAAGATTGAAGATTGAAGATTGAAGATTGAAGATTGAAGATTGAAGATTGAAGATTGAAGATTGAAGATTGAAGATTGAAGATTGAAGATTGAAGATTGAAGATTGAAGATTGAAGATTGAAGATTGAAGATTGAAGATTGAAGATTGAAGATTGAAGATTGAAGATTGAAGATTGAAGATTGAAGATTGAAGATTGAAGATTGAAGATTGAAGATTGAAGATTGAAGATTGAAGATTGAAGATTGAAGATTGAAGATTGAAGATTGAAGATTGAAGATTGAAGATTGAAGATTGAAGATTGAAGATTGAAGATTGAAGATTGAAGATTGAAGATTGAAGATTGAAGATTGAAGATTGAAGATTGAAGATTGAAGATTGAAGATTGAAGATTGAAGATTGAAGATTGAAGATTGAAGATTGAAGATTGAAGATTGAAGATTGAAGATTGAAGATTGAAGATTGAAGATTGAAGATTGAAGATTGAAGATTGAAGATTGAAGATTGAAGATTGAAGATTGAAGATTGAAGATTGAAGATTGAAGATTGAAGATTGAAGATTGAAGATTGAAGATTGAAGATTGAAGATTGAAGATTGAAGATTGAAGATTGAAGATTGAAGATTGAAGATTGAAGATTGAAGATTGAAGATTGAAGATTGAAGATTGAAGATTGAAGATTGAAGATTGAAGATTGAAGATTGAAGATTGAAGATTGAAGATTGAAGATTGAAGATTGAAGATTGAAGATTGAAGATTGAAGACGTTTGCTACGGAAGGATGACCCGCGTAAAAGCTCATCTCGAAGAGAGACGAAGACAGCGAGTGAAAGAAGGATTAGAGAAGTACGGTTCGGTTAGGTTTACAGATCAAACCGAATCCAAATTATGAACTGATTTGAAAATGGTTTAGTTACATTGTCGGTTTACAAAAGGAACAATGGTTTTCCCGGTTGATTTATATCATAATTAAATACATGCAATGTTCTAAAATTTGGTCTAGGCAGCGGGACGCCCGCTTAATCGACAAATCCGCTATGAACGAAACGATTTGTTACACAATTTATTAAATATCGGTTTAGCGTTTAAAAATCGGCCTACGGATCCGCCTTTAACAATAATTTTATATAAGTCACCTAACCCGATTTTAAAACATTGATACATGTTACCAAAATTGAAACAAATAACATTTTGTTTTGATATTCGTTAATTAATTACATAATTTTATCAAACTAAAGCAATAACATTTTATCTTTGATTTTTCTGTTAGTTAATATACATACAAGATACCAAAAACCATAACATTGTCAGATTGTGGATGACCGATAACCAAGAGATATACTATCACCGGCCCAAGAAAGAAAGACTCGGTCAGCTTTTCATTTTCCTTATGTCTTTATGTTTTCTTTTTCCAGTTGGATTATGATTTGACTCTTTCCATTTATGATTTATCTATGACGGTGTAATCTCCTCAGATAATGAACTTCTATGTTATGAATAAAGAATTAAAGATAGACTTTTCCATTACTTTTACAACAATTGTGTTTTCGATTAGTCAACGGAGCCACAATTGTAATTAACACTTCACAAACAAAGAATCCAAGTATTGGCTAATATTGTAATTAAAATCATATATTATCATTATCCAAATGATCACAAATTTTGAAATGTCTATTATTCCTTTACGTACGTCACTAGAGATTAGTAGTAACACTTGAAAAAGACCAAAGAACAAAAGCACATAGAAAGAGAACAAGAGGGATTAGGTGAATAGCTCTCTCTCCATTAACAGACTTGTAACTATTATTGTGAAGCATCATATCCTTCTTGGCGACATCATAGACCACGAGATCACCGGGGCTTGAAGAATCCGGGGAGATGTTGATCAGAAACTCTTCGGATGGCCGAGAACTAATTTGTAACCTCTGCATCTTGTGGCTTGGTTTGGACTTGGAAACAAATAGTATACTAAGTTGCTAAGGATGTCTTCTTATATGGTTTACTGACAACTTTGCATGTATATATATTGCTATTCATCGTAGTTTTCAACAATCTATATATAAGAGTTCAAAAGTCAAAGTACGTCCTCATAGATATTTAATGTTGCGTATTCAAACTCCTGAAGTTATGGCTTAAGTTATGATGGATATGATCAGGGAACTTTGCTTTCAAAATGTATAATATCTTGTAGGCATACAATACAAGTTGTATTGAATAGGAATGTAGGATCATACGTAGGGTATATAATACTTTGAAATGTAATATATGTTGTAGATGATCTTAAACCAAATGTTTCCTACTTAGCTGAAATATATGAGTACTGTCTCACATGACCTAACCATGTTTTCCATATAGTGAAGTCTTAATTTACTTGATAGTAGACGCTTCCTCCCTAAAATCCAACGATCTTATGAAGCAACCAATTGATGCAGAAACCTAAAATCATACATGAACATTGAGTAAAACAGTTTTTGTGGTATCTCTAATAAATGTGGCTGTAATTGTTATTTTTTGGAGCAACCAGTTTCATGAAAAAGTTCAAAACCCCGTTAAAAATCACATACTTCAAGAAGTTACATGTATGTACTAATTCCTGGCTGGAATAATTAAATAATCATAGATACATTACAAATCAAGACATCGAGCGTTGACAAGTATAACACTAGGGATAAAGCTCTTTCAAAACTTCAAGATTTGTGTTTGTTTGAAGGCGAACTTGAAGGTGCACATGTCTTTCCCTCAAGTCAAAGTTCGCGTTCATATGACATTAGACTTCTTATTTTTAATAGAATTTTCAATTGCTATATAAATGCTTAAACAAATTTAATTCTGGAATTTATGTTTTAGAACAATTCTGGAGTATACGCTATAGCATTAATACCAAACAAACGTATCAAGGTTGTTGTAAGAAAATAATATCAGGATCAATTTCCATGGTGGCATAGTGGTTTTGGAATGGAAAAAGAGTTGCTATATTAGTCCATTCCAAAAATCGATTCTCGTCTGGTCCTAATTACTAGTTCCACATGTGGTCAGACAGTTCCGAACACCTTATGTTATTCAAAAAAAAAATGTATTAAGGTTTATTGATATCACATTTTTGTCCACCGCTTTTATTGCTGGCATATCCAATCATTTAAAAATCATGTGTTTTAGTTATGAGGATTCAAAAGTTCTTGCAAATCACTCTACCTCACCTTACTTAGGAATACGATTGTACTTGAAAAAGCAATTTATTTTTAAAAAATATATTGAGCCTCAACTCGGTGTTGATCTGCCCTATTCCCTTTCTTGTGATTAATGTTTTTTACCAAGTTTTGAAATACTATGAAACTTTTTTTCTCTGTAAAATGAAAATATGAAAATTGAAGCATAGGTCGGCCAACCAATGGGGAGTGATAGCGTATGCCTGATTTCGGTTGACCAGATGTAATGAACGCTTGCGATATGGAAGTCAGAGAAAGCAGAAAGGGTTTTAACTTTTAACTAAATGACAACAAAGCGTTGACTTAGAAAAAGACAACAAGAATCACGGATAAATAAAATAGAAAACGACGTTTTCTAATGCAATAATACATACACATTCTTCTAACTCGAATTTGTTTAATTCCATAAGAAGTTTCGGGTAAGTAAACTCGATCGAAGATGACATAATTCTTCATGGCTACGGTTCAGCCCATATATTATATAAAACGTGTAAACGAGAAAGAGAAACGTGAGGACGAGTCAGTCACCGATCAAGGCATGTTTCCGACCGGCGAAGTTAGTAGTCTCCGAAGCCAAATTAATGTTTATGTTATTCCATTTCAGCTGTCAAAGTCAACAAATGGCCACGTCCAGCTAATGAATACTTAAGGTAGACAAACATTTGAAGCAATTATCAAACCGTTTTTAACTTTTTAAAACAAATTCGCAAATCAAAACCCAATATGGCAATTTTCCTTAACGATTTGAACTATTTTCAGAACGCACTTGACCGGTTAAACCCGATTAAACTTGAACAATACAACCTGGGACAACTTGCAGATTATGGCCTCTTTCAGATAATTTATGACAAACCTATATGGCTATATTTGTACTTTGCATAGTACATGTCTATGTATAAATATATAAGTTATATTATATGAAATTATATTATATGAAATTATATTAAATAATATGTTAACAGAAAAAACATGATCAAATCATTTTTAATTTTTTTTTATTGTTTTTACAATAACAATCTTTTGTAGTTTCTATAATAACATTGTAAAATTGTTTTGATATCAATGATTATTTTGCTAAAAAGACAGCCAAAATATTATTATATTTGGCCACAAATTCAACAACTATGTTCGCTTTGTAATATATCTAAATTTATTACCATTCAAAATATAACAAAAATAAACGATAAAATATAACTTGTTTATTTATATTTAATTTGAAATAATTCCTTCCTCTCCTTTGTTCAGCTCACAAGTCACGATGTTCATCTGAACAACAAAACATGAAGTCAAACAAGCTCTAAATCCCCTGTAATGGAAGACAAGAAAGCAAACATAATCGCTACTCTAACCGTCTTATCCCTCCTCCTCGTCATAATCGCCGCCCGTGTTTATCTAAAACTCTCCAAACCCTTTTACCTCCTCGCCGGCGTCGATATCTCATTAATCCTCGCCGTGTTCTGCTTCCTCGTAATCCGAAGCCGTTACAACAGAGAGAGAAAGAACCTCGAGTCAAGATACATCTCCGAAGGCAGAGAGCTCAGAATCGAGTACAGCTTCCTCCGAAAAGTCGCCGGAGTACCAACCAAGTTCAAGCTCGAGGATCTCGAAGAAGCCACCGACGGGTTCAGAGTCCAGATCGGGAAAGGAGGATCAGGCTCGGTGTTTAAAGGAGTTTTAAAAGACGGAAGCCAAGTAGCTGTAAAGAGAATCGAAGGAGAAGAGAAAGGAGAAAGAGAGTTTAGGTCAGAGGTCGCCGCCATAGCTTCCGTGCAGCACAAGAATCTAGTTCGTCTTTACGGTTATTCATCAGCGAACCGTTACAGATTCTTAGTCTACGAATACATACCAAACTCGTCTCTCGATGTATGGATCTTCCCGGGAAAGAGAAGACTCGGAGGTTGCTTGACGTGGGACCAAAGGTACCAAGTTGCAATAGATGTAGCGAAAGCCCTATCTTATCTTCACAATGATTGTCGGTCCAAGATCTTGCATCTTGACGTTAAGCCAGAGAACATTCTCCTCGACGAGGATTACAGAGCGGTGGTAACGGACTTCGGACTCTCAAAGCTGGTTGCCAGAGACGAGAGCCGAGTAGTAACTGAGATTCGCGGCACGTGCGGGTATCTAGCGCCAGAGTGGCTTCTAGAGCACGGTATCTCCGAGAAGTCTGACGTTTACAGCTACGGGATCGTGCTCCTAGAGATGATCGGAGGAAGGAGGAGTATAACGAGGGTAGAGAACAAGAGGACCAAGAAGAAGAAGTTGGAGTATTTTCCGAGGATTGTGAACCAGAAGATGAGAGAAAGGAGAGTGATGGAGATTGTGGATCAGCGGTTGATGGAAGCCAAGGAGGTTGATGATGAAGGGCAGGTGATGAAGCTGGTGTGTGTGGCTCTTTGGTGTATACAGGAGAAGGCTAAGAATAGGCCTGATATGGCTACGGTGGTTGAGATGCTTGAAGGGAGAGTTACGGTGAACGAGCCGCCGGATTCCAAACTTGTTGTGGTTGATCTTTTGGCGGCAGCTGGTGGTGATGATGATGATGTTGATGATGTGACTACAGGTGTAAGAAGGGTTGTGGAGATGCCAAAATTGCATATTCAGATGGGGAGGCATTTTCGGTTCCCGTCTGTTTGCTCTAGTATCATTTCTCCAGTTTCTCCACGTTAGAGTTTTGGTTTGTTTCTTCGTTTGATATGTTCATAAGCACAACAAAACATAATCGGGACCTACTCTTTGTTTATATTTGGTTTTGTTCAAGTTAAAACTAGTGTTTTACACTCCAGCCTTTGATATGTAGTAAGCACAACCCTTACAAAACCAATATTAGCAAATGAGCTGAGTCAATGTCCAAGCACACATCAGCACAACTCCAAGTGAAAATGTGAGATCCATCCAATCTAGAAATTTGTATTATTGTTTCAAACCAATTAGGAAAACAATAATATGTACTTGACACTTCTAATAAAACTACAATATTATGTAAAGCTCTTATTGGCAGTGCAAGGGTAGCTGATATTTAATTCATCTTTTTTTTTTGAATGGATGTTAAATTTATTCATTCAAAAAACTTTTTTTTTTACAATGAAAGACTCTATAGTTTGAAGAAACTTAATTCATCTTTGCAATGGTATGAAAGTTTGATGTCTCTCTGTGCACTAGAAGTCGTCGCCTACTTTATTTAGTAGTAGTTTCTTTGTTTGTACATGTCACAAAAAAAGTTAAGAGAAGCGGCTTTGTGGACTTTACCTCTACTATACTGCAGCATATATGTTTGGTGTTTTGTTGTCTAATATCATTCTATAAGAATTGAGCTAATGGGCCTTTTAAATTAACCATACTTTACAAACGCGACGTGATATTCAACCAGCCTGGCAGACGTTATTAGTATTGGAATGGAATATTTAACATTAGACAAGAGTCCAAACACACGTAAGTGCAACTCAAAATCCAAAGCAAAATCGATGTGTAAATAAGCACAATTTACAACCAGGATTGAACAAAAAAGGCTATTTCAACATTGTTTTGTGGAATTTTTGTTTTGTCTGAATAGTAAGTAACAAAATTATTATAGACACGAACATAACACACAGAGCCGTCCGAGCATTTATGGTTGCCCTAAACGAATCATAAAAATCTCAACAATAAAAAAGTAAAAATAAATATTTTAATAGAGAAGAACATATAAATAATTAAACTAATAAAAAAATTGTAATTATACAACAAGATTTTTTATATGTATTAAAAATATTAATCAAGTATTCATCATTAAATATTCTAGTTAATTTTAAGATAAAATAGTTAAATTACTCAATGTTTTATGCCATAATCAAACAAAGATAAAATTTGACTAACTTTAGCTAATATTTCAAAAATGCATTCAGACCTATAATCACTACTCCCTCCGTTTCTGAATAAGTGTCGTTGTAGAGAATTTTTTTCGTTACAAAATAAGTGTCGTTTTCGATTTTCAATGCAAAATTTATTAGTTTTATCCAGTAATTTATTTTTCTATTGGTTGAAATATGGTTAGGTGTATTGGTAATTGTGTTTTTATATAGGAAATGTACAAAATTAATTGTTTCATTAATCCGTGTGCACAGACCCAAAACGACACTTAATATGAAACAGAGGGAGTAATATCTAATTATTTTAGTTATTTAACAGTTGTTTACATTATTTCTTACTTAGGAAACTCATGTATTTGTTAATTATGGGCTCATGTTTTTAATCAAAATTATTATCTTGCTTTCGTTGTATATACTCCAATTCTAATGGTTATAATATGAATGGTAACAGATGATGCCCTTGGATCTTTATTTATTTTTTGCTGCCATAAGCGAATGTTTCTTTTTTCAACACTGTGGCACGACACTGATAACACAAATGTAAAAAACCATTGAATGTAGACTCATAAAGCGTCAATTGAAAACTTAACCGAATTTAGTTGGTTCAAAAGTAAACCGAATTTAGTTGGTTCAAAAGTAAACCGAATCTCCCAAATTCTATTATTAGGGTAAAGACTGATCAAAACAAAAGACTCGGGGACAAAAGTGAAAAGAATCAATAATAAAGGGGGCGATAAAGAAAAATAAAAGTTGCAAACCACATCAAAGTTTTTATATGGATTGCTGCCGCTGAGCTCTGTATCTTTTTGGTGGTTTCCTTAGACTTCTCCGTCGCTAGACCCTTCCCGAGGTATCTCTCTCAGGTAAGATCTGTTTCTGGCTCATCCTGTTCGTTTCACCAATTCCTTCCTCATCAAAATATATCGTTCTGATTTCGTTTACAGCTTTTGTTCTGTTTGTTAAGATAACGCCAATTTTGTGTGTTTCGTTCCGATGTACTTTTCCGGCGAAGCGTCCGAACGGTCTCTATATTCTAATTAATATTCTCTATTTAGTTTCTAGAGGTTAATAGATAGATAGTTGGAAACAAAGGGATAAAATTCATGTCTTTTTAAATGTTTTTGTGTCAATTTTGAAGTTCTAAAAGGTTTATTATCTCTTTTGATGTTTGGTTTGAACAATGTGGTATTTATTTTCTGATGGAATCAATGTGGTGTGTAAAACTAATTGATGTGTTCCTTTTACTGCAGAGTTTTGCTTCTTCACAGCATTGCTTGTCATCCAACAATGAGTCTCTCTGGTGCTGCTGCAGTTGGTTCAAGTTAGTGTCTTCCTCTTTTGTTTTGCGTTTTGATTTGGTCTTGAGCGAGTGAATAATAGGGAAAAATACTCTTTGTTGCAACGTTATTTCAGGCAGAAACTTGAGAAGAGCGGTGGAGTTTGGGAAAACTCATGTGGTTAGGCCCAAAGGGAAGCATCAAGCTACTATTGTCTGGCTACATGGCCTTGGCGACAATGGCTCCAGGTACTTGTTTTTGTATGGTGGATATATCCTATACTCTAAATGTCTTTCAATAATGAGTATAACTTATGCTAATAGTGTTTAAGTTTACGCCTTTTCCTTGTATCTTAGTTTTCTTTCAAGCTTTTGGTGTTTTTTTATGCAATGTCGCTTCATAATCAGCTGAGACAAACTAATTTAAATTGACCATAGAACATTTTTTTTTGCTTTTATTAAGCCATATTTTCTCCTGGAGACGGGATACTAGCAAAGCATGACATGATTCATCTTTTTGATTAATACACAGTCAGTTAAAAAAGTTGGCAGTCATGACACTAAATCTCTTTTTAATTTTTGTCCTTACTGCAGCTGGTCCCAGATTTTGGAGACCCTTCCTCTTCCGAATGTGAGTTATAGGCTTCAAGTGATCTCCAGCAGTTGCCTTAATTATGTTAAGCGTGCTCGACACTTTACCTTTGGTCAAATATTAACCCATCTGTGTATATGTGACGAGATCAAATGGATCTGCCCTACAGCTCCTTCTCAGCCAATAAGTCTGTTTGGTGGTTTTCCTCCACAGCTTGTAAGTTATTTTGCTACATAGCATTCGTCTTTCCTTCTGGTTAGTTGGTTCAAAAGTAAACCGAATTTAGTTGGTTCAAAAGTAAACCGAATTTAGTTGGTTCAAAAGTAAACCGAATTTAGTTGGTTCAAAAGTAAACCGAATTTAGTTGGTTCAAAAGTAAACCGAATTTAGTTGGTTCAAAAGTAAACCGAATTTAGTTGGTTCAAAAGTAAACCGAATTTAGTTGGTTCAAAAGTAAACCGAATTTAGTTGGTTCAAAAGTAAACCGAATTTAGTTGGTTCAAAAGTAAACCGAATTTAGTTGGTTCAAAAGTAAACCGAATTTAGTTGGTTCAAAAGTAAACCGAATTTAGTTGGTTCAAAAGTAAACCGAATTTAGTTGGTTCAAAAGTAAACCGAATTTAGTTGGTTCAAAAGTAAACCGAATTTAGTTGGTTCAAAAGTAAACCGAATTTAGTTGGTTCAAAAGTAAACCGAATTTAGTTGGTTCAAAAGTAAACCGAATTTAGTTGGTTCAAAAGTAAACCGAATTTAGTTGGTTCAAAAGTAAACCGAATTTAGTTGGTTCAAAAGTAAACCGAATTTAGTTGGTTCAAAAGTAAACCGAATTTAGTTGGTTCAAAAGTAAACCGAATTTAGTTGGTTCAAAAGTAAACCGAATTTAGTTGGTTCAAAAGTAAACCGAATTTAGTTGGTTCAAAAGTAAACCGAATTTAGTTGGTTCAAAAGTAAACCGAATTTAGTTGGTTCAAAAGTAAACCGAATTTAGTTGGTTCAAAAGTAAACCGAATTTAGTTGGTTCAAAAGTAAACCGAATTTAGTTGGTTCAAAAGTAAACCGAATTTAGTTGGTTCAAAAGTAAACCGAATTTAGTTGGTTCAAAAGTAAACCGAATTTAGTTGGTTCAAAAGTAAACCGAATTTAGTTGGTTCAAAAGTAAACCGAATTTAGTTGGTTCAAAAGTAAACCGAATTTAGTTGGTTCAAAAGTAAACCGAATTTAGTTGGTTCAAAAGTAAACCGAATTTAGTTGGTTCAAAAGTAAACCGAATTTAGTTGGTTCAAAAGTAAACCGAATTTAGTTGGTTCAAAAGTAAACCGAATTTAGTTGGTTCAAAAGTAAACCGAATTTAGTTGGTTCAAAAGTAAACCGAATCTCCCAAATTCTATTATTAGGGTAAAGACTGATCAAAACAAAAGATTCGGGGATAAAAGTGAAAATAATTAATAATAATGGGGCGCTAAGGAAAAATAAAAGTTGCAATCCACATCAAAGTTTTTATATGGATTGCTGCCGCTGAGCTCTGTTTCTTTTGGTGGCTTCCTTAGACTTCTCCGTCGCTAGACCTTTGCCGAGGTACTCTCTCCGGTAAGATCTGTTTCTTGCTCTCATCCTGTTCGTTTCAACAATTCCTTCCTCATCGATATATCGTTTTGATTTCATTTTCAGTGCTTTGTTTTATCTGTAAAGATAACGCCAATTTTGTGTGTGTCTGTCGACCGATCGAGACCTACTTGTTTCGTTCCGACGTCTTTTCCGGCAAAGTGTCCGAACGGTCTCTGTATTTTAATGAATCTTCTCTATTTAAAAAGTTTCTAGAGGTTAATAGATAGTTGGAAACAAAAGGATATGATTTTTTTTTTTTTAAATGTTTTTGTCTCAGTTTTGAAGTTCTAAAGGTTTTCATCTCTTTTGATGTTTGGTTTGACACAATGTGGTATTTGTTTTCTGATGCATTCAATGTGTTGTAAAACTAATTGATGTGCAGAGCCAGTTTCTTCTCAGCATTGCTTGTCATCCAAAATGAGTCTCTCTGGTGCTGCAGTTGGTTCAAGTTAGTGTATTCCACTTCTGTTTCGCGTTTTGATTTGGTCTTGAGTGAGTGGATAATTGAAAAAAAAAACTCTCTGGTGCAACATTGTTTTAGGCAGAAATTTGAGAAGAGCGGTGGAGTTTGGGAAAACTCATGTGGTTAGGCCCAAAGGGAAGCATCAAGCTACTATTGTCTGGCTACATGGCCTTGGCGACAATGGCTCTAGGTACTTGTTTTGTATGGTGGATATATCCTATAATCTAATGTCTTTCAGTTATGAGTGTAACTCATGCTATAGTGTTTAAGTTTAAGCCTTTTCCTTATACCTTAGATTTCTCTGAAGAGTTTTGGTGTTTTTTTTATGCAATGTCGCTTCACAATCAGCTGAGACAGACTAATTTAAAATTGACCATGGAACATTTTTGCCTTTATTAAGCCATGTTTTCTCCTGGAGACGGGATACTAGCAAAGCATGACATGATTCATCTTTTTGATTAATACACAGTCAGTTAAAAAAGTTGGCAGTCATGACACTAAATCTCTTTTTAATTTTTGTCCTTACTGCAGCTGGTCCCAGATTTTGGAGACCCTTCCTCTTCCGAATGTGAGTTATAGGCTTCAAGTGATCTCCAGCAGTTGCCTTAATTATGTTAAGCGTGCTCGATTACTTTACCTTTGGTCAAATATTAACCCATCTGTGTATATGTGACGTAGATCAAATGGATCTGCCCTACAGCTCCTTCTCAGCCAATAAGTCTGTTTGGTGGTTTTCCCTCCACAGCTTGTAAGTTATTTGCTACATAGCATTCGTCTTTCCTTCTGGTTAGTGTAAACTGTTACTAATCAAAATGCTAAGGGAGGTTAAGAGAGTTGCACTTAAATTTTAATCATGTTCTTGCAAATGAATGTGCCAACCAAACCCCAATTTTTGTTTGAAAAGTTAGTCTATAAGGCTCTAAGCAAAGTAGTCAACCAAGTAGTTGGCTTGTGGGCGAGAGTATTATTAGCCAATACATCGTTGGTTTGGCTCCACAGCACTAGATCGAAGAGTTCTTCCATTTTTCTTTCTGAATAATGGGACTCTCTATGCAGAAGTTAAATCATCAGACTCGTGCACGAATAATAATTCTGAACAGTGAGTATTTTTTGTAAGGAAAAAGTTTGAAGAGCTGCTACTGTGATTTATGCAGGGTTTGATGTTGTGGACCTGACTGAAGATGGACCTGATGATGTAGAAGGACTGGATGTGACTGCCGCACATGTTGCAAATCTCTTGTCAAATGAGCCTGCTGACAGTAAGTTTTCCTTCCCAAAAACTTGCCTCTTCATTCCACTCCATATAACCATTCAATTTCGACTATAATGAGTCTGTTTTGGTTTCATATCGAACCCATTTCTAAACAAGTGTGTTTATCTTTCATTGCTGGCAGTTAAATTAGGTGTTGGAGGGTTCAGCATGGGTGCGGGGACGTCTCTATATTCTGCGACTTGTTTTGCCCTTGGCAAATATGGAAATGGCAATCCTTACCCTATCAATTTAAGTGCAGTCATTGGCTTAAGCGGGTGGCTTCCTTGTGCCAAGTAAGTCTCCTCTTTGTGCCGAGTTCAAACGTTCTTCTTGTTTTATAAGAGCTTTGATGGATTTTTTTCTTCTTCGAAGGACACTGACTGGTAAACTAGAAGAGGAGCAGATCAAGAACCGAGCTGCATCGTTACCCATCTTAGTTTGTCATGGAAAAGGTAAAGAAACAAATTATATTACCTTTAAAACTTTGAAATGTTTCATCACTCAATATCATTTATTATACCTTGCTGTAAATGCAATTCTTCTCTTGGACAAATTCAAGTAAAACAAGGGTTACATTTTGAATTTTTTTAATTGTCTTCATGTTCTTGTACTGATTCATGTACCTCTTTTGGTTTTCCAGGTGATGATGTTGTGCCGTTCAAGTTTGGGGAAAAATCGTCACAGGCCCTGATAGCACATGGGTTTAAGAAGACGACCTTCAAAGCTTACAGTGCACTTGGTCACTACACTATCCCACAGGAGACGGATGATTTGTGCGCGTGGTTGACATCCACCCTCGGCCTCGAAGGTTGAAAAGGCTTTTCAATGATCGTCACTTTCTGATGAAAAAGAACTCGTGAGATTTTTCATTGATTTGGATTTGGATCTTTTGGATTTTCACTTATGTTACATTTGGGATATTAATGCAAGACTAAGTTAGTAGTAAAAGTTGTCGTTTGGCACGTATGAACGCCGTCACCGCAGCATCGGTAGACGCAGTTGTGTTTGTTTTCGAGTGGTTGAACGGATATTTAACAAAGATTGACATAAGGTTTTGTTTCTTGAAAGTATGTCAAACTTTTGTGCCAAAGTTACTTTAACGAGAAATTCATAACTAATCCAAAAGTATATCTTCCCCGTTTCACATAAATATTTTTTTCAGAAAATAATTTATCTCACAGAAATATAATTTTTGTATGTTATTAACTATATTAATTTAAAAATTGAAATAATTAAATTTATTGAATTATTACTATTGATTTAACTTTATTACAAATAATATTTAAAGTACTATATTTATGGAGAGTTTTACTATTTTTAAAAATTATGTCCCACAAAATTGGAATATTAATCAATTAAATTATTAAAAGAAGCCAGACGGTTGCGCCTAACTAATTGCACAGTTAAAATGTGCGTGACCTGGCTTGACTCGTGTGCGAGCCGTATCTCGACACGTGTGAGGACAAAACTCGTCTGAATCATCCTTTCCACTTTCTCACTCCACTTGGGTCTCCTCTCTAACACGATCATCAAGCGCGAAACAATGGGGGAGTAAAAAAACAGAGATGCTTGCTCTCTTCCTCTCTTCTTCGTATCTCACACTCTCCAGATCTGTGACTCTACACTTAGCCAAACGAACAACACTCTCATCTCTCACAATGTCGACGAACCTGAGAACACACGCGTACGCAGGCAACTATTTATTTTCTGATGGAATCAATGTGGTGTGTAAAACTAATTGATGTGTTCCTTTTACTGCAGAGTTTTGCTTCTTCTCAGCATTGCTTGTCATCCAAAATGAGTCTCTCTGGTGCTGCAGTTGGTTCAAGTTAGTGTATTCCACTTCTGTTTCGCGTTTTGATTTGGTCTTGAGTGAGTGGATAATAGGGAAAAATACTCTTTGTTGCAACATTGTTTTAGGCAGAAATTTGAGAAGAGCGGTGGAGTTTGGGAAAACTCATGTGGTTAGGCCCAAAGGGAAGCATCAAGCTACTATTGTCTGGCTACATGGCCTTGGCGACAATGGCTCTAGGTACTTGTTTTGAATGGTGGATATATCCTATAATCTAATGTCTTTCAGTTATGAGTGTAACTCATGCTATAGTGTTTAAGTTTAAGCCTTTTCCTTATATCTTAGTTTTCTTTCAAGCTTTTGGTGTTTTTTTATGCAATGTCGCTTCATAATCAGCTGAGACAAACTAATTTAAATTGACCATAGAACATTTTTTTTTGCTTTTATTAAGCCATATTTTCTCCTGGAGACGGGATACTAGCAAAGCATGACATGATTCATCTTTTGATTAATACACAGTCAGTTAAAAAGTTGGCAGTCATGACACTAAATCTCTTTTAATTTTTGTCATTACTGCAGCTGGTCCCAGATATTGGAGACGCTTCCCCTTCCAAATGTGAGTTATAAGCTTCAAGTGATCTCCAGCAGTTGCCTTAATTATGTTAAGCGTGCTCGATTACTTTACCTTTGGTCAAATATTAACCCATCTGTGTATATGTGACGTAGATCAAATGGATCTGCCCTACAGCTCCTTCTCAGCCAATAAGTCTGTTTGGTGGTTTTCCCTCCACAGCTTGTAAGTTATTTTGCTACATAGCATTCGTCTTTCCTTCTGGTTAGTGTAAACTGTTACTAATCAAAATGCTAAGGGAGGTTAAGAGAGTTGCACTTAAATTTTAATCATGTTCTTGCAAATGAATGTGCCAACCAAACCCCAATTTTTGTTTGAAAAGTTAGTCTATAAGGCTCTAAGCAAAGTAGTCAACCAAGTAGTTGGCTTGTGGGCGAGAGTATTATTAGCCAATACATCGTTGGTTTGGCTCCACAGCACTAGATCGAAGAGTTCTTCCATTTTTCTTTCTGAATAATGGGACTCTCTATGCAGAAGTTAAATCATCAGACTCGTGCACGAATAATAATTCTGAACAGTGAGTATTTTGTGTGAGAAAAAAGTTTGATGAGTTGGTATACTGTAATTTATGCAGGGTTTGATGTTGTGGACCTCACTGAAAATGGGCCTGATGATGTAGAAGGACTGGATGTGGCTGCCGCACATGTTGCAAATCTGTTGGCAAATGAGCCTGCTGACAGTAAGTTTTCCTTCCAAAAACTTGCCTCTTCATTCCCCTCCATATAACCAGTCAAGTTCGACTATATTGAGCCTGTTTCGGTTTCTTATCGAATCCATTTCTAAAAATACTGTGTTATCTTTTATTGCTTACAGTTAAGTTAGGTGTTGGAGGGTTCAGCATGGGTGCGGGGACGTCTCTGTATTCTGCGACTTGTTTTGCCCTTGGCAAATATGGAAATGGCAACCCTTACCCTATCAATTTAAGCGCAGTCATTGGCTTAAGCGGGTGGCTTCCTTGTGCCAAGTAAGTTTCCTCTTTGTGCCAAAAGTCCTAACGTTCTTCTTGTTTTATAAGAGCTTTGATGGATCTTTTCTTCTTCGAAGGACACTGACTGGTAAACTAGAAGAGGAGCAGATCAAGAACCGGGCTGCATCGTTACCCATTTTAGTTTGTCATGGAAAAGGTAACTAAGCAAACTATGTTACCCTTAAAACTTTGAAACGTTTCATCCTCAATATGCATTTATCCTTACTATAAATGCAATGCATTCTCTAAGACCATTCAAGTAAAACAAGGGTTACATTTTAACAAGTTTTTATTGTCTTTCTGTTCTTGTGCTGATTCATGTACCTCTTTGGTTTCCAGGTGATGATGTTGTACCGTTCAAGTTTGGGGAGAAATCTTCACAGGCCTTGCTATCACATGGGTTTAAGAAGACGACCTTCAAAGCTTACGGTGCACTTGGTCACTACACAATCCCACAGGAGACGGAGGATGTATGCGCGTGGTTGACATCCACCCTAGACCTCGAAGGTTGAAAAGGCTTTTCAATGATTGTCACTCTCTGATGAAAAAAAACTCGTGATTTTTCATTGATTTGGATTTAAATCTTTCGGATTTTCATTTTAAGATGTTACATTTGGGATGTTTAAGACTAAGTAGATAAACCTTGTCGTTTGGCCCTTCTAAACTCTGTCACCTGACCATCGGTAGACTCAGTTGTGTTTGTTTTCTGGTGGTCGATCGGTTATTTAGCAAAAAAAATTCATTCCTTTTAAGGTTTTGTTTCTTGAAAAGTATGCCAAAAGTTAGTGATAAAATTATTTTAACTAGAAATATATAACTAAAATTTAGAAGATGGGTTAATTGATAAAGAAAATTAAAAGAACACTATTTTTTATTTGAATATTAATTCATTAAAAGTAGCCCGACGGTTACGCCTAACTAACTGCACAGTTTAAAATGTGCGTGACTTCGATCAGAAAAAAAAAATGTGCGCGACATAATTTGACACGTGTGCGCGACATAACTCAACACGTGTTCGGACAAGACTTGTCTGAATCATCGTTTCCACTCTCTCACTCCACTTGAGCTCTCTCTCTAACATGATCTTCAAGCGCGAAACAATGGTGAAGTAAAAAAAAAAACAGAGATGCTTGCTCTCTTCCTCTCTTCTTCTTCTTCGTACCTGACACTCTCCAGATCCGTAACTCTCCACTTATCCCGACGAACAACACTCTCATCGCTCACAATGTCAACGAACCTAAGAACCCACGCCTACGCAGGCAACCCTTTGAAATCTAAAACCCCAAAATCCACCGACACCTTCTCACCTTCCTCCGCCTTCGAATCCCTCAAAGCCCTGATCCCGCAAATCCCCAATCACCCCACGCCTTCCCCCGATTTCAAAGTCCTCCCCTTTAGCAAAGGCCGCCCGCTGGTGTTCTCCAGCGGCGGCGGAGACGCTTCCACCACGTCGCCTATCTGGCACCTGGGGTGGATCAGCTTGGCTGATTGCAAGGGTATGTTAGCGAGCCGCGGGGTTGATATGGACGAGGACTCGCTTGTGTATTTAGGACCCAAGGTGGAGGAAGATTTGGTGTGTTGGGCGGTTGATGTGTCTGAAGAAGAGGACGGCGTCGTTTCGGGGTTGGAAAGTAGAAAGGTTTGTTTCGTGGAGCTGAGGACTTTGATGGTTGCTGCTGATTGGGTGGATCAGCGAGCTATGGATGAGTTGGCTATTGCTGGACATGTGTGTGAGCTTCTCTCTTTTAAAGTCTCTTCCTTTAATAATGTCTCTTCCTTTATTGGCTATTATACATATATGACAGGCCAGGGCATTGCTTGAGTGGCACAACGTATCAAGATTCTGTGGGTCTTGTGGAGGTACAAATGTTCCAAAGGAAGCAGGAAGAAGAAAGCAATGCTCAAACAAGGCTTGCGGAAAGCGGGTTTATCCCCGGGTTGACCCGGTATGCCTTCCTTAAGAGCATGAGTTACTTTGCGGAACTTAAGGCTGATTGATTTTTTTCCTTACCAGGTGGTTATAATGTTAGTGATTGATCGAGAGAATGATCGCGCGCTTTTAAGTAGACAATCTAGATATGTACCGAGGATGTGGAGTTGCTTAGCTGGATTTATTGAGGTATTAAACCTCTCACTCACTGCTTAGTTATTTCTATTTTATGTATATTATTATCATCAATGCTGCTTTTGCTTAGCCAGGGGAAAGTTTAGAAGAGGCTGTGAGGCGAGAAACATGGGAAGAGACCGGTATCGAAGTAGGAGACGTTGTCTACCACAGCTCTCAGCCTTGGCCTGGTAAATTGACTTGTTATTATAATATAGTTGTTGGTGTACTAGTTATATCATTCTAGCTTGTCTTTTGTTAGCTTGTGGTTTAGAGAGTCTCGTTAGCTAATGTTCAATGCTTGCACCCTGTAAGTGTCATATCGATGAGCAATTTTTCTTGTCAAGCATATAAAAATCGAGGGTTGCCTTTACAACCTTATTTTTTCTTTGAAGATTCAGAAATGTAGTCTTGTATGATGTTGATGGGTTTGATTCTCTCCGTTTGTTGCTTTTTTTCTTTCTGAACTGCATATTTAGCAAAAAATTCATTCCTTTTAAGGTTTTGTTTCTTGAAAAGTATGCCAAAAGTTAGTGATAAAATTATTTTAACTAGAAATATATAACTAAAATTTAGAAGATGGGTTAATTGATAAAGAAAATTAAAAGAACACTATTTTTATTTGAATATTAATTCATTAAAAGTAGCCCGACGGTTACGCCTAACTAACTGCACAGTTTAAAATGTGCGTGACTTCGATCAGAAAAAAAAAATGTGCGCGACATAATTTGACACGTGTGCGCGACATAACTCAACACGTGTTCGGACAAGACTTGTCTGAATCATCGTTTCCACTCTCTCACTCCACTTGAGCTCTCTCTAACATGATCTTCAAGCGCGAAACAATGGTGAAGTAAAAAACAGAGATGCTTGCTCTCTTCCTCTCTTCTTCTTCTTCGTACCTGACACTCTCCAGATCCGTAACTCTCCACTTATCCCGACGAACAACACTCTCATCGCTCACAATGTCAACGAACCTAAGAACCCACGCCTACGCAGGCAACCCTTTGAAATCTAAAACCCCAAAATCCACCGACACCTTCTCACCTTCCTCCGCCTTCGAATCCCTCAAAGCCCTGATCCCGCAAATCCCCAATCACCCCACGCCTTCCCCCGATTTCAAAGTCCTCCCCTTTAGCAAAGGCCGCCCGCTGGTGTTCTCCAGCGGCGGCGGAGACGCTTCCACCACGTCGCCTATCTGGCACCTGGGGTGGATCAGCTTGGCTGATTGCAAGGGTATGTTAGCGAGCCGCGGGGTTGATATGGACGAGGACTCGCTTGTGTATTTAGGACCCAAGGTGGAGGAAGATTTGGTGTGTTGGGCGGTTGATGTCTGAAGAAGAGGACGGCGTCGTTTCGGGGTTGGAAAGTAGAAAGGTTTGTTTCGTGGAGCTGAGGACTTTGATGGTTGCTGCTGATTGGGTGGATCAGCGAGCTATGGATGAGTTGGCTATTGCTGGACATGTGTGTGAGCTTCTCTCTTTTAAAGTCTCTTCCTTTAATAATGTCTCTTCCTTTATTGGCTATTATACATATATGACAGGCCAGGGCATTGCTTGAGTGGCACAACGTATCAAGATTCTGTGGGTCTTGTGGAGGTACAAATGTTCCAAAGGAAGCAGGAAGAAGAAAGCAATGTTCAAACAAGGCTTGCGGAAAGCGGGTTTATCCCCGGGTTGACCCGGTATGTCTTTTTGAAGAGCATGGTTTACTTTGCAGAACTTAAGGCTGATTGATTTTTCCTTACCAGGTGGTTATAATGTTAGTGATTGATCGAGAGAATGATCGCGCGCTTTTAAGTAGACAATCTAGATATGTACCGAGGATGTGGAGTTGCTTAGCTGGATTTATTGAGGTATTAAACCTCTCACTCACTGCTTAGTTATTTCTATTTTATGTATATTATTATCATCAATGCTGCTTTTGCTTAGCCAGGGGAAAGTTTAGAAGAGGCTGTGAGGCGAGAAACATGGGAAGAGACCGGTATCGAAGTAGGAGACGTTGTCTACCACAGCTCTCAGCCTTGGCCTGGTAAATTGACTTGTTATTATAATATAGTTGTTGGTGTACTAGTTATATCATTCTAGCTTGTCTTTTTGTTAGCTTGTGGTTTAGAGAGTCTCGTTAGCTAATGTTCAATGCTTGCACCCTGTAAGTGTCATATCGATGAGCAATTTTTCTTGTCAAGCATATAAAAAATCGAGGGTTGCCTTTACAACCTTATTTTTTTCTTTGAAGATTCAGAAATGTAGTCTTGTATGATGTTGATGGGTTTGATTCTCTCCGTTTGTTGCTTTTTTTTTTCTTTCTGAACTGCATATTTAACAGAAACGATTATACGATTGTCTTAAATTGCAGTGGGACCAAGTAGCATGCCATGCCAACTAATGCTGGGGTTCTTTGCTTTCGCCAAGACTCTTGACATAAACGTAGACAAGGAAGAGTTAGAAGGTAAGAGTAACTTCAACTCCTTTTGGAAAATCCCCAAGAATTTCTTAACATTCATCACGTTGAGCTCATCTTTAACAACTACCACCATGTTGTGTTGCGCAGATGCTCAATGGCACAGTAGAGAAGATGTGAAGAAAGCACTGGCATTTGCAGAATACAGGAAGGCGCAAAGAACAGCGGCTTCAAAGATAGAGCAAATCTGTAAAGGTGTGGAGAAAAGCAAGAGTCTGACAACTGATTTCAATGTGGAAAGCGGCGAGCTCGCTCCTATGTTCATCCCGGGGCCATTTGCCATAGCTCACCACCTGATCTCGACATGGGTAGATCAGGGTTCTAGCAATGTACCACAAGCTAGTGTCTCTCTCTCGAGTTTGTAGCTTAGAAAGAAAGTTACGACTTTGATGCTTTAGAGAAATCAAAACGATTGTTATAGCTTTGATGCTTAATCTGAACTAATCATTGCGTAAAGACTTGAAAACTTAAGCTGTGTTATAATCTTTGCTTTAGTTTTAAATTTCTTTTCATTTAGCTATTATACAACAATCAATAAGAAAAAAACTACTGTATTTATATAAATAGAAGGCCTTTTATTAATAATGTGTTTATGGAGAGTTTATTGATTTATGTATAATTTATTTTTAATCAAGAATCATCTTGATAGGGTTTTGTTTTAAGAATTCCACCGCTCTGATTAGAGTTCACCTGATTTGTAACAGAAATTAAGGGGAGAATAGAGGAAGAGCTAAGGAAGAAGAGAAGTAGAGAGTAGTAAACCTTTCCAAGAGTACTTTGTAGTTTACATAGAGCAAATTGTAATTGGGCTTAAATCATAAACTAAACATAAACGTAAGAAGAAGCCCAACTGGCCCATCATCATCCTAAGTGTTCGTATCAAATGCACTTTCAATCTTCAGGTCTGGTTGGTCTCTCTCACAAGGTTCTAAAACCCTCCCATTGCGCAACCTTTGTTATTCTCCGAGATCTGAACCACTATGGCGACCTCCTTCTTCCGACGACTCGCTAGGTCAGCTCCGATCGCATTCCCCGCTGCACTCCGATCCCAAATCAAATCTGGTCATGGTACTTTCCGATTCTCTGCCGGCGCGATCGCGGCTCTTTCCGGCGGATTCTCCTGTTACTACCTCACCTCCGGCAACAATCTGGTGAGCTTTTCTTTTCCAAGCTGGTTTGAGTCATTTATCTTTTGTATTTTGGTCAATATAGATGTTGTTTGTATATCACATTCGATCAGGCGAGTCTAGAGGAAGATTTGGTGTGTTGGGCGGTTGATGTGTCTGAAGAAGAGGACGGCGTCGTTTCGGGGTTGGAAAGTAGAAAGGTTTGTTTCGTGGAGCTGAGGACTTTGATGGTTGCTGCTGATTGGGTGGATCAGCGAGCTATGGATGAGTTGGCTATTGCTGGACATGTGTGTGAGCTTTTAAAGTCTCTTCCTTTAATAATGTCTCTTCCTTTATTGGCTATTATACATATATGACAGGCCAGGGCATTGCTTGAGTGGCACAACGTATCAAGATTCTGTGGGTCTTGTGGAGGTACAAATGTTCCAAAGGAAGCAGGAAGAAGAAAGCAATGTTCAAACAAGGCTTGCGGAAAGCGGGTTTATCCCCGGGTTGACCCGGTATGTCTTTTGAAGAGCATGGTTTACTTTGCAGAACTTAAGGCTGATTGATTTTTCCTTACCAGGTGGTTATAATGTTAGTGATTGATCGAGAGAATGATCGCGCTTTTAAGTAGACAATCTAGATATGTACCGAGGATGTGGAGTTGCTTAGCTGGATTTATTGAGGTATTAAACCTCTCACTCACTGCTTAGTTATTTCTATTTTATGTATATTATTATCATCAATGCTGCTTTTGCTTAGCCAGGGGAAAGTTTAGAAGAGGCTGTGAGGCGAGAAACATGGGAAGAGACCGGTATCGAAGTAGGAGACGTTGTCTACCACAGCTCTCAGCCTTGGCCTGGTAAATTGACTTGTTATTATAATATAGTTGTTGGTGTACTAGTTATATCATTCTAGCTTGTCTTTTTGTTAGCTTGTGGTTTAGAGAGTCTCGTTAGCTAATGTTCAATGCTTGCACCCTGTAAGTGTCATATCGATGAGCAATTTTTCTTGTCAAGCATATAAAAATCGAGGGTTGCCTTTACAACCTTATTTTTTCTTTGAAGATTCAGAAATGTAGTCTTGTATGATGTTGATGGGTTTGATTCTCCGTTTGTTGCTTTTTTTCTTTCTGAACTGCATATTTAACAGAAACGATTATACGATTGTCTTAAATTGCAGTGGGACCAAGTAGCATGCCATGCCAACTAATGCTGGGGTTCTTTGCTTTCGCCAAGACTCTTGACATAAACGTAGACAAGGAAGAGTTAGAAGGTAAGAGTAACTTCAACTCCTTTTGGAAAATCCCCAAGAATTTCTTAACATTCATCACGTTGAGCTCATCTTTAACAACTACCACCATGTTGTGTTGCGCAGATGCTCAATGGCACAGGAGAGAAGATGTGAAGAAAGCACTGGCGTTTGCAGAATACAGGAAGGCCCAAAGAACAGCTGCTTCAAAGATAGAGCAAATCTGTAAAGGTGTGGAGAAAAGCAAGAGTCTGACAACTGATTTCAATGTGGAAAGCGGCGAGCTCGCTCCTATGTTCATCCCGGGGCCATTTGCCATAGCTCACCACCTGATCTCGACATGGGTAGATCAGGGTTCTAGCAATGTACCACAAGCTAGTGTCTCTCTCTCGAGTTTGTAGCTTAGAAAGAAAGTTACGACTTTGATGCTTAGAGAAATCAAAACGATTGTTATAGCTTTGATGCTTAATCTGAACTAATCATTGCGTAAAGACTTGAAAACTTAAGCTGTGTTATAATCTTTGCTTTAGTTTTAAATTTCTTTTCATTTAGCTATTATACAACAATCAATAAGAAAAAAACTACTGTATTTATATAAATAGAAGGCCTTTTATTAATAATGTGTTTATGGAGAGTTTATTGATTTATGTATAATTTATTTTTAATCAAGAATCATCTTGATAGGGTTTTGTTTTAAGAATTCCACCGCTCTGATTAGAGTTCACCTGATTTGTAACAGAAATTAAGGGGAGAATAGAGGAAGAGCTAAGGAAGAAGAGAAGTAGAGAGTAGTAAACCTTTCCAAGAGTACTTTGTAGTTTACATAGAGCAAATTGTAATTGGGCTTAAATCATAAACTAAACATAAACGTAAGAAGAAGCCCAACTGGCCCATCATCATCCTAAGTGTTCGTATCAAATGCACTTTCAATCTTCAGGTCTGGTTGGTCTCTCTCACAAGGTTCTAAACCCCTCCCATTGCGCAACCTTTGTTATTCTCCGAGATCTGAACCACTATGGCGACCTCCTTCTTCCGACGACTCGCTAGGTCAGCTCCGATCGCATTCCCCGCTGCACTCCGATCCCAAATCAAATCTGGTCATGGTACTTTCCGATTCTCTGCCGGCGCGATCGCGGCTCTTTCCGGCGGATTCTCCTGTTACTACCTCACCTCCGGCAACAATCTGGTGAGCTTTTCTTTTCCAAGCTGGTTTGAGTCATTTATCTTTTGTATTTTGGTCAATATAGATGTTGTTTGTATATCACATTCGATCAGGCGAGTCTAGAGGAACACACTGATTCAGATACTGAAAACGCTTTCTTATCGGTTAATAAAATCTTGTGTGTTTGTTAGTGATTGCTGACTCTCGTTTGTGGCTTTATGATGGATCTCACAGGCTTATCTGGATCAAGCTAAGGAAGAGACTGGACCCAAAACAGGTGCTCTCTTTTTTACTCTCAAGTTAACCACGGTTTTTCCTTTAATCTCCGAAACGTTTTTACCTACAATTGATTTTGATCAGATTTCTTTATGTTTTATTTTCCTTTTTGCGTCGGGCTCCTCCATACACTTCTTTTTTTCCTTATGTTGTTATTATCTGACTGGTTTCAGCTCTGAACCCTGACAAATGGCTCGAGTTCAAGCTCCAAGACACTGCTACAGTTAGCCACAACACCAAGTTGTTCAGGTTTTTGCTCGACTTACTAACTATTTTCATAAATGTACACATATTGGCAATAATACTGTTCTAGGGAGCGATGATGTGGATAACTAACTAGCTGGTGAATCCTTGTTTGTGAATTCTAGGTTCTCATTTGACAGCTAAGCCATCTCTATTGTATGGATATTACTATCTATGCTGCTTCTTGCTAGCCAGGGGAAAGCTTAGAAGAGGCTGTGAGGCGAGAAACATGGGAAGAGACAGGGATTGAAGTAGGAGATGTTGTCTATCACAGCTCCCAGCCTTGGCCTGGTAAATTGACTAGTTTATAATATTTAGTTGTTGGTGCACTAGTTATATCATCTAGCTTGTAGTTTACAGAGTATAGTTAGCTAATGTTCAATGCATGCATCCTGTAATGTCTTATCGATGAGCAATTTTACTTGTCAGGCAGATAAAAATTGAGGGTTAGCTATATACATATTGATTACAACCTTATTTTTTCCTTTGAAGATTAAGATATGTAGTCTTGTATCATGTATATATGTTTGATTCTCTTCGTTTGTGGTTTCCTACCTTACACTAGCGTGTCTTGATTTCCTATGTGTCAATACAATGTATGCCTCTTGAAATGTTGCCACCTCTGTAACATTTGCTGGTTTAGGAACTTGTTTCTAATGCCAAAAATGCTTTTTCTGACCTGCAAATTTAACAGAAACGATGATATGCTTGTCTTAAATTTTGCAGTGGGACCAAGTAGCATGCCATGCCAACTGATGCTCGGGTTCTTCGCTTTCGCCAAGACTCTTGACATAAACGTAGATAAGGAAGAGTTAGAAGGTAAAGTAACTTCAACTCCTTTTGGAAAATCCCCAAGAGTTTCTTAGCATTCATCACCGTGGAGCGTATCTTTAACAAGTAGCATCATGTTTTGTTTCGCAGATGCTCAATGGCACAGGAGAGAAGATGTGAAGAAAGCACTGGCGTTTGCAGAATACAGGAAGGCCCAAAGAACAGCTGCTTCAAAGATAGAGCAAATCTGTAAAGGTGTGGAGAAAAGCCAGGGTCTATCAACAGATTTCAATGTGGAAAGCGGTGAGCTGGCTCCTATGTTCATCCCGGGGCCATTTGCCATTGCTCATCACCTGATCTCAACATGGGTAGATCAGGGCTCTGGCAATGTTCACTCGAAACCACAATCCGGTGTCTCTCTCTCGAGTTTGTAGCTAAAAGTTTACCACTGTGATGCTTAGAGAAATCAAACGGTTGATATGGCTGTGATGCTTAATCTGAAACAGACTTGAAAAGCTGTGTTGTAATTTTGCTTTAGTTTTAATTTTCTTTTCATTTCTATTATACAACAATCAATAAGAAAACTACTTCTTCCGTTTCAAGATAATGTTTTAAAGATTCTTTTGATGTTTCATATTTCACTATAACTTTTAATTTTATCAAAGCATGTAAAACCAATAATATTTTCTATCTATTTTATAATTGGTTAAATAATTTTTCTTTAATAGAAGGCCTTTCAATAATGTGTATCATGTATGTATTAGTATTAGATATTTTTTTTACAAAGAACCATTTTGTATTAAGGATTCCACCGTTATTACGTAGACATCTCCGTAGGGTAGAATTCACTCTCAATCTTCAGGTCTGCCTCACTCACAAAGGTTCTAAAACCCTCCCATTGCGCTTACCTTTGTTGTTGTTATTCTCCGAGATCTAAACCCAACTATGGCGACCTCCTTCTTCCGCCGCCTCGCTCGATCAGCTCCGATCGCACTCCCCGCCGCTTTCAGATCCCAAAGCAAATCTGGTCTCGGCACTTTCCGATTCTCCGCCGGCGCGATCGCTGCACTCTCCGGTGGATTCTCCTGTTACTACCTCACTTCCGGAAACAATCTGGTGAGCTTTTTTCTTTCCAATCTGGTTTGATTTCCTTTCTCTTTGTATTTTGTTCAATGTATGTTTTGTTGTATATCACATTCAATCACATTGATTCAGATACTGAAACATACAGATATTTGCAGCAGCGTATTAGACCTTAATTGCTGACTCTCGTTTGTGCTTTTATGATCTCACTCGCAGGCTTATCTGGATCAAGCTAAGGAAGAGACAGGACCCAAAACAGGTGCTCTCTCTTTTATAAATATATATTTTGATCAGATTTTTGATGTTTTTCCTCTCCGTCATAACTAAGACACTTGTTTTTCCCCTTTGGTTGGTATTTGTCTGCCTGGTTTCAGCTCTAAACCCTGATAAATGGCTCGAGTTCAAGCTTCAAGACACTGCTACAGTTAGCCACAACACCAAGTTGTTCAGGTCTTTGCTTCGCGTACTAATATTATTTCCATAAAAAAAATAAACGTATAGACATAAATTGTTGGACTATGGAGGGATCGGGGATGATATGGATAACTAGCTGGTGACTGCTTCTTTGTTTCTCATTCTTTCTTGTGTAATTTTCATCATGTATTAAGTAATTTTGTATCCCTATACTACATAATGGGGTATGCATTATGAAATCATTATTGGTAAAAAGTTCCAAGTGATATTAGTTTGTTTAACCTTCTAAGCTTGTAGTTGTATCCATGTATCTGATGGGCATTGGTGCCATTAGTATGGTTGGTTTCTCCGGTTTTGATGTCAACAGTTGTTTCTTACTAGCTTAAGACGTTTTAAGCTCCTATACTTGTTTTTTTACCGCAGTTTTCCTCTATTTAAGTCCATTTCTTGAATGGTAAAAATGCAAGTCATGTCGATTGACTTTGGTTTTCTTGTTTTGCTTTTGCCTTGAATTTTAGGTTCTCATTTGACCCCTCAGCCAACTTGGGTCTTCATGTTGCTTCTTGTCTCCTGACAAGGTATGCTGTGGTCTTACTCGTACAACTTTACAGTAAAACAAATTTATTTGCTGACAACTGGGGAAATTTTCTCAGGTAGAGTGGTAAATTTCTAACCTGTTCCCCTTTCCTATGTACAGGGCTCCTTTAGGGTATAATGCTGAAGGGAAAACGAAATATGTCGTTAGACCGTAAGTTCAGCTAAAAACTTCTCACCAGCTTTGCATTGTTTTTTATGTCCGGACAACCATTCTTCTTATTAAGTTAGAGAATCTGTTAAATTTCAACTATTTAGATTACTCAATATCGCATGTTATCTTGGAAATACTTGTGCTTATGTATGTGGGGCTTCTATTAAACATGTTCATCTTTTGTTTGTGGATTAATCTCAGTTACACTCCTATATCAGACCCAGAGGCTAAGGGCTACTTTGATTTACTGATTAAGGTATGACCGTATGAGTGTCCTCTAATATTCATGTGTATCTCTTTGCTTTTAGTACTATTTTTCTTGCAAATAACTGATTGTGTCATAATTCATTTGATTTCTTCGATTTCTTTTGATGTGTTCACTGCCTTTTGCAGGTATATCCAGATGGAAAGATGAGTCAGCATTTTGCCAGCTTAAAACCGGGGGATGTGTTGGAAGTGAAAGGGTAGAGTTTCTTGACTCTTAGCATTTACTTAGCGACTAGTTGTTGATAGTTCTTTATTTTATATGCTGGTTAACTATTTCTACTTTTGTTTCTTGTAGACCCATTGAAAAGTTCAAGTATTCGCCTAATATGAAGAAACATATTGGCATGGTATAAACCCTTTTTCCTTTGTTACAACCAAGTTTATTGAAGGTTTCTTACATTCAATCTGTTTTAGTGTGGAAATGGAAAGCCGGAAAAAAACATACGTGAAAGTTGAAATTTGAAGATATTTAGTAGTTTTTTCCTTATCTACCTGCTCCCCTTTGTTGAAATACAAGTCCGTAGAAATTCAGTTTCTTTTCATGGATAGAAGTCGATGTAGTGACAAATAAATTCTGACTAATAATTTTGTGTGTTGTTTGTATCCATTTTTTCTTTTATCTTGAAGATTGCTGGTGGAAGTGGGATTACTCCAATGCTTCAGGTGATTGATACCATCGTGAAGAATCCTGAGGACAACACAAAGGTGACCAGTTTATTGTTACCTTATTTTTTCTCAAAATGATCATTTATATACCGCATATTGAAGTATGTAATCTATCCATACAAATTGCTGAACTTCTACGTATTCCACTTGCTTTGTTCTTCACCCAGATCTTGAAACTGTTATCATCCTTTACAGCTCATTTGAAAACCGAGTTTTCATACAAAAGAAGACATCATAACATGGAAATTTACAATTTATTTGTGTGCACAGATAACATTACTTTATGCCAATGTTTCTCCGGATGATATACTTCTTAAGCAAAAGCTCGATGCACTTCAGGCAAACCACCCAAATCTGAAGGTATAATCCTCCTGATTTCTTCAATTGCTTATTTGACTAGCTGGTGACTATCAGCATGCACTCTTTTCTTAATAAAAATGTTAAAAATCGACAGGTATTCTATACTGTTGACAATCCAACTAAAACTGGAAAGGGGAGTAGGTTACGTTTCAAAGGATATGGCTCTGAAAGGCTTACCCCTTCCTGCGGATGACACACTTATCCTTGTAAGTTACCTTGCAATCTTCAGAACCATTGCTTGTTTTTTCGAAGAAAGTATTTGTACAATCTCTTGTGCTTAATTACACAAGATGACATGAAGGAAAACCTATGCCATGACATCACATTAGTTTGGTTAGTGGATTTTTTCCTTCTGATTTTGGAGTATGCAGATGTTTTACATCAGTTTCCATCATTACGGACAACGTTTCCTAAGATAGTGAGAGTTAGAATGTCAAAGCGTTTAGCGATAAAGATTTATTACTGACAACTTAATTATGGATATAACCAACCCACTCACGATTAATTAATGTGGTATGATTTATTGTTAATTCAGGTGTGTGGTCCTCCTGGGATGATGGAACATGTATCCGGAGGCAAAGCTCCAGACTGGTCACAAGGAGAGGTTTGTACCAATTCATCAACATCTTATCTTGCCAGTATAATAACGTAACCTAAAAAACTGCTTAAACCATTTGATCCGACACTTCATGTCTAATTACTCCGTTGGTTTGTTTCACTGCAGGTAAAGGGGATACTCAAGGAACTCGGATTCACAGAGCAAATGGTTTTCAAATTCTGAGAGGGCTTATGAATCAAAGTTCCGTAGTTTCTGGTCTTGACGAGTTTTTATTTCATGTAATAAAATGGCCCTAGGCAAACATTAATTGATGCAGGATGAGCTTGACACAGGACCTATCAAGCTTTGAAAATAAACAAAGCAAAACAGTTCAGTTAGTCTTTTGTCTCTGGAGGTTTTAGCTAGCGGGACCTTTCCTATACTTCGATTGTGATGATAAATTTCTATGCTATTCAGTCTGCAAGATATTGAATATGGTTCGAGAGATGAAAGATTTGTGTATTTGCATTCATGTCTGTGCTTTTTTCAATTCATGTCATGCATGTGCTTCAAGAGCAATTTGTGTTGGGACTGTCTCCAATTGGTTACTTATGAAAACCAAAGAGATAACGTCAATGAAAGGATATAACAAGTAAAACAACCATATAGCTTGGGGACACAACATAAACATGTTTTAAAGGAAACCAAATGGATGGAGTTCAGCAATTCCAAAAGAACAAATGCTGATTAGAATCAGAATTAAAGAAACCTTTCCTTCCTCATTTTGTTTTACTGAGACGGTTTCTCTTCTTCTTTTGTGGAGGATAGATACCTGTCATCAAGCACGTTTAAAGGACTTCAGAATAAGCTAGAAAACAACATGATAGGGGCTAAACTGTAGAAGAAATTGCATAAAACAGTCATCCTAGAAGCAAAACTTGTTTGCGAGTAGTGCATTGAGCATTGTATATGATGATGATATACACCCAAATATATATGGTTCTTTTGAGAAATAGAATTACCCCTGGGCTCTAGCCCAACGAGAGAGCTGATAGAGCTGAACAGTCTCATTGGAAGCATGGCAGGCAAGTAGGAGATAGTTGCGTGGTTGAACCATCCACGCAAACCTCATGAACAGTGCAGAGTAAATACACATGGCTGCAACAAAAAACAAATGGCAGCAGGAGAGAGGTTCAGCTTAGCCTAATAATGCTTGCCTATATGATAAGGAAGGGCCTTCAATAATAAGATACCTGAGGACATGTTTCCAGAAATCATTTCCGGAGGCTTTTGCATATCCACCAAACCCTGTTATTGCTCAAACCAAATTCAAAGACGATGAATGAATGGAGGGAATGCCATTGGAACACAAGAAAAGAAGAAGATGGGGAAAGAGAAAGCATACAGCAGCAACAAAACCCCAGTTAGCGATAGGACCCCAGAAATGTGTTGTTTTAGGCCCAACCGGACTGTTCAAGAATGCTTGGAACCTTGATGCTGTTGCCATTTCTTATCTACTCTGCAATAAAAGGATAAACCATTTGCTTTTTTTTTTTCTTTTGGTGTATAAAATGTCAATCACAGTAAATAGTACAATCAGATTAATTTCTCATCATGAACCAATTCCATTTCGACAAAAACCGAATTACGTAATCATCCACAATACATTTCGATTCTCAATTTCAAAACAGTTGAGAACAGAGGATATATCTCTCGAATAATTCAGGTAAAATTGTCTAAAGCGATCTTTTATTTGATTTTCATACTAACACGATCTACTTTGAGATAGACACAAACCTGTGGGATGCAAAGTTTGGGAGCTCGATGATGAGGGAATTTGAGAGAGAGAGAGAAACAGAACAGGGTCAAAAAGACGCAAGTGGCTCTTGTTGGGCTTTTGCTAACTTAGATTAGTCGGAAAATCCACAAAGAAAAGTATTGTCTGAGTTAAATATGGGCTCTTATGATTATCTGAAAACAAATATTCTAAAGTTCTTTTTTTTTTTTTTGTCGACAATATTCTAAAGTTCTAAAATAAATGGTTATCAGATACTTTGTCGACAGTGACAATGTATAGATAGTACATATTGTTTATATATAAAAAAAATTAAGATGACCACTCCTTTTGTTGACCCGCGCAAATGAATATAAAATCGTTACGACACTAAACGCATGTCGTCCATCTAGACCAATCTTACATATTACCTTTTTTATAACTCGTTTTGGGACATATCAAAGAAACAGACGGTAAGTTATGTTCCTCGGTTTTCCCTATTTTTGGTAAAATGAATCTAATTTGTCTAGAAATTGTCAGTTTTTTTTTCCAACCAAGAAATTGTCAGTTTAACCACAAATGTGGAAACCGTAATAAGAAAATAAATATCGCAATAAGAAAATTGAAAAAAAAATGACAAAGTCTTCGAGAAACCAAATAAATATAAATTAAAAAGGAAAAAAAACGTCTCTCATTTTTTAATTTATTTATCAACCCGAAAACGGAATTCATAGTGTCGGTTACAAACGTGATTTGAACAAAATAATCGAAATCTAACTTAACGCCCTTAGCTTCGCCAACCACCCCTTACACCGGCGTTCGCTAAGTAGCTCCGTTATCCTAAGATTTTCAATCCCGTTCTCAACCATCGATGGTAATCACTGAGGGTGGCGTTCACCTCGGTTCATCTCGTTTCCTCGGTTGCGGTACATCTCATGCCATCTCCGAGTAGCTGGTTCTTGACGATCGCCTCACGCCTATAATCTACACCGTTGGTTTAGCGAAGTTGGAAAAGCAGGAGACCAAGAGCAACATACCGAAAGCAATCGGCCAGCACCAAGGCGGCTTCTTCCAACAACGAACAAAGACCGGTTGAGCTGAGGCCGCTATGTAAGGTGGTTGGGGTACCTGCAGAAAGAAAGGGATCTTCCTATCGGCCCGAAGCAAACAAACCCGACATCGGGATGGAAGATACGCCACACGGTCAAGATGAGAAAACTCCGGACTCGCTTCAACCGACCACACACTCCTCCTCTTAGAACAAAAGAAGGTTCTTCAATAGCAAACCGTAACCAATCGGGACAGGCGAAGGCTACAACACACATTTAACAAAACCCCACCACTCCCACCAAGATGTGCACGCCTTGTAGAGGGAACCACAAAACGAGCCGTTGACCTAAGGACGAAGACCGAGCGAAGAACAAGCCGACGACGCCAAAGCTTAGACTACTCCACGCGCTTCTAGCCGGTCCTTCTACACGCCGCCGAGGCTTCTAAAGACACCGCCAACGTAGCCGGACCGTCGCGACGCTGACGGATATACACCGTCGAAGTCCAGATCGAGCAGAGGAAGAAGGCACTTCCTACACCGAGACACCAAGGAGATAGAACAAAGCCGACTCCTTTGCCCCACCACACAGATCTGAGACAACCTGAGCCGAGAGCCCCTACGAACATCAACGCCAACACAGCCGTGAAGACTAAGATCGAAACAAAACTTGAAAATCGTCGATCCGTCTCCACCACCAAAAACCGACCCGCCGCTTCCCCACTGCCTTAACCTCGCCGCCTCCTGGTGAAACCAACAACCAAGCGAAACGCCACCAGCGCCCCGGATCTCGAGATCTGCAATCGGACGGCCTCCTAGAGACTTGACATATCGGAGAAGAAGAAAAAGGGAAGCGGAAGAGGCAAGGGGAAAATAGAGATGAAGGGAGAGAAAGGAGGGCTCCGACGCAGAGAACGCGCAGGGACGCGCCGGCCAACGTCGAGCCCGATCTCAGATTTACTTGTTTTTTTTTTTTTTTAGGCGAGAGAGAAAAGTTTCAAAAAACGTCTCTCATAATTATTCTTTGTCTTTCCTTTCTTCTTCATTCGTTTCAAAATCTTTGTTATCGGCAGGCAAATTCACATTCTATTGAAAAAAAAGAACCAAACAAAAACACAAAACAAAGAAGAGAACGATGGCGTTGCAGAGATCGACGGCGTCGTTCAGGAGACAAGGATCATCGGGACTCATCTGGAACGACAGGTTCTTGAGCGGAGAGATTCGTAACGACGAAAGAAAAGAAGACCGACGTAACGATCATCGCGACGGGTCAATGGCTGCCACCACGGGAAAGGTGCAACGTAGCGCATCGGACGGAGGACGTAGTAGCCACGGTGGACGGTTGGAGATTTCTCAAACGTTGGATCATCCACCTTCCCCTGAAATATCTGCTGGTTGTGGCTTCTGTTCTTTGTTTTCCTCTAACCGAAGAAGGAGACGCAGAGGAAGATCATCAAGCGCTGGAAGCTCATAAGATCACATTGATACATACAATGGATGCGTATATTCTCATATTAGGGTTGTTTGTGTGTTCTTCTTTTCTTATATGTGAAAGTTTCAGATTCATGATGGACAACAAAGCGAAGGTTTTGCCTTTTTTGTTTTATGACATGATGTTTGAAGAATGTTCTTATTATATGGATTTGTGTTTTTGTGAAACATTCAGAACCAAAAAAAAAAAAAAAACAAAAGAAAACCTCAGTTATCAAGTTTGCTTTGAAAATCATTTTCATCTCTGTCTAACCTTTATCAAAAGAGATCTTATTATCTTTCTTTTTTTATCAAACAAAGAGATCTTATTATCTATGAATGTGTGTTTGGTAAATATGTTTTACCAGGTTTCCATGTTGCCATAAGGGTGCAATATTCTCATATCTCAAGTTTAAAGTTCTTTTTTTTTTGTCGACAATATTCTAAAGTTCTAAAATAAATGGTTATCAGATACTTTGTCGACAGTGACAATGTATAGATAGTACATATTGTTTATATATAAAAAATTAAGATGACCACTCCTTTTGTTGACCCGCGCAAATGAATATAAAATCGTTACGACACTAAACGCATGTCGTCCATCTAGACCAATCTTACATATTACCTTTTTATAACTCGTTTTGGGACATATCAAAGAAACAGACGGTAAGTTATGTTCCTCGGTTTTCCTATTTTGGTAAAATGAATCTAATTTGTCTAGAAATTGTCAGTTTTTTCCAACCAAGAAATTGTCAGTTTAACCACAAATGTGGAAACCGTAATAAGAAAATAAATATCGCAATAAGAAAATTGAAAAAATGACAAAGTCTTCGAGAAACCAAATAAATATAAATTAAAAAGGAAAAAAAACGTCTCTCATTTTTTAATTTATTTATCAACCCAAAAACGGAATTCATAGTGTCGGTTACAAGCGTGATTTGAACAAAATAATCGAAATCTAACTTAACGCCCTTAGCTTCGACCACCCCTTACACCGCGCGCTCCGCTAAGTAGCTCCGTTATCCTAAGATTTTCAATCCCGTTCTCAACCATCGATGGTAATCACTGAGGGTGGCGTTCACCTCGGTTCATCTCGTTTCCTCGGTTGCGGTACATCTCATGCCATCTCCGAGTAGCTGGTTCTTGACGATCGCCACGCCTATAATCTACACCGTTGGTTTAGCAAGTTGGAAGCGAGACCAAGAGCAACATACCTGAAAGCAATCGCCAGCACCAAGGCGGCTTCTTCCAACAACGAACAAAGACCGGTTGAGCTGAGGCCGCTATGTAAGGTGGTTGGGGTACCGCGAGAAAAGAAAGGGATCTTCCTATCGGCCTCGAAGCAAACAAACCCCGACATGGGATGGAAGATACGCCAGCAAGGCCACGGTCGGCGAAGTGAGAAAACTCGACTCACGGGCGCTTCAACCACCACACACTCCTCCTCTTAGAACAAAGAAGGTTCTTCAATAGCAAACCGTAACCAATCGACGCACGGCGGCTACAACACACATTTAACAAAACCCCACCACTCCCACCAAGATGTGCACGTCTTGTAGGAGGGAACCACAAAACGAGCCGTTGACCTAAGGACGGCGACCAGAGCAAGAACAAGCCGACGACGCCAAAGCTTAGACTACTCCACGCCGCTTTCTAGCCGGTCTCTACACGCCCGGAGGCTTCTAAAAGGTATGAATGGTGACCAGAACTACAAGAATAACGATTCCCTAATATTCCTAAAAAAAATCACAATTCATAAAAATATAATTTTTCCTTTTCGTTCTCTACCATTCCTTTTTTTAGAAAATAAATAACAAAGTTATTCCTTGTTAAATATGGGATGGAACAACCATTCCTTTTTATTCCTGCAATTTTATTCATCTACGTTACTTTCCTATTCGTTCTTCTTGTTTCCATAATGGTCACCAATCGGACCCTAAAATTGATAAGGAATAATTTTCTTCTTTATTCCTCTAATTTTATTTCTTTCTATTTTTTCCTTACTCATTCCTAGTGTTTTTGTAATAGTCACCAGTTAAGACCAAGTTGTTTATTCATATATATTTAGGAAAATTGATAATTGAGATAACCACTCATTTTGTTGACCCGCGCAAATCAAAGTAAAATCGTTAGGACACGAAACGCATGTCGTCCATCTGGACCAATCTTACATAATAAACTTTTTTTTTATAACTCGTTTTGCGATGACTGTGACAGTTTTATTTCCTTCAGCAATTAGGACATATCAAAAAACAGACGGTAAGTTATGTTCTTCGGTTTCCCCTATTTTTGGTAAAATGAATCTAATTTTCCTAGAAATTGTCAGTTTAACCACAAATGTGGAAACCGTAATAAGAAAAGAATATCGTAATAAGAAAATTGGAAAAATGACAAAGTCTTCGACAACAAAGAAATATATAAAAAAGGAAAAACCGTTTCCCATAATAATTCTTGTTTTCTTTTCTCTCTTTTTTGTTGAAACTTAATATGTTTTTTTGTTTACTTCTCTTCATTTTCTTTTCAAAACCTTTGTGATGATCACAAGCAAATTCCCATTCCATTGAAAGAAAACAAACACAAAGAAGAGAACTATGGCGTTGCAAAGATCGACGACGTCCTTCAGGAGACAAGGATCATCGGGACTCATCTGGAACGACAGATTCTTGAGCGGAGAAATCCGTAACGACGAAAGAAAAGAAGACCGACGTAACGATCATCGAGACGGTTCAATGGCTTCCACCACGGCAACAGTGAAACGTAGCGCATCTGATGGAGGACGTAGCAACGGTGGACGGCTGGAGATTTCTCCAGCGTTGGATCCACCTTCCCCTGAAATATCTGCTGGTTGTGGCTTCTGTTCTATGTTTTCGTCTAATCGAAGAAGGAGACGCAGAGGAAGATCATCAAGCGCTGGAAGTTCATAAAACCCTTGATATATACAATGGATGCATATATTATTATTATATTAGGGTTGTTTGTGTGTTCTTCTTTTCTTTATGTGAAAGTTTCGAGATCATGATGGATAACAAAGCGAAGGTTTTGCTTTTTTGTTTTATGACATGATGTTTGAAGAGAGTGCTTGTTATAGATTTGATCTTTTCAATGCTTGTGTGTTTGTGAAACATTTCGTAACAAAAAACGTCAAATACAAAGCCATTTCGGCCAGCCAACGTGTTAGTATATTTCAACATTCATCAAAAGAGATCTTGTTACCAATGAATGTGGATTGGAAATATTTTTTTCACCAGGTTTCCATGTTGCCATAAGGTTGCAATATTCCCAAGTAAAAGGAGTTTTTTTGGTGCAAATTCTTTAATTTGGAATTAGTCATTGTGCTAAAAGTCGGAGACCACAATATGTTTGAAATGAGTGGTATATTACTAAATTATAGTATCTTAATTTCTAGCTTTCTTGTTTTGAAAAAAAATCTATGTGATCACTTATATTGAGAGAACTTGAGAAGAGCATGTTTGTATTGACCTAAATTCGATGTGATCACTTATACTGAGCCTTGTATACTACCAAAGTCTCGTTCCTAATAGAACCTTTATACAACAAAGAGTAGAAGAAATCAAATATAGTAGTAAGGCTTGTCTATGCTACATGGAGCTCCCATCCTTCCTACAAAAGGAGTCGTCTCCTAGTAGCTAGTAGTATCCCTTAAGCTCCTTATTTTAAGCTACTCTTGTACACTTAAGACTTGAGTGGTATGTCAAATGAATAGTAGAATAACATAACGCAATTCAACCTTTTTGGCAGAATACACTGAACCGTATAAATTTTTTCATAGCATGCATAACTTTTATATTCCAAAATCTTAAATCACATTACTCAGGTTTTTAAGGAATATATATTCCGAGATTTATTTCGTTGGACGCATAGCAGTTAACACAATCAAAACAAACTCGACCCACAGATAGAACTAAGGCTTGTATAGTTGTGCCAACTTTATGATAACATATTATAAAAGAGTAGTAATAATGAATTTACAGTAGGCCTTTTGAATATGATTGGTATAAGTGACATCCTAAAACGAAAGAGAGGAAAACAATATATAATAAAAAGAAGAAGAGGAAAGAAAGAAAAAAATCAATGGGGAGAAGCAGGACGAACTTTGGTTTTGAAGAGGAGAATGTAGAGTTTGTCCATTGAGAAATAAATAAAACAACCTGTGGAATGTGTCACGAACGACCCGAAACTTGACCCCACTATGCAATGCCATGCTGGTCCATACCCTTTGTCAAACTCCTGCATATTTATCAAATCTCACTTATATTACAAACAATATATCATGCATAAATATTTATCCGAATATGTTTTATGTTTCCAAAACATAGGTCCATATTATTTGTATTATTCATAGTTGTCATAATATTTTCACGATTTCAAAGTCCTGCTATGTATTTAGTATATGTGTTGAGTTAGCATGTTACTACTATTTTGCAAAATGTATTGATGCTTGTTCCACCACCCTATTAATTTAAGGGTACGAAGAGAAGGATATCTTTAGATTTTAACTATACTATATTTTTAAAATCAAACTTCTTTTACTAAATGTCTAGAGAGAAGAGAACTAATAGTCAAAGCCGCATCGATCATTCATGTGGAGACTGAGAGAGAGAGACAAAAGAGGGATCCAAAATAAGTTAAAAGGGATAAGAGTGAAAGAGGACCACATGGCTCTGTTGGGTCATACCCCTTGGATGCCCTTTTCAACATTAGCTGGACCGTTTCCCATCACTCTGTTTTATTATTTAATCCTATTTTGGAGCAGTATACTGTATAATTTAATCCCAATATTAACTTTCCCATCCATTTTGAGATCCAAAATTTATTTATTCACACCCACACTGATTATTTTTTGTGTTATTTTGCAGCCCATAGAAAACACCACTCATGTGTTTGATATTGACATTTAATATCATGAAAGCAGAGGCAATTGGCTAAGAGGTATGATGTGTCATTTTCTCGATCATGCTTTGTATTTAGTTAATCTATGTGATCACTTATATTGAGAGAACTTGAGAAGAGCATGTTTGTATTGACCTAAATTCGATGTGATCACTTATACTGAGCCTTGTATACTACCAAAGTCTCGTTCCTAATAGAACCTTTATACAACAAAGAGTAGAAGAAATCAAATATAGTAGTAAGGCTTGTCTATGCTACATGGAGCTCCCATCCTTCCTACAAAAGGAGTCGTCTCCTAGTAGCTAGTAGTATCCCTTAAGCTCCTTATTTTAAGCTACTCTTGTACACTTAAGACTTGAGTGGTATGTCAAATGAATAGTAGAATAACATAACGCAATTCAACCTTTTGGCAGAATACACTGAACCGTATAAATTTTTCATAGCATGCATAACTTTTATATTCCAAAATCTTAATCACATTACTCAGGTTTTAAGGAATATATATTCCGAGATTTATTTCGTTGGACGCATAGCAGTTAACACAATCAAAACAAACTCGACCCACAGATAGAACTAAGGCTTGTATAGTTGTGCCAACTTTATGATAACATATTATAAAAAGAGTAGTAATAATGAATTTACAGTAGGCCTTTTGAATATGATTGGTATAAGTGACATCCTAAAACGAAAGAGAGGAAAACAATATATAATAAAAAGAAGAAGAGGAAAGAAAGAAATAAAATCAATGGGGAGAAGCAGGACGAACTTTGGTTTTGAAGAGGAGAATGTAGAGTTTGTCCATTGAGAAATAAATAAAACAACCTGTGGAATGTGTCACGAACGACCCGAAACTTGACCCCACTATGCAATGCCATGCTGGTCCATACCCTTTGTCAAACTCCTGCATATTTATCAAATCTCACTTATATTACAAACAATATATCATGCATAAATATTTATCCGGAATATGTTTTATGTTTCCAAAACATAGGTCCATATTATTTGTATTATTCATAGTTGTCATAATATTTTCACGATTTCAAAGTCCTGCTATGTATTTAGTATATGTGTTGAGTTAGCATGTTACTACTATTTTGCAAAATGTATTGATGCTTGTTCCACCACCCTATTAATTTAAGGGTACGAAGAGAAGGATATCTTTAGATTTTAACTATACTATATTTTAAAAATCAAACTTCTTTTACTAAATGTCTAGAGAGAAGAGAACTAATAGTCAAAGCCGCATCGATCATTCATGTGGAGACTGAGAGAGAGAGACAAAAGAGGGATCCAAAAATAAGTTAAAAAGGGATAAGAGTGAAAGAGGACCACATGGCTCTGTTGGGTCATACCCCTTTGGATGCCCTTTTCAACATTAGCTGGACCGTTTCCCATCACTCTGTTTTTATTATTTAATCCTATTTTGGAGCAGTATACTGTATAATTTAATCCCAATATTAACTTTCCCATCCATTTTGAGATCCAAAATTTATTTATTCACACCCACACTGATTATTTTTGTGTTATTTTGCAGCCCATAGAAAACACCACTCATGTGTTTGATATTGACATTTAATATCATGAAAGCAGAGGCAATTGGCTAAGAGGATGTGTCATTTTCTCGATCATGCTTTGTATTTAGTTATTGTATGTTTTGTATTGAAAATGAGTTTTCTGCTAGTTGTTCGTATATCAATACAAGCTATTACTAGTCTCATTCATCTGATATGCCCATTTCAACTATTTAACCGTCTACAGTAATTCGAAGACTACAATATCACAGATGTAAAAGTCATACTCAACTTTAGAGACACTCTAAAAACGCAAAATGTCAAACATAAAAAAATGAGTTTAAATATCTTTATTTACTCATATTTTATAAGAAAGCTATTGTATATAGTTGGATAGTCCAGTGACTACACAAATTGATTTCGTGACCAATATGAAACACAATAGATACTATCATTAGTTAGATGTAAATCCTTTTTACACAAAATCATATAAAAACAAAATATCATGTTTTAGTGATATTGTAAGTTTTTTTTTTGGTAAAATGATATTGTAAGTTTTATCGCAGTTTTGTATTTGTGTTCATGAAAGTCCGCCTCTTGTGATATACTCTTTTCATGTAAATAATTGATAGAATAGCAGAAATGGACAAAATAAATAAATGCGAAAAAAGGAAGAGAAGAGAAGCCTTATTACCTTCTTGAGATTGAAAGCCATGTGCTTCGAACTAAACTTCTCCAAACTATCTAACGTCGTTCTCGCACACCTAAACGCATGTGCTTGCATAAACCCCGGCATGTCCGCTGCTAATATCCTCACCGTTAACATCTGCCGCTGCTATCCTCGCCTCCGTATCCCTCTCCACGTGAGACACCGACTTCCTCCCTCCGCCGCACCACCACCACCCCCCACCACCGCCTTTCTCTCATTACTAGTAGTCTTTAACTCAAAGATGTCCCTCCTTGCATGGTTTTGTGTTTTACTTGCCTGGACCACGATTGATTTCGATACCTCTTCTTGATATCCTGACGATGGTGGGATCTGGACTTTGTTTGGTGTAGATTTAGGGGTTATGAGTGACTGCTTCGAAGTGGTGGTGGAGAACTTGTAGAAGCTCATGAGACTTTTCTTCTTTTTTGGTTTCTCTCCGTTTGCCATATTCATTTTAATAAATCTTCGCTTCTTTTATTTTTTTTTGAGTAAAAGTTTTTGTTTACTTCTCTTCATTTTCTTTTCAAAACCTTTGTGATGATCACAAGCAAATTCCCATTCCATTGAAAGAAAACAAACACAAAGAAGAGAACTATGGCGTTGCAAAGATCGACGACGTCCTTCAGGAGACAAGGATCATCGGGACTCATCTGGAACGACAGATTCTTGAGCGGAGAAATCCGTAACGACGAAAGAAAAGAAGACCGACGTAACGATCATCGAGACGGTTCAATGGCTTCCACCACGGCAACAGTGAAACGTAGCGCATCTGATGGAGGACGTAGCAACGGTGGACGGCTGGAGATTTCTCCAGCGTTGGATCCACCTTCCCCTGAAATATCTGCTGGTTGTGGCTTCTGTTCTATGTTTTCGTCTAATCGAAGAAGGAGACGCAGAGGAAGATCATCAAGCGCTGGAAGTTCATAAAACCCTTGATATATACAATGGATGCATATATTATTATTATATTAGGGTTGTTTGTGTGTTCTTCTTTTCTTTATGTGAAAGTTTCAGATTCATGATGGACAACAAAGCGAAGGTTTTGCCTTTTTGTTTTATGACATGATGTTTGAAGAGAGTGCTTGTTATAGATTTGATCTTTTCAATGCTTGTGTGTTTGTGAAACATTTCGTAACAAAAACGTCAAATACAAAGCCATTTCGGCCAGCCAACGTGTTAGTATATTTCAACATTCATCAAAAGAGATCTTATTATCTATGAATGTGTGTTTGGTAAATATGTTTTACCAGGTTTCCATGTTGCCATAAGGGTGCAATATTCTCATATCTCAAGTTTAAAGTTCTTTTTCAAAATTCTTTAAAATTTGGAATCAGTCATTGTGCTAAAAGTCGGAGACCAATTTATTTGAAGAGTATTTATTAAATTCTACTATCTGGATTTCTAGCTTTCTTGTTTTGAAAAAATCTATGTGATCACTTATATTGAGAGAACTTGAGAAGAGCATGTTTGTATTGACCTAAATTCGATGTGATCACTTATACTGAGCCTTGTATACTACCAAAGTCTCGTTCCTAATAGAACCTTTATACAACAAAGAGTAGAAGAAATCAAGTATAGTATTAAGGCATGTCTATGCTACATGGATCTCCGATCGCTCTTATGTTAAGCTACGCTCTTGGACACTTAAGACCTGAGTGGTATGACAAATGAAGAGCAGAATAACATAATAATAATAATAATAAACATTTTTAGCGAAATAACTGAACCGTATAAAATTTAATAGAATCACCTTTTATATTCCAAAATCTTAATCACATTACTCTGGTCTTTGAACCCTATTTCAATCTTTAAGGGAATATCTATTCCGAGATTTATTTCGTTGGACGCATCTACGCGTATCAATTAACACATAATCCAAACAAACTCGACCCACAAGAACTAAGGCTTGTATAGTTGTGCCAACTTTATGATAACATAGTATAAAAAAACTTAGTAATAATGAATTTACAGAGGCCTTTTGAATATGATTGTTGAAGTAACATCCTAAAAAGAAGAGAGGAAAACAATATATATAATGAGAAGAAGAAGAAAGAAAATCAATGGGGAGAAGCAGGACGAACTTTGGTTTTGAAGAGGAGAATGTAGAGTTTGTCCATTGAGAAATAAAGAAAACAACCTGTGGAATGTGTCACGAACGACCCGAAACTTGACCCCACTATGCAATGCCATGCTGGCCCATACCCTTTGTCAAATTCCTGCATATTTTTCAATATCTCACTTACATCAGAACCTATTTATCATGTATATACTACATGCATAATATTACTCGAATTGTGTTTCCAAAACATAGTCCCATCTTATTTGTATAATTCATAAGTGTCATAGTGTTTTCAAGTTGAAAGTAACTCTGCTATGTATTTGTTATATGTGTTGACTTGATACTTTTGTAAGAAACAAGTTAATTGTTATAGCTAAATCTTTTAGTACTTCACCATTATTTTGCAAAATGTATTGATGCTTGTTGCACCTTCCAATTAATATAAGGGTACAAAGAGAAGGATATGTTAAATTGAAATGTACTCTATTTTAAAAAATATTTTGGATTAATAAAATTGATTTATATGTTCGCACTCAATTTAATTATATATTTAATAGCATGACTTTTAATTATTTAATATATATTTATTATTCCATAATATGTAAAAATATTTAATGCTGCTGATCTTAACCTGGGCCTCTCGAGTTTGCAACTGCATAGAATATAATAATATATTTATAATTAAAAATTGGAGGGCATCCTATACGTACCATTTATAACATTTTCTTATGAAAATTATATAATGTGAAGAAGGATTGTACTTTGAAACCGGAACAAGTGAGGAGTGTACAAAATATTAACTAATCTAGCTTCACATGTGCATAACTTGCCTAGCTGCATCTAAAATAGGTTCGGTTATTATAAGCTTGGACAATGATCGTTTTCTTTTATATATGAGTAAGGCTTGTCTATGCTACATGGAGCTCCCATCCTTCCTACAAAGGAGTCGTCTCCTAGTAGCTAGTAGTATCCCTTAAGCTCCTTATTTTAAGCTACTCTTGTACACTTAAGACTTGAGTGGTATGTCAAATGAATAGTAGAATAACATAACGCAATTCAACCTTTTTGGCAGAATACACTGAACCGTATAAATTTTTTCATAGCATGCATAACTTTTATATTCCAAAATCTTAAATCACATTACTCAGGTTTTTAAGGAATATATATTCCGAGATTTATTTCGTTGGACGCATAGCAGTTAACACAATCAAAACAAACTCGACCCACAGATAGAACTAAGGCTTGTATAGTTGTGCCAACTTTATGATAACATATTATAAAAAGAGTAGTAATAATGAATTTACAGTAGGCCTTTTGAATATGATTGGTATAAGTGACATCCTAAAACGAAAGAGAGGAAAACAATATATAATAAAAAGAAGAAGAGGAAAGAAAGAAATAAAATCAATGGGGAGAAGCAGGACGAACTTTGGTTTTGAAGAGGAGAATGTAGAGTTTGTCCATTGAGAAATAAATAAAACAACCTGTGGAATGTGTCACGAACGACCCGAAACTTGACCCCACTATGCAATGCCATGCTGGTCCATACCCTTTGTCAAACTCCTGCATATTTATCAAATCTCACTTATATTACAAACAATATATCATGCATAAATATTTATCCGGAATATGTTTTATGTTTCCAAAACATAGGTCCATATTATTTGTATTATTCATAGTTGTCATAATATTTTCACGATTTCAAAGTCCTGCTATGTATTTAGTATATGTGTTGAGTTAGCATGTTACTACTATTTTGCAAAATGTATTGATGCTTGTTCCACCACCCTATTAATTTAAGGGTACGAAGAGAAGGATATCTTTAGATTTTAACTATACTATATTTTTAAAAATCAAACTTCTTTTACTAAATGTCTAGAGAGAAGAGAACTAATAGTCAAAGCCGCATCGATCATTCATGTGGAGACTGAGAGAGAGAGACAAAAGAGGGATCCAAAATAAGTTAAAAAGGGATAAGAGTGAAAGAGGACCACATGGCTCTGTTGGGTCATACCCCTTTGGATGCCCTTTTCAACATTAGCTGGACCGTTTCCCATCACTCTGTTTTTATTATTTAATCCTATTTTGGAGCAGTATACTGTATAATTTAATCCCAATATTAACTTTCCCATCCATTTTGAGATCCAAAATTTATTTATTCACACCCACACTGATTATTTTTTTGTGTTATTTTGCAGCCCATAGAAAACACCACTCATGTGTTTGATATTGACATTTAATATCATGAAAGCAGAGGCAATTGGCTAAGAGGTATGATGTGTCATTTTCTCGATCATGCTTTGTATTTAGTTATTGTATGTTTTGTATTGAAAATGAGTTTTCTGCTAGTTGTTCGTATATCAATACAAGCTATTACTAGTCTCATTCATCTGATATGCCCATTTCAACTATTTAACCGTCTACAGTAATTCGAAGACTACAATATCACAGATGTAAAAGTCATACTCAACTTTAGAGACACTCTAAAAACGCAAAATGTCAAACATAAAAAAATGAGTTTAAATATCTTTTATATGCTCATATGTTATGAGAAATTCTATTGTATATAGTTGGATAGTCCAGTGACTACACAAATTGATTTCGTGACCAATATGAAACACAATAGATACTATCATTAGTTAGATGTAAATCCTTTTTACACAAAATCATATAAAAACAAAATATCATGTTTTAGTGATATTGTAAGTTTTTTTTTTGGTAAAATGATATTGTAAGTTTTATCGCAGTTTTGTATTGTTGTTCATGAAAGTTCGCCTCTTATGAGATACTTTTTCATGTAAATAATTGATAGAATAGCAGAAATGGACAAAAAAAATAAATGCGAAAAAGGAAGAGAAGAGAAGTGTTATTACCTTCTTGAGATTGAAAGCCATGTGCTTCGAACTAAACTTCTCCAAACTATCTAACGTCGTTCTCGCACACCTAAACGCATGTGCTTGCATAAACCCCGGCATGTCCGCTGCTAATATCCTCACCGTTAACATCTCCGCCGCTGCCGCTATCCTCGCCTCCGTATCCCTCTCCACGTGAGACACCGACTTCCTCCCCTCCTCCGCCGCACCACCACCACCCCCACCACCGCCTTTCTTTCTCTCATTACTAGTAGTCTTTAACTCAAAGATGTCCCTCCTTGCATGGTTTTGTGTTTTACTTGCCTGGACCACGATTGATTTCGATACCTCTTCTTGATATAGTGATGATGGTGGGATCTGGACTTTGTTTGGTGTGGATTTAGGGTTTATGAGTGACTGCTTCGAACTGGTGGTGGAGAACTTGTAGAAGTTCATGAGACTTTTCTTCTTTTTTGGTTTCTCTCCGTTTGCCATATTCATTTTTAATAAATCTTCGCTTCTTTTATTTTTTTTTGAGTAAAAGTATTTGTGGGACTCTTTAATGGCTCATATGCGTTATTTATAAGGAAGCGTCAGAGGAGAGCAAATGAGTCCTCTCTCAATTATCCCATATATATTATTTGAGAAACATTACAATTTCTTTTTGGAACCACATGTCATCAATAGAATCATTAGAGAAATATGTTGGTCCATCTAATTATATAATAAGTTTTTTATTAAACTAACAATAAATTCATCATTAAAGTACTTTATTATTTCTTTAAATAAAATTTACGGAATTGCCTAATGTGGCTAAAGTATATATGAAAATTAATGATTTTGAATAATAAAGATTTGATAAAAAATAGTGTATCTTCTATCATATTTGTTTAATTTTAAACTATTAAATAAATTAAACAACCACAATAACCATATAATAAAAATTTAGATTTTTATGTATATCTTATATTTTGGATTTTTACAAACGGCTATAAATTACTAAAACTGTTAAAAGTCTCACATTCAAATTTTATGATCCATGGTTTAAAATTTTTGTTATGACAAAATACAAATGATTACAAAAATTATATAAGTAAAAAGTCTAATTTAATTAATTATTAAGGTTAATATATATATCGTTGTAAATTAAACTATAAACCATATAAAATACAATATTTTAGTTTCAAATTTTAGTTTGAACAAATTTTTTGATAAAAGTTATGAACGATCATTGACAACTTATTTTTTTTTTAATTATAAATTACTAAAACTATTAATCCCACAATGAAAATTTTGTTATCAGTAATTTAAATTTTTTCTATAAAAGATACAAATGATCAAAAAAAACTATATGAGTAAAAATCATCATTTAATAGACATTAATATTAAAAATATACTAAAATATATTATATATGTCAGTATCATTTAAATTTAATAACATATTCTATCAAATATAAAAAAATATTTTTTGGATTAATAAAATTGATTTATATGTTCGTACCAATTTAATTATATATTTAATAGTTACTGACTTTTAATTATTTAATATATATTTATTATTCCATAATATGTAAAAATATTTAATACAAGGCGCGGATCTTAACCTAGTTCCCTCTTGGAGTTTGCAACTGCATAGAATATAATAATATATTTATAATTAAAAATTGGAGGGCATCCTATACGTACCATTTATAACATTTTCTTATGAAAATTATATAATGTGAAGAAGGATTGTACTTTGAAACCGGAACAAGTGAGGAGTGTACAAAATATTAACTAATCTAGCTTCACATGTGCATAACTTGCCTAGCTGCATCTAAAATAGGTTCGGTTATTATAAGCTTGGACAATGATCGTTTTCTTTATATATGAGGCAGGCTTATCTACAAATAACACTGGTGTTTGAGCCAAATTTTAATAAGCAATCGTTTAGCAGTTTGAAATATACAACCATACAAGTGATTATGACATTGTTTTGATATAGTTTAAGAGATAACGAGAATGTTTTGGTGGTGACAGAACAACAACATGAACGCTTTAGTCAAAATATTCGTAATCATTAATCACTAAGAACCCTTTAATATACCCCAAAGTAAAACCGTGCTTAACACCAAGGCAATAATAAGAGCAGAGACAAATTAAATAATGTGGATTAGAAAGTGAATAGGGTGATTGATGAGAATCAAACCATGTGGGTTGTTCTAAGTTTAGTGAAATTAACCTCCTGTTTCTTGACAATAAGTGTAATCAACATATATTGGTTTTTGTAATATATATACGTAGATAGATGGAGATGTTTGTTTTTATGTTTATAGCTTCTTGTTATTGTTATGCTGACTAATTAGGAACAACATGATTAAGCCATCCGGGTCCCCAAATCTGATATTTTATAGTACTCGTTAACCTTATCGAAATTATTCTCAGCAAATCATGACCCGGTCATATATGGACCGGACCCTCTTGGCTCTTGTCCTTCCAACCAGTTTTGTTAGGGGCATTACACAATTTGTTTTTAGTTAAGAACTTATGTGCGTTTGGTTTATAGTATTTTTTTTTTGCTGGTCGACAACAATCTCGATAGCATAAGAATAGCCACAGATTTTCTGAGGTCAGAGGGTTATTAATCCACAGTGAAATCAATTTTAAACCACTTTGACAAAGATATAGATGAACTCATTGATGATCAGTAGAATGATTTTTCCTTGAATGTTTATAGGTCAATTTTTTAACCAACCAAAACATTCGTTCATACATAGGAAGGGTAGAAAAGTCAATCTAGTCAAGTAAATTATTTGGGATAAAACTGAGACGTATACCGCAAAATGAGGCAAACTAAAGGTAAAGAAATTATTGATATAGAAAAGGCGTAAGACAGAGATCCACAAATAAGCATTTTGGTAAGTTTAAGATCAAACTTATCTAGATCGAACAGAAAAGGAGAAGAAGAACATGAGATATAGCAATCTAAAATGGGCTCAAAACTTGAATAAAATCAGGAACGCTAAAGGCCCACTAAGCCTCACTTCCGACTCTTTAAATCACATTTGTGGATAAGGGAGAGTGAGAGTGAGAGTGAGAGTGAGAGATGGGTCACGTCATCCGACTGCTGCTTATAACTCCTTCTTCTTCTTCTTCTTCCTCTTCCTCGCCGCCTCTCCACCTCTGGCGCCGGACTAGTCTCGACTCCAACTCTGCCTTCTCTCTGCGAACCTCAATTACCAAAAGCAAGCCCAGGTTCTCTTGTCTTTTCTCCGGCGGCAACAACCAGAGGGAGGTTTGTTACTTACTTATCTTATCTACCCCACCTTTATTGATTGTTTTCAAGCAAATGAATCAGAGTATTCCAATTATCGGCTACTCTTTAGGGGTTTCAGTCAATCGTATGAATTGAAATGATTCCGATTATATATATATTTTTTTTGACTTTCTCCGCTTACAAATTGGAAGCTTTAGTAGCAGATTAACTGGAGACTAGAGCTCTTGCGAGAGTTTGTTAGAAGTCAGTTAATGTGAGGGTTATTTCTTTTTAATAACCAGATTGTATATCTAGGTGTTTGGTTGGATGTTTGGCTCAGAGAGATACTTTATATGTCTGATTTTGCTTATATTTGGAACTACGCTGATTCACACTTTTAAAAATTTAAAGAGTTTTACATCTTCATCGCTTTTCAAGCATTTTTCCTTGGGCAAACATGATTGATTGCCTTTACTGTTGCTGATAAAAGAAAGTTGAAAACTTTAACTCTCTCTCTCTCTCTCTCTCTCAGAAAAAAAAGAACAAATGAGAAATGATTAGCTCTAAACTCTAAAGATGGACAAGGGCAGCTTCGTGACTTTTAGTACCTAATATCGTGGTGGTGTTCAATTTCCTTGATTGTGCAGGAGCAAGCTCGTAAATCATTGGAAAGCGCTCTTGGCGGGAAGAAGAACGAGTTTGACAAGTGGGACAAAGAGATCAAGAAAAGGGAAGAATCTGGTGGTTGGAGGTGGTGGTGGCGGTTGGTTTAGTGGCGATCACTTCTGGAATGAAGCACAGCAGATTACCATTACTCTCTTAGCAATACTTCTCGTGGTATGCCTTCTACTTATCAAAGCAACCATTCTTATTAGAAAGATAAAAGAGTTTTCTTGTTGTTTAATGACTGCAGTATATGATAGTTGCGAAAGGTGAAGTAATGGCTGCATTGGTGTTAAACCCGTTGTTGTATGCCCTGCGAGGCACACGAGAAGGTTTGACTTCTCTGAGCTCCAAACTCACGGGTGGAGAAGTTTCGAAAGTGAATGGTGATAACTCAGAGGAGATGTGGAAGAAGGATGGTTTTAGTGAGGTCTCTGCTAAAGAAAGCGTTGTCCGGAAATGGGGAAGTGACTGAAATGGAACTCATAAAGTTGACTCAAGAAGAATGCCTTTTTGAGTTTCGTACGGTTTCTTTTAAACATCAAAGTTGAGATCAAATGTAGTCTTGACTTGGTTTCAGTTTTGTAATGAAGGATATGTATTATTTTGTGTGAACAAGGCAAAGGATTAACTTCTTTTTTATTTATTAGCCTCAGTAAACAGTAATAAGTATTGATTTAATATTTTACCAAAATAAATAAATAAGTATATGTCATGTGACAATGTCTTATGTGTTATGTTTGATTAATAAGTATACATCTCTCAATCAGGATCATTAGAGGCATAAGTCATGCCTCATGCGTAAATATATTACCGACCTAATCAAAGATGAGGAACTCGGATACAACAATGTAGAAAATATAAATCATATCCATAAATCTCTAATATCAAAATGTAGAATATCCTTTCTTGATGCATGACCATGTCATAACATTTTCTTATGAAAATTATATAATGTGAAGAAGGATTGTACTTTGAAACCGGAACAAGTGAGGAGTGTACAAAATATTAACTAATCTAGCTTCACATGTGCATAACTTGCCTAGCTGCATCTAAAATAGGTTCGGTTATTATAAGCTTGGACAATGATCGTTTTCTTTATATATGAGGCAGGCTTATCTACAAATAACACTGGTGTTTGAGCCAAATTTTAATAAGCAATCGTTTAGCAGTTTGAAATATACAACCATACAAGTGATTATGACATTGTTTTGATATAGTTTAAGAGATAACGAGAATGTTTTGGTGGTGACAGAACAACAACATGAACGCTTTAGTCAAAATATTCGTAATCATTAATCCTAAGAACCCTTTACAAACCCCAAAGTAAGCCGTGTTTAACACCAAGGCAATAATAAGAGCAGAGACAAATTAAATCATGTGGATTAGAAAGTGAATAGGGTGATTGATAGAGAATCAAACCATGTGGGTTGTTCTAAGTTAAGTGAAATTAACCTCTTGGTTCTTGTCAATTAGTGTAATCAACATATATTAGTTTTGGAAACATACATATACGTAGATAGATGGAGATGTTTGTTTTTATATCTATAACTTCTTGTTCTTGTTATGTTGACTAATTGGGAACAACATGATTAAGCCATCCGGGTCCCCAAATCCGATATTTTTTCTCGTTAACCTTATCGAATTATTCTCTGCAAACATGACCCAGTCATATATGGACCGGACCCTCTTGGCTCTTCTCCTTCCAACCAGTTTGTTAGGGGCCGCATTACACAATTTGTTTTTAGTCAAGAACTTATGTGCATTTGGTTTATATATTTTTTGCTGGTCGACAACAATCTCGATAGCATAAGAATAGCCACAGATTTTCTGAGGTCAAAGGGTTAATCCACATTGAAATCGATTTTAAACCACAATGACCATTGATTAAGATGTAGATGAACTCATTGATCATCTGTAGAGTGATCTTTTTCCCTGAATGTTTATAGGTCAATTTTTTAACCAACCAAAACATTCGTTCATACATAGGAAGGGTAGAAAAGTCAATCTAGACAAGTAAATTATTTGGGATAAATCTGAGATGTACACCGCAAAATTAGCCAAACTAAAGGTAAAGAAATTATTGATATAGAAAAGGCGTAAGACAGAGATCCACAAATAAGCATTTTGGTAAGTTTAAGATCAAACTTATCTAGATCGAACAGAAAAGGAGAAGAAGAACATGAGATATAGCAATCTAAAATGGGCTCAAAACTTGAATAAAATCAGAAACGCTAAAGGCCCACTAAGCCTCACTTTCGACTCTCTATCACATTTGTGGATAAGGGAGAGTGAGAGTGAGAGTGAGAGTGAGAGATGGGTCACGTCATCCGACTGCTGCTTATAACTCCTTCTTCTTCTTCTTCTTCCTCTTCCTCGCCGCCTCTCCACCTCTGGCGCCGGACTAGTCTCGACTCCAACTCTGCCTTCTCTCTGCGAACCTCAATTACCAAAAGCAAGCCCAGGTTCTCTTGTCTTTTCTCCAGCGGCAACCAGAGGGAGGTTTGTTACTTACTTATCTTATCTACCCCCACCTTTATTGATTGTTTTCAAGCAAATGAATCAGAGTATTCCAATTATCGGCTACTCTTTAGGGGTTTCAGTCAATCGTATGAATTGAAATGATTCCGATTATATATATATTTTTTTTGACTTTCTCCGCTTACAAATTGGAAGCTTTAGTAGCAGATTAACTGGAGACTAGAGCTCTTGCGAGTTTGTTAGAAGTCAGTTAATGTGAGGGTTATTTCTTTTTAATAACCAGATTGTATATCTAGGTGTTTGGTTGGATGTTTGGCTCAGAGAGATACTTTATATGTCTGATTTTGCTTATATTTGGAACTACGCTGATTCACACTTTTTAAAAATTTAAAGAGTTTTACATCTTCATCGCTTTTCAAGCATTTTTCCTTGGGCAAACATGATTGATTGCCTTTTACTGTTGCTGATAAAAGAAAGTTGAAAACTTTAACTCTCTCTCTCTCTCTCTCTCTCTCTCAGAAAAAAAAAAAGAACAAATGAGAAATGATTAGCTCTAAACTCTAAAGATGGACAAGGGCAGCTTCGTGACTTTTTAGTACCTAATATCGTGGTGGTGTTCAATTTCCTTGGTTGTGCAGGAGCAAGCTCGTAAAGCATTGGAAAGTGCTCTTGGCGGGAAGAAAATTGAGTTCGACAAGTGGGACAAAGAGATCAAGAAAAGGGAAGAATCTGGTTGGAGGTGGTGGTGGCGGTTGGTTTAGTGGCGATCACTTCTGGAATGAAGCACAGCAGATTAGCATTACCTTCTTAGCAATACTTTTCGTGGTATGCCTTTTGCTTACCAAAGCAACCATTCTTATTAGAAAGATAAAAGAGTTTTCTTGTTGTTTAATGACTGCAGTATATGATAGTTGCGAAAGGTGAAGTTATGGCTGCGTTTGTGTTAAACCCGTTGTTGTATGCGCTGCGAGGAACACGGGAAGGATTAACTTCTCTAAGCTCCAAACTCACGGGAGGAAAAGTTTCTAAAGTGAATGGTGATGACTCAGAGGAGATGTGGAAGAAGGATGGTTTTAGTGAGGTCTCTGCTAAAGAAAGCGTTGTCCGGAAATGGGGAAGTGACTGAAATGGAACTCATAAAGTTGACTCAAGAAGAATGCCTTTTGAGTTTCGTACGGTTTCTTTTAAACATCAAAGTTGAGATCAAATGTAGTTTGACTTGTTTCAGTTTTGTAATGAAGGATATGTATTTTTTTTGCTGGTCGACAACAATCTCGATAGCATAAGAATAGCCACAGATTTTCTGAGGTCAGAGGGTTATTAATCCACAGTGAAATCAATTTTAAACCACTTTGACAAAGATATAGATGAACTCATTGATGATCAGTAGAATGATTTTTCCTTGAATGTTTATAGGTCAATTTTTTAACCAACCAAAACATTCGTTCATACATAGGAAGGGTAGAAAAGTCAATCTAGTCAAGTAAATTATTTGGGATAAAACTGAGACGTATACCGCAAAATGAGGCAAACTAAAGGTAAAGAAATTATTGATATAGAAAAGGCGTAAGACAGAGATCCACAAATAAGCATTTTGGTAAGTTTAAGATCAAACTTATCTAGATCGAACAGAAAAGGGAGAAGAAGAACATGAGATATAGCAATCTAAAATGGGCTCAAAACTTGAATAAAATCAGGAACGCTAAAGGCCCACTAAGCCTCACTTCCGACTCTTTAAATCACATTTGTGGATAAGGGAGAGTGAGAGTGAGAGTGAGAGTGAGAGATGGGTCACGTCATCCGACTGCTGCTTATAACTCCTTCTTCTTCTTCTTCTTCCTCTTCCTCGCCGCCTCTCCACCTCTGGCGCCGGACTAGTCTCGACTCCAACTCTGCCTTCTCTCTGCGAACCTCAATTACCAAAAGCAAGCCCAGGTTCTCTTGTCTTTTCTCCGGCGGCAACAACCAGAGGGAGGTTTGTTACTTACTTATCTTATCTACCCCCACCTTTATTGATTGTTTTCAAGCAAATGAATCAGAGTATTCCAATTATCGGCTACTCTTTAGGGGTTTCAGTCAATCGTATGAATTGAAATGATTCCGATTATATATATATTTTTTTTGACTTTCTCCGCTTACAAATTGGAAGCTTTAGTAGCAGATTAACTGGAGACTAGAGCTCTTGCGAGAGTTTGTTAGAAGTCAGTTAATGTGAGGGTTATTTCTTTTTTTAATAACCAGATTGTATATCTAGGTGTTTGGTTGGATGTTTGGCTCAGAGAGATACTTTATATGTCTGATTTTGCTTATATTTGGAACTACGCTGATTCACACTTTTTAAAAATTTAAAGAGTTTTACATCTTCATCGCTTTTCAAGCATTTTTCCTTGGGCAAACATGATTGATTGCCTTTTACTGTTGCTGATAAAAGAAAGTTGAAAACTTTAACTCTCTCTCTCTCTCTCTCTCTCTCTCAGAAAAAAAAAAAGAACAAATGAGAAATGATTAGCTCTAAACTCTAAAGATGGACAAGGGCAGCTTCGTGACTTTTTAGTACCTAATATCGTGGTGGTGTTCAATTTCCTTGATTGTGCAGGAGCAAGCTCGTAAATCATTGGAAAGCGCTCTTGGCGGGAAGAAGAACGAGTTTGACAAGTGGGACAAAGAGATCAAGAAAAGGGAAGAATCTGGTGGTTGGAGGTGGTGGTGGCGGTTGGTTTAGTGGCGATCACTTCTGGAATGAAGCACAGCAGATTACCATTACTCTCTTAGCAATACTTCTCGTGGTATGCCTTCTACTTATCAAAGCAACCATTCTTATTAGAAAGATAAAAGAGTTTTCTTGTTGTTTAATGACTGCAGTATATGATAGTTGCGAAAGGTGAAGTTATGGCTGCGTTTGTGTTAAACCCGTTGTTGTATGCGCTGCGAGGAACACGGGAAGGATTAACTTCTCTAAGCTCCAAACTCACGGGAGGAAAAGTTTCTAAAGTGAATGGTGATGACTCAGAGGAGATGTGGAAGAAGGATGTCTCTGCTAAAGAAAGTGTTGTCCGGAAATGGGGAAGTGACTGAAATGGAACTCATAAAGTTGACTCAAGAAGAATGCCTTTTTGAGTTTCGTACGGTTTCTTTTAAACATCAAAGTTGAGATCAAATGTAGTTTGACTTGTTTCAGTTTTGTAATGAAGGATATGTATTATTTTTGTGAACAAGGCAAAGGATTAACTTCTTTTTTATTTATTAGCCTCAGTAAACAGTAATAAGTATTGATTTAATATTTTACCAAAATAAATAAATAAGTATATGTCATGTGACAATGTCTTATGTGTTATGTTTGATTAATAAGTATACATCTCTCAATCAGGATCATTAGAGGCATAAGTCATGCCTCATGCGTAAATATATTACCGACCTAATCAAAGATGAGGAACTCGGATACAACAATGTAGAAAATATAAATCATATCCATAAATCTCTAATATCAAAATGTAGAATATCCTTTCTTGATGCATGACCATGTCACAAGAATTTCTAATTCGAGTTGAAAATTACTATAATATAATGAGCCAGCCCACATCGTAGTGATGTTAACTTGGGCGTCAGCAAACCCACTGTCTTATTATGTATGTTTAAAATTTCAATAGATATTCTTGGACTTAGTAGTACTGTAGTAGTTTTAACATTAAAGATTTGTGACAAGTTGAAAAGAGTAACATACAAGTTTGCATATTAGACTAGGTCAAAAATGGTATGAATAGAGACGCGAATCGGGTGTAATGGTTGTACTTTTGGATGCTTTAAAGTTAAAGAAAGATGCCAAAGGTTTATACCCTTTCTTATACTCACGAATATTCCCATGATCGATTGGACCCCCAAAAACTTATGACCACTCGCATATATTTTAATAATATTCTTTAAATTCATATATTTTCTCTAAATCAAAAGTGGTTGTCGTCAAACTACTGCTCGTAAATGATCACGGAGAGATGGATAGATCACGAAGACCCAGTGTCCCACGTGTTCTTTATCATGACATATTCTGAGCTGGATTTTTTCTTAACCGGTGTGACTGTAAAACCTTAACCGGTTGGTTAAAGAATGTGACGGATAATTATTTTATTAATTATCAGTTGCCATGTGTTGTAATATCACCCACAGCTAGCAAATAAAAAAGATTTAGAAAAAGGAATGATACCAAGAGATATTCTCCCGAAATTAAGACAACGAAAAATGGATATTCTAACCCGAATATTCCTTTTTCACCATCCTTATTATATCTCTCAACTTCATTTCCACTTTCCCTCATTTTTCTCACACTCAAGGATTAAAAAAACATAACAAAAAAAGAAGAAGAAAAAAAAGCATGAAGTTCGGTAAGAGTCTGAGCAATCAGATCGAGCAGACACTGCCTGAATGGCGTGACAAGTTCTTGTCTTACAAAGACCTCAAGAAGCGTCTCAAACTCATCGACTCCAAAAGCGTAGATCGCCCCACCAAACGTCTCCGGCTCGACGAGAGCTCCGTCGGGATGTCGAAAGAAGAGATCAGTTTCATCCAGTTGCTGGAGGACGAGCTGGAGAAGTTCAACAACTTCTTCGTCGAGAAGGAGGAAGAGTACATCATCAGATTAAAGGTAAAAAAATTAATAAAACATCTCACTGATTTGGGCCGAAGCCCAGCCCATTATCCCTTCAGGCCTGTAATATTTAGTTTTATATCTATTGGTGAAAATAGGAACTGAGAGATAGGATTGGGAAAGCTAAAGATTCGAAGGAGGAGATGATGAGCATAAGGAAAGAGATCGTTGATCTCCACGGAGAGATGGTTCTCCTCGAGAACTACAGTGCTCTGAACTACACAGGATTGGTCAAGATTCTGAAGAAGTACGACAAGCGAACCGGTGACCTCATGCGCTTGCCTTACATCCAGAAAGTTCTTCAGCAGCCCTTTTACACTACTGACTTGCTCTACAAGCTCATCAAGGAGTCCGAGGCGATGCTCGATTGCTTCTTCGAGGATCCAACGGTTTGTGCAGCAGAGTCTGATGAGAGTGTCCAAGCGGAGCACAAGTTTATGGAGAGCCTCCACATGAAGAGTACGATCGCTGCTTTGCGTGTTTTGAAGGAGATAAGGAGTAAAAGCTCTACGGTGAGCGTCTTCTCGCTGCCGCCGCTCCAGTTAAACGGGTTAGACAAGATTCCGTTGTTGGAGCAAGAAGCCAAATAGAGAGGAGGGAGACACTGCTCTTCCACTTCTCCTACAGTAGAAGCTAACGTATTATAAAAACCATACATTATCAATGTCTTTGGTCCTTTTAAAAGTCCTTAGGAGTTGTAACTTTGTTACTGTGTTTGTGTGTGGTCATCTGATATAATATACCACTTTCAGATTTTATCTCTTACTCCTCCCATAGCCATCTGATCTCAACAAGGAAAACATTAACCGGTTGGTTAAAGAATGTGACGGATAATTATTTTATTAATTATCAGTTGCCATGTGTTGTAATATCGCCCACAGCTAGCAAATGAGAAAAAAAGATTAGAAAAAGGAATGATACCAAGAGATATTCTCCCGAAATTAAGACAACGAAAAATGGATATTCTAACCCGAATATTCCTTTTTCACCATCCTTATTATATCTCTAACTTCCATTTCCACTTTCCCTCATTTTCTCACACTCAAAGAAAAAAACAGAGAAAACTGTATTATAAAACTGGACAAGTAAAACTAAAAGAAGTCACAAGAACAACATAAAGACTGTCTAAATTCAGGAAACAAAGAGCCAACTGACTCTGACAAGACATTAAAAAGAAGCAAATGTCTAAAAAACAAACAAGGAAGAAACCAAACCTTATCCTCGGCTAGTAAAGGAAGATGAAGAAGAATATCCAGGGGATCAACATCTGTAGCCATAACCACAATCTCAGCTTTCCCACGATTAAGTGCCTTCGTAGCTGAAAAAAAACAGAAAACTGTATTATAAAACTGGACAAGTAAACCGAAAAGAAGTCACAAGAACAACATAAAGACTGTCTAAATTCAGGAAACAAAAGCTACTTGACTCTGACAAGACATAAAAGATTCAGTCTACACAACAAAGAAGGAAGAAACCAAACCTTATCCTCAGCTAGTAAAGGAAGATGAAGAAGAATATCCAGGGGATCAACATCTGTAGCCATAACCACAATCTCAGCTTTCCCACGATTAAGTGCCTTCGTAGCTGAAAAAAAACAGAACTAAACAAAAGAAGAAAGCATGAAGTTCGGTAAGAGCCTGAGCAATCAGATCGAGCAGACACTGCCTGAATGGCGTGACAAGTTTTTGTCCTACAAAGATCTCAAGAAGCGACTCAAGCTCATCGACTCCACCAAAACCGGAGATCGTCCCTCCAAACGTCTCCGGCTAGACGATTACTCCGCCGGAATGTCGAAAGAAGAGATGAGTTTCATCCAGTTGCTGGAGGAGGAGCTGGAGAAGTTCAACAACTTCTTCGTTGAGAAGGAGGAAGAGTACATCATCAGACTCAAGGTAAACAATCATCACGAGTATGGGCCGGATTTGGGCCAGGCCCAATAAAATATTTTTATATGTTTTTTTTTTTTCCGATAGGATTCTTTGGTTTAATGAATCCGGTTTGTCTTTGGTTTAAAAACAGGAACTGAGAGATAGGATTGGCAGAGCTAAAGATTCAAAGGAGAAGATGATGAGCATAAGGAAAGAGATCGTTGATCTCCACGGAGAGATGGTTCTCCTCGAGAACTACAGTGCTCTGAACTACACGGGTTTGGTTAAGATACTGAAGAAGTATGACAAACGAACCGGTGACCTCATGCGTTTGCCTTACATCCAGAAAGTTCTTCAGCAACCCTTTTACACTACTGACTTGCTCTACAAGCTCATCAAAGAATCCGAGGCAATGCTTGACAGCTTCTTCCCCACCGAATCCGAGGATCCTACGGTTTCTGATGCAACAGAGTCTGATGAGAATGTCCAAGCAGAGCACAAGTTCATGGAGAGTCTCCACATGAAAAGTACCATAGCTGCTCTGCGTGTGCTGAAGGAAATCAGGAGTAAAAGCTCTACTGTGAGCGTCTTCTCCCTGCCGCCGCTCCAGTTAAATGGGTTAGACAAGATTCCGTTGTTGGAGCAAGAAGCCAAATAGAGAAGCTACGCCGTTCTATTACAGTAGAAGCTAACGTATTATAAAACCATACATTATCAATGTCTTTGGTCCTTTTAAAGTCCTTAGGAGTTGTAACTTTGTTACTGTGTGGGGTTTGTAGTAATTTGATATTATTATACCACTTTCAGATTTATCTCTTACTTCCCATAGCCATCTTGCTTTATCTCTTAATATAAGAGATCATCTTGACAACCACGAGATATTAATCCTAAATGAATCTTTCAAGTGTTATTGTGGCTCTTCACTAAGTTTCACATTCTATGTACTTGTCTAAATACTACATGTGATGATGGGTAGTTCCAAGATGTTATTAGATCTAGCTTTATGATCTTAATTTGAAAGAGATTCGCTTTTGAGTTAAACAAGTTATTTCATAAATAAGCACCACAATAATTCAACACAAAACTAAAGCAAAAACCAGTACAAACTATTAAGAAACAGAAATGCAGATTAATGTATATATTGATGTTATAAGTTTTTTTTTTTGGCTAAAACATTGATGTTATAAGTTTTTTGGCTAAAACATTGATGTTATAAGTTTTTTGGCTAAAACATTGATGTTATAAGTTTTTTGGCTAAAACATTGATGTTATAAGTTTTTTGGCTAAAACATTGATGTTATAAGTTTTTTGGCTAAAACATTGATGTTATAAGTTTTTTTTTTTGGCTAAAACATTGATGTTATAAATTACAACAAACTTAGAAGTTAAAAAAAGATAGAAATATGGACGGTTTTTGATTTGGTATTTGCTTTACACAAAACTTCAGTCAAAGCCTTCCCATACACGGAGACCCATCATACAATCAATTAGAGATTTGAGTTTTTTAGATGAGAAGCTTCTCAATAGCATCCTTGAGATTCTCTATTTGTTTTTCCAACAGACCTCCTTCATCGTTTGATATGACAGAACAGGCAATAACAGATCTTGATACACCACATGCTCTTCCCAAGGCTTGCTTTGAACGCACAAACACATACGGAACATTCTTCAACATCATTAAAGACAAGAAGAGTTCAGTGACCAAAACAATATACAAGATTTAATTATTTTAATCATGAGAAGTTTATCAAGAGGAAATGATTAGACAGACTAATCAAACCAACTCATGAGTATCTGAAGAACTAAAAAAAAACAGGAAAACTATATTCAAAACTGGACAAGTAAACCGAAAAGAAGTCACAAGAACAACATAAAGACTGTCTAAATTCAGGAAACAAAAGCTACTTGACTCTGACAAGACATAAAAGATTCAGTCTACACAACAAAGAAGGAAGAAACCAAACCTTATCCTCAGCTAGTAAAGGAAGATGAAGAAGAATATCCAGGGGATCAACATCTGTAGCCATAACCACAATCTCAGCTTTCCCACGATTAAGTGCCTTCGTAGCTGAAAAAAAACAGAGAAAATTACACATAAATATCAGTTTTGGTTTCACAAATTTTAAAAGTACAAATATAACAACAAGGTACCTTCATTAGCACCCTTCTTGAGCTGCTGGTGGTAAGCAGCTTGTTGAATGAGATCAAGAATCGTTATAGATAACTGAGAATCTGCGAGAGGATATGCTCTCGAGTTCGCAACTTCTCCAGTCTGCAAGCGAAACAGAAACAAAAAGAACAAACCAAACAATCAAAGATAAAACTAGTAGATGCAATAGAAAAGAACAGAGAGGAAGAAGTACCATATCTTGAGCTGGAAGTTAGGTCTCAGAGAAGTTTTAGGGTTTTAAGGGGACGAGTTTCTCGGCTTGAAATATTATGAATGAAGGTAGGCTAAACATATATATACACCTCTTATAATGGGCCTGGGTAATATACTTAGGCCCATTTGGTTTTAAATACTTTGTTCTTCTGAATTTTACCAACTGAAGAAAACTTGTTTTGATGGCTCCAATGTCATTATGTTCTACAGTTCGGCTTATAGACTTTTAAGTCTTCACATAAAAATTTCCAAATACAAAGACCAACCCATCATCCATAAGAGTATATATCTCTTTTTCATCGAAATCCTTGCATACAGGAAACTGAGTATCTCAAAGAAGTAAAAGCTCTACTGTGAGCGTCTTCTCCCTGCCGCCGCTCCAGTTAAATGGGTTAGACAAGATTCCGTTGTTGGAGCAAGAAGCCAAATAGAGAGGGAGGGAGACACTGCTCTTCCACTTCTCCTACAGTAGAAGCTAACATATTATAAATCCATATACATTATCAATGTCTTTGGTCCTTTTTTAAAGTCCTTAGGAGTTGTAACTTTGTTACTGTGTGGGGTTTGTAGTAATTTGATATTATTATACCACTTTCAGATTTATCTCTTACTTCCCATAGCCATCTTGCTTTATCTCTTAATATAAGAGATCATCTTGACAACCACGAGATATTAATCCTAAATGAATCTTTCAAGTGTTATTGTGGCTCTTCACTAAGTTTCACATTCTATGTACTTGTCTAAATACTACATGTGATGATGGGTAGTTCCAAGATGTTATTAGATCTAGCTTTATGATCTTAATTTGAAAGAGATTCGCTTTTGAGTTAAACAAGTTATTTCATAAATAAGCACCACAATAATTCAACACAAAACTAAAGCAAAAACCAGTACAAACTATTAAGAAACAGAAATGCAGATTAATGTATATATTGATGTTATAAGTTTTTTGGCTAAAACATTGATGTTATAAGTTTTTTGGCTAAAACATTGATGTTATAAGTTTTTTGGCTAAAACATTGATGTTATAAGTTTTTTGGCTAAAACATTGATGTTATAAATTACAACAAACTTAGAAGTTAAAAAGATAGAAATATGGACGGTTTTGATTTGGTATTTGCTTTACACAAAAGGCCTGAGCCAGCTGCGGTTTTCGGATGGAGGTCAGGTCTTGCATCTATTCTCTTCAAGCAAGGGAATTAGCAAGTTAAACCAGCATTTACTATTTGAATTTTCTCGAATTGTAATCCAAGTTTGTTTCTCAACACATTTACTTTGGTCAGTTGTAGGCTCTTCTAGACCCGTTTTGATTTGCTTGCACCTGCTTATATGACTTGAATAAAGAGATAATATTAAACTTGAGTATTTGCTTTTTGGATGTTGCCTTTATACATTTTATATTAAACTGTTTTACTAAAATCGGTCAGGGTCATTTGGAGACGTGTTTATGATCACATTTCCGAAAATTATATAAAATGTGGCTGCACAAAGCACACCCACTAAATGCGAATCAAATACAAAGAAGTGGAGAGATACGTAGAAGACGAAGACCTTCTTAAGACAAAGACCCCTTCTCTTTCTCCACCGTTGAGCTCTTCGTACGTTGGCCCCGCAGGTGAAGGTCACAGGAAGCCCACCCAGATGAGCATATCCCTGGGCCCCTCGCTTTCCAACCTTCCTTTGGACACTTCTACCTTTCGAATAATGCTTCTTCGTTACTTTTGTTTTAATTTCCCCTCCCCCAGTCAAATCGTGAACAACTTGATTCCAAAAGACCACCTTCATCAATAATTGACGCACACCTTTTCTTGTAGTTTCCACATGTCTTCTGTCATTTCAACCAATTGATATCGAGGAACGGATGAATAATGATAACTATATTTCCTTCATACCAAACAACAAAACACTAGACGGATAATTATTCATTTCACTTTGTATAGAATTCGAGCATGTTCATTTTTCAAAGTTTATGTTCTGTATTGGCTGCCAACGAAAATTAACATGATATTGATAGGTGGACCTTATTATGCATGGTTGTTTATATAAAAGTTGTCCATGGATCGTTTGATTAATGTTGACGGTATTCTAGTTTATCATACTTGTAAATACTGAATTCTATATTTTTGGATTTATAATTGTATCAACTTTTATATTCTTTACTGTATTTCAAATGGTACTGTAATTTATACATCTTTATATAAAATGTGGCTGCACAAAGCACACCCACTAAATGCGAATCAAATACAAAGAAGTGGAGAGATACGTAGAAGACGAAGACCTTCTTAAGACAAAGACCCCTTCTCTTTCTCCACCGTTGAGCTCTTCGTACGTTGGCCCCGCAGGTGAAGGTCACAGGAAGCCCACCCAGATGAGCATATCCCTGGGCCCCTCGCTTTCCAACCTTCCTTTGGACACTTCTACCTTTCGAATAATGCTTCTTCGTTACTTTTGTTTTAATTTCCCTCCCCAGTCAAATCGTGAACAACTTGATTCCAAAAGACCACCTTCATCAATAATTGACGCACACCTTTTCTTGTAGTTTCCACATGTCTTCTGTCATTTCAACCAATTGATATCGAGGAACGGATGAATAATGATAACTATATTTCCTTCATACCAAACAACAAAACACTAGACGGATAATTATTCATTTCACTTTGTATAGAATTCGAGCATGTTCATTTTTCAAAGTTTATGTTCTGTATTGGCTGCCAACGAAAATTAACATGATATTGATAGGTGGACCTTATTATGCATGGTTGTTTATATAAAAGTTGTCCATGGATCGTTTGATTAATGTTGACGGTATTCTAGTTTATCATACTTGCAAATACCGAATTCTATATTTTTTTGGATTTATAATTGTATCAACTTTTATATTCTTTACTGTATTTCAAATGGTACTGTAATTTATACATCTTTATATAAAAGTTGTCCATGGATCGTTTGATTAATGTTGACGGTATTCTAGTTTATCATACTTGCAAATACCGAATTCTATATTTTTGGATTTATAATTGTATCAACTTTTATATTCTTTACTGTATTTCAAATGGTACTGTAATTTATACATCTTTATATAAAAGTTGTCCATGGATCGTTTGATTAATGTTGACGGTATTCTAGTTTATCATACTTGCAAATACCGAATTCTATATTTTTGGATTTATAATTGTATCAACTTTTATATTCTTTACTGTATTTCAAATGGTACTGTAATTTATACATCTTTATATAAAAGTTGTCCATGGATCGTTTGATTAATGTTGACGGTATTCTAGTTTATCATACTTGCAAATACCGAATTCTATATTTTTGGATTTATAATTGTATCAACTTTTATATTCTTTACTGTATTTCAAATGGTACTGTAATTTATACATCTTTATATAAAAGTTGTCCATGGATCGTTTGATTAATGTTGACGGTATTCTAGTTTATCATACTTGCAAATACCGAATTCTATATTTTTGGATTTATAATTGTATCAACTTTTATATTCTTTACTGTATTTCAAATGGTACTGTAATTTATACATCTTTATATAAAAAGTCTTGCACTTTAGTTTCCCTTTGTTAGTAAACAAAAGGTTATAAACATAGTAAAGCTTTCGTTCTTCTCCAGGTATATGTTATTTATATTTATATACCAATATGAGCATTTCTTACCTAAAAGTAACAAAAAACTACTCAATATGCATTTTCATCTTCTATCTGTGTGCCCTGTGAAGGTATAAAACTGTACATAAAATCAAGGTTTGCAGTTGAATATAAGCCATGTTGACAACTTAATTTACACTAATTGTACTAGAAAAGTCAGTATCAAAGACAAGGCCATGTTATCAACTTACAGTGTGACAAGCTTTGGTATCTGTTTTTGAATCAGAGCCTATTGTACAGCTACTACTATATGTAACCTTTCAAAGAGGAACTGATGTAACCAACGCACAAACATGAGATACAAATTGAGTTCATTGGGTGGGGGGCTCTTGTTTTCTCTTTGCAGAGTGGAAAGTAAAAGGAAACTTACTTTACAGTATCTTGTAATTATAAAAACAGGTTTTCTGAGTCGGTTGCTAATCAGGAGGTGGTGAGGATGCCTGGTCAGGGCGTATCAGTCGGTCTCGCATCGCTTTTACACAAAAGGCCTGAGCCAGCAGCAGTTTTCGGATGGCGGGGAGGTCTTGCATCCATTCTCTTCAAGCAAGGCAATTAGCAAGTTAAACCAGCATTTACTATTTGAATTTTCTCGAGTTGTAATCCAAGTTTGTTTCTCAAACACATCTACTTTGGTCAGTTGTAGGCTCTCTAGACCCGTTTGATTTGCTTGCACCTTATATGACTTGAATAAAGAGAGAGATTAAAACTTGAGTATTTGCTTTTTAGATTTTTCAGTGAAACATATGTTGCCTTTATACTTTTTATAGTAAACTGTTTTCTAACATCGGCCAGGGTCATTTGAACAGGTTTATATCACATTTCCGTAAATTATATAAAATGCGGCTTCACAAAGCACACCCACTAAATGCGAATCAAATACAAAGAAGTGGTGAGATACATGGAAGACGAAGACCCTCTCCACGACAATGACCCCTTCTCTTTCTCCACCGTTGAGCTCTCTGCACGTTGGCCCCGCAGGTGAGGTAACAGGAAGCCCACCAAAATGAGCATATTCCTGGGCCCCTCACTTTCCAATCTTTGGACACTTCTACCTTTCGAATAATGCTTCTTCGTTACTTTTGTTTTAATTTCCTCCCCAGTCAAATCGTGAACAACTTGATTCCAAAAGACCACCTTCATCAATAATTGACGCACACCTTTTCTTGTAGTTTCCACATGTCTTCTGTCATTTCAACCAATTGATATCGAGGAACGGATGAATAATGATAACTATATTTCCTTCATACCAAACAACAAAACACTAGACGGATAATTATTCATTTCACTTTGTATAGAATTCGAGCATGTTCATTTTTCAAAGTTTATGTTCTGTATTGGCTGCCAACGAAAATTAACATGATATTGATAGGTGGACCTTATTATGCATGGTTGTTTATATAAAAGTTGTCCATGGATCGTTTGATTAATGTTGACGGTATTCTAGTTTATCATACTTGCAAATACCGAATTCTATATTTTTTTGGATTTATAATTGTATCAACTTTTATATTCTTTACTGTATTTCAAATGGTACTGTAATTTATACATCTTTATATAAAAAAGTCTTGCACTTTAGTTTCCCTTTGTTAGTAAACAAAAGGTTATAAACATAGTAAAGCTTTCGTTCTTCTCCAGGTATATGTTATTTATATTTATATACCAATATGAGCATTTCTTACCTAAAAAGTAACAAAAAAAAACTACTCAATATGCATTTTTCATCTTCTATCTGTGTGCCCTGATGAAGGTATAAAACTGTACATAAAATCAAAGTTTGCAGTTGAATATAAGCTATGTTGTCAACTTAATTACACTAATCTATATATATAAAAAAATGTTTGCCCCTCCGCTAAGCGCCACGTCATAAAGTCGTTGATTGTGAGTGCGACACTTGTCTTCTTTGCCTAAAACTCATCGTTTCATTAAGTTTTGATGTGGGCTGCTGCGTTTCATAATTTTTTACGGTTTAGTGGGCCTTTTGTTCACACTGTGATATAGCCCAAATACAGAGATAGCCACTATAATGAAAACATATGTAAAGACTGAAACTTTGGAAACGAGAAGGAAAAGAATGAGCGCACCGCGGAGTTTCTGGATGCTACCGACTTCAGCCTTGGTGGAGGCGATATCAACTGCGGATCGTTCATTTCAGCCACCGTAACTCAATAACACTCAAGAGTTTAAAATTATTGGCGATGAGTTTGAAGAGTATGAAGAGACAGGGGAAGAGGATGATGAGCAACAACATGAAGATGTTAAAAAGAAAATTGAGCCAATTAATAAAAATATTCCACGCTTTAAGCGGTGAAAGTAAATCGATCGGCTCAATTCCGCTTATGACTCGATCAAGAGAGAAATATAGTTTTTGTCCAAATAAATATAGATATTATCAAAGCAAAGATTGCTCAAGCGAATCATAAAAGATAAGGAAGCAATCAAAGGTTTTTATTTCATTTTTTAATTAGTTATTGGGAATTAACATGAATGGAAGTGCCATACACGCGCAGAGACATGCGTGTTAGTAAGATATGAGCTACATATTTTAAACTTAAAAGGGAAATAGACAGGAAGCAATGTGTTCAATTCTCATTGAGTCTTTTCTTTTAAGCCTTTTGTTTCAAAGAAAAACGACATAACATAACCGGATTTACTTCAGTTTAGTTTAGATTCGATTCAGCTTAAATGCATGCATGATTTCAAGTTACACAAGTTTTATTCAATAAATAAATCAACGGAAAATTTTATTGTAAGAAATTGAGTTAATTGAAATTCATAAGACATAAAATAATAAATAATTAAATAAAATTTTATAATTATCTAGCTATTTATATTTATATACCAATATGAGCATTTCTTACCTAAAAAGTAACAAAAAAAAACTACTCAATATGCATTTTTCATCTTCTATCTGTGTGCCCTGTGAAGGTATAAAACTGTACATAAAATCAAGGTTTGCAGTTGAATATAAGCCATGTTGACAACTTAATTTACACTAATTGTACTAGAAAAGTCAGTATCAAAGACAAGGCCATGTTATCAACTTACAGTGAGACAAACGAAAAAATATATATAAATGGGTTATAGAAGCGAATCGTCGATTACAACGTGAGCCTTAATGCACATGGAATCGTGACCCACTCGTACATAAAGAGATTCGAATCATGATGATTTGTTGTTTTTTTAATTACTATTCATTTTGTTTACAAACAATTTGCATGTTACCAAAAAAAAAAATTTGCATGTTTTGCACGCATCTACTATATTTTAATTTCATTACGTTGTGAAAAAGTGAATAACATTACAAGGGGTTATTTGTGAAATAATACATGCATTTATATGCAAGGGTTCCATCCACGTGTGATCTGTAGAGAGATACTGGCCGTGGACCATATTTGGTTAGTGGCTGCCGTCCACTTGCAATTCCGTGACCTTCGGGAACCAAAATTTTAAAATCAATGACGTCGATGCCGCGTTCGTCACTAGATTTTTATTAAGGTTTGATTTTCATTTAGCTCAATTTGAATCAACAATTAAAGTGTTAATGCTTCATTTCTATATTTGTTTTATTTTCACATTGTGAAAATGTCTATGCAGATTGTTTGGCGCAAGGGACACACGTACGATATTTTGTTGTTTTGAAACAACTTGGTCTAAAAGGCTTCTACTTTGTCCAATGTTTAATCAAACAAGTATTTGGTTCAACCATGAAAAATATATATTAAAAGTCCAATAACAAGGGTTGATATACACACAATATTTGCAAAACAAAACATTTTATTTTCAAGTTATAAAAGTTGATTAAGCATATATTTTGTTTTGTTTTTTTTTTTTCTAGGCAAGATGATTGTTTTCTAGGCTAGATAATTTTGTTTCAGCTTAAATATAAGATGTGCAGTTTTGTTTTGATTAAATCGCGATCACACTAAATGATTAGGTAGGCTTTCATATTCTGAAACGATTATTCGTGAATAAAGAGATTCATGATGATTTGTTTTGATACTCATATAATTACTATTCATTTTGTTTACAAACAATTTGCATGTTACCAAAAAAAATTTGCATGTTTTGCACGCATCTACTATATTTTAATTTCATTACGTTGTGAAAAAGTGAATAACATTACAAGGGGTTATTTGTGAAATAATACATGCATTTATATGCAAGGGTTCCATCCACGTGTGATCTGTAGAGAGATACTGGCCGTGGACCATATTTGGTTAGTGGCTGCCGTCCACTTGCAATTCCGTGACCTTCGGGAACCAAAATTTTAAAATCAATGACGTCGATGCCGCGTTCGTCACTAGATTTTTATTAAGGTTTGATTTTCATTTAGCTCAATTTGAATCAACAATTAAAGTGTTAATGCTTCATTTCTATATTTGTTTTATTTTCACATTGTGAAAATGTCTATGCAGATTGTTTGGCGCAAGGGACACACGTACGATATTTTGTTGTTTTGAAACAACTTGGTCTAAAAGGCTTCTACTTTGTCCAATGTTTAATCAAACAAGTATTTGGTTCAACCATGAAAAATATATATTAAAAGTCCAATAACAAGGGTTGATATACACACAATATTTGCAAAACAAAACATTTTATTTTCAAGTTATAAAAGTTGATTAAGCATATATTTTGTTTTGTTTTGTTTTCTTTTCTAGGCAAGATGATTGTTTTCTAGGCTAGATAATTTTGTTTCAGCTTAAATATAAGATGTGCAGTTTTGTTTTGATTAAATCGCGATCACACTAAATGATTAGGTAGGCTTTCATATTCTGAAACGATTATTCGTGAATAAAGAGATTCATGATGATTTGTTTTGAAGATACTGGTAACAGAGAGATCTCCTTTAGTGGTAAACTCATCGGAGGAGGACAAAACATAGTTAATTATGTTACTAAAAAAAGGTTTTAGCCGAGCTAAAAACAACAATATGTAGTCCATTTTATGTTTTCGAGCTGTATACGGCAAAAGTTGAGAGCAAATGATATTCCATGAACTAGTCAAATTGAAAATTATTTTGGTACACAAAATTGGAGAACCAAACAAAAAAAAATATCTCGGAGAAAAACAAATAAAAAAAAAACAATTAAAGTTTCACGTGATGAAAAAAAAAGCTAAATAGACGGCTGAGATTATTTTTCCCTTACCTTCCTTCTATCAAATCATCTCACTCGTGTATATAACGAAGAGTCCGTCTTCACTTCGCTCATCATACACAGCTCATAGACTACCGCCACTAACCTGAAAAAAAAAAAAATCTCGATCTTCAACCAAACAAAAAAACTATGCTTTTACGAAGCGCGTCGACTCCAATCCTCACCTCGTTGGGTCACGTCTCGAGTCCAATCGAAACCGAATCTGTTCACCAGATCCAACGGCCCAGATCTCTCGCACTCTCTTCCTCATCCTCCTGCTGTTACAGCCCCATGTCTATCCACTCCAGCGACGAATCCACGAGGAAGATCAAAAGAACCGCGTCGGAGAGCGATCTTAAACATCTGACATCGACTAAGCATGCGAGCAAGTTCCTCACCGGTGCTCTTATGGAGGACGTGGAGGAAGGAATCGGATTCGGGATTATACGCACGTCTTCTTACGACGGTGAGATACCGTTGAGCTGGGCTGTGGAGGATGAAACTGAGGTTGGAGGAGGCGGTGGCAGCGGAGGAAAGGGAAGATGCGGCGGAAGATCTGACGGTGGTGATGATGGAGAGGATACCACAGACGTTCATTATCGTAAGATGATTGAAGCCAATCCTGGAAACGGGATCTTTCTCAGCAATTACGCTAAGTTCTTGAAAGAGGTAACACTTTCAGACTCTTTTTCTCTTTTATAGATCTGAAAGTTTGAAACTTTTTGATCGGATTGTGATATTATGAGTGTTGTTGATTTGGAAACAGGTTCGGGGAGATTACTTGAAAGCAGAGGAGTATTGCGGGAGAGCTGTTCTGGTGAGTCCTTACGATGGGAATGTTCTTGCCATGTACGCGGAATTGGTGTGGATGATTCATAAAGATTCGTCTCGTGCTGAGTCTTACTTCAATCGAGCTGTTGCAGCTGCTCCTGATGATTGGTAAGAAAAGATTCTCTTAACTTGTCGAGCTCTCTTAGTAGTTGTATGGGTTTTGTTGCTTATGTATTTACTTTAATTGTGTTTGATGCAGTTATGTACAAGCTTCATATGCGCGGTTTCTTTGGGATGCTGAAGAGGACGAAGACGAAGAGGAGGAGAGGGGAGTGAGAGACGGAGAAGTACTTGAGCCTCAAACTTCTCGGATGGATTTCTTCACCGGACCTTACCCAATTACGGCCATGTCTTAACTCGTGGTCTTGGCATCTTTTATAGATTTAGATAAATAATGTTACTTCCATGATCTATCTAACCTTTTTGTTTTGATGTGAATTTTTTAATGTTGACTCCCCCTTTCATGGGCGCTTCTCTGCTTCAGTTTTAGAATGTCTCTCACTTGTAGTAATACCACTGGAAGTAAAATAAGAATTGGAATAAAAAGTTTTGCTTTTGATGGATGTAATAACTAAGGGCTGTCTGAGGTTTTCTTTAATAACTGAAAGCCGATAACAATGGAGAACGACGATGAAGATAGCTGATAGTTTGATATACTTCTGGTTAATAGACCTCTTGACATAGTTTAGAGGTAGGCAAGACAATCTTTAACAGGAAGAATCACTAAGTTCTCACTTAGAAGAGTCCCTAATGAGGCACTGCACTCTCCATGAGAGTGAGCTCTTGAATGTAAAATCCTCTTTGCCTGTTAAAATAGTGTTAGGAATCTGAGTAAGATGATACTAGGCCCAATAGTAGTTGGTACAAAGCTTTTTGTAAACAGTTTGAGGTATTGGGATTTGGGCCAAGAATGGGTTAGTTGATATTAGATCGAATAGTAGTCTAAGATTGAGATCGTTGTATAAATAAATTTAGTTGAAAACTTGAAAATCAAGAAAGGGTACATGTTGGAGATATACTGGACCGTAAGGCCATCATTAACCCAAAGAGCTTAGAGAGTTGCTTAGAATTTTTTTAATTAAAAAAAAGAAGAAAAGAGAGGAAGAAGAAGAAGCAGCGCATAATTAGGCATCCCAAACTGATGTTGCTTGCATTGTTTACGGGTCTCACTGATATGTGGCGGTCCGTAATTGGTTCGTTTATTAATTTTTTTTTTAATCCAAAAAACAGAAAAAAAAATTTTAAGCACCCCAATTATAAACATCAGAGTTAATCATGCTCTAAAATGTTGGACAGAGATTATAAAACCCGTGAAATCATGAATATTTTGAAGAATAATGGAAATATTTGAAGAACAAGTCGATATTATCCTAGCATATTTTACATTATTATTATATTTACATATGTGTTAGATCTGGATTAAGAAAGTTTAATTACATTATATGGTTTTAGCACTATGTTAAAGCTAACCACTATATATATAAATCTATAGTTTTTTTTATCAAGTACAACACAATAACATAGTCTTATATTATATTTTAGAGACTACTAACCTAAAAGAGACTCTATCTAGGGTTTAATGCTCGGATCATGAAAACCCTGATGCAGCTCGTACCAGAGGATAACCTAACCATCTCCAGATCCACTAAAAATTCTTCAACCGCAGAAAGAGAATACACAGAACCAATAATCCCATATGATCTTCTTATCGATATATTCTCGAGAGTACTGTCCAAGTATGTAGCTAAGTTTCGTTGCCTTTCGAAATCATGGGCATCCATACTTGGCAGTCCATATTTCACCGAACTGTTTCTAACCAAGTCCTCGAATCGTCCACGCCTCTTGTTCCCCGTTCATGGTAATGGCAAGTTATTGTTCTTCTCTACACCTCAGATCACTCAAAACCCACATGCCAACCCTTTTGTTGTAGCCACCTGGTATAAAACGCATCCCTGGACGTTTTATGAAAGAACCTCATTGCTCCTCCACGGACGACTGGTATGTTGTACAGATGGGGAAGGTGACCGTTATGCAGAGCCGGTGATTTTTAATCCCGCCACTTACACTACCTGAACCGAAATCGTATTTAAATTATCCAGTAATGTTTTGCGGGTATGATCCGACCGAAAAAAAATTCAAGTTGTTGTGTACAGCTGCTTACTTCAACACCAACCGGGCTTGGGTTCTGACATTGGAGACTGGAAAACTTTTATGGAGAAAGATCGAATGTGAATACCATTATGTTACGTCCTCTGATCCTCATCGTCGTATGATTTGCATAGATGGGGTTTTGTATTACCTCGCTTGGATTGATATCAGCGGGTCAGATGAGGCTGATGAGGTTGTGATAGTTTGCTTTGATGTTAAATCTGAGAAGTTCAGATTTATCAAAACAGATCATGCAAGCATGTATAGAGGTTGTACTTTGATAAACTATAAGGGTAGATTAGGTGTGGTTCGGTTTAAAGATCGCCATGAACGAACTCTCTACTTGTGGTTGCTAGAAGATGCTGCTGGGACAAAAAAATGGTCAATAAATATCTATGAACTGCCTCTTTCGTGGAAGCATCCGTGTACCGAAAATTTTCAAATTGTTGGAATGACTCGTACATGTGATCTTGTCTTGTCGCCATGCAAGTTCTCAGAAAAATAAAACAATGCTTTTACGAAGCGCGTCGACCCCACTTCTCACCTCATTGGTTCACGTCTCGAGCCCAAGGGAATCTCCAATCGAGCCCGAATCTCTTCATCAGATCCAACGTCCCAGATCTATAACACTCTCTTCCTCTTCCTCGTGCTGTTACAGCCCCATGTCTCTCCGCTCCAGCGACGAATCGTCAAGGAGGATCAAAAGGACAGCGTCGGAGAGCGATCTTAAACATCTGACATCGACTAAGCATGCGAGCAAGTTCCTCACCGGTGCTCTCATGGAGGACGTGGAGGAAGGAATCGGATTCGGGATTATACCCGCGTCTTCTTATGAAACCGAGGTTGGAGACGGCGGCGGTGGCGGAGGAGGGAAGAGAAGGAGCGGCGGAAGATCTGACGGTGGTGATGATGGAGAGGATAGCACAGACGTTCATTATCGGAAGATGATTGAAGCTAATCCTGGAAACGGGATTTTTCTCAGCAATTACGCCAAGTTCTTGAAAGAGGTAGCCACTTTCTTCTTTTCTCACTCTTTATAGATCTGAAAGTTTGAGACTTTACGTGTTTTTGATTTTGGAACAGGTTCGGGGAGATTACTTGAAAGCAGAAGAGTATTGCGGGAGAGCTGTTCTTGTGAGTCCTTACGATGGGAATGTTTTGGCTATGTACGCGGAATTGGTGTGGATGATTCATAAGGATTCGTCTCGTGCTGAGTCTTACTTCAGCCGAGCTGTTGCAGCTGCTCCTGATGATTGGTAAGAAAGATTCTTTTAACTTGTCAAGCTCTCTTCTTTGTGGGGCTTGTGTGCTTACTTTAATTGTGTTTGCTGCAGCTATGTACAAGCCTCATATGCGCGGTTTCTTTGGGATGATGAAGATGAAGAAGAAGAGGGACGCGAAGAAGTACTTGAGCCTCAGACTTCTCGAATGGATTTCTTCACGGGACCTTACCCAATCACGGCCATGTCTTAACTCGTGGTCTTGGCATCTTATAGATTTAGATTACGTCTATGATCTATCTAACCCTTTTGTTTTAATGTGAATTTTTTTAATGTTGTCTCCCGTTCATGGGTGTTTCTCTGCTTCACTTTTAGAATTTGTCTCAGTTGTAGACTTGTAGTAATATCATGGAAAGGAAAATAAGTTATGGAGTAAAAAGTTTTGCTTTTTGATGGATTTAACTAGGGGCTGTGATATGTTCTTTGACACAAGTAGCTTTGTGGATCTACGAAGATGACTGCTAGTTTGATATCCTTCTGATGCAGGAACCATTATGTTTTAAATGCTCATTTTTCTGTTTTGCTCAGTTGATGTAATGCAGACAAGATATGGCCAGATAAACTCTCCCATTCTGCTATACACTTCTGATTACCTGTAAGATTTATTGCATAGCGTGCACTTACTATTTATTTCTGTTGATATAATCTTAATGAAGTTATGGTATACTTCCCGGATGTCTTTGATTTTTGTCACTGACATAGCACTTTCCCTCTGCATTTCAGCGAGATATTCTTTATAATTCAACTGTATCCTAGTTTTTCAAAATATGTGTGCGACCATCTTGATCAGCTAGGGTGCAGTTGTTAAGTGTAAATCATATTAATTAGGATCGCCTCTCTATCTTACGGTAGATTTTAGTGATTGCAAGGATGGGAGAAGGAACCGCATCCTTAGCTCGATAGATAGGTAAATAGTCTGAAATATACATTTTATTTTAGCTAGTAAATACTTGTTCAAACTGTTTATAATAGACCTCTCGTTTAGGCTCTCAACAGGAAGAATCACTAAGTTCTCACTTAAAAGGGTCCTAATGAGGCACTGCAACTCTCCATGAGAGTGGTGAGCTCTTGAATGTAAGGTCCTCTTTTACCTGTTGAAATTGTGTTAGGAATCTGAGTAAGATGATACTAGGCCCAATAGTAGTTTACACAAAGGTTAATTATACAAAGCTTTTTTGTAAACACTTTGAGGTAGTCTAAGATTGAAGATCGTTCCTTATATAAATTTAGTTGAAAACTTGAAAACCAAGAAATGGTACATATTGTAGATATACTGGACCATAAGATGTGAGACCAAAATTATAAAGGCGGTGAATCCATCAAGAAGAATAATGGAAACACTTGAAGAGTAAACCGATATTATTCTAAGCATATTTACATTATTACTATATTATGTTAGATTTGAAATAGGAAAGTTTACATTATTATATGGTGTTAGCAATATGTTAAAGCTAATCTATAGTCTTGTATCAAAATACAACACAATAATATATCTTTTATTATATTTTAGAGAGCCCGGCTACTAACCTAAAAGAGACTCTAGTGCTCTGATCATGAAAATCCTGAAGCCGCTCGTACCAGAGGATAACCTAACCATGTCTAGATCCACTACACATTCTTCAACCGACGAAAGAGAATACACAAAACCAATAATCCCAGTTGATCTTCTTATCGATATATTCTCGAGACTACCGTTGAAGCATGTAGCTAGGTTTCGTTGCCTTTCGAAATCATGGGCATCCATACTTGGCAGTCCATATTTCACCGAACTGTTTCTCACCAAGTCCTCGAATCGTCCACGCCTCTTGTTCACCGTTAATAGTTATGGCAAGTTATTCTTCTTCTCTACACCTCAGATCACTCAAAACCCACATGCCAACTCTTCTGTTGTAGCCACGTGGTATAAAACGCATCCTTGGAAGCATCATGAAAGAACCTCATCGCTCCTCCACGGACGACTGGTATGTTGTACAGATGGGGAACGTGATTATTATGCAGAGCGGGTGATTTGTAATCCCACCACTGGAGAGCTTCTCAGACTACCGAAACTGAAATCGATTTTAAATTATCGAGTAATGTATTGCGGGTATGATCCCACCGAAAAAAAAATTAAATTGTTGTCTGCAGCTGCTTACTTCAACACCAACCGGGCTTGGGTTCTGACATTGGAGACTGGAAAGCTTTTATGGAGAATGATCGAATGCAAATACCATTATGTTATGTTCCGTGATCCTACCTACACTCATCGTCATATGATTTGCATAGATGGGGTTTTGTATTACCTCGCTTGCATTAATATCATTGATATCAGCCATTCAACGGACTTTGCGATAGTTTGCTTTGATGTTAAATCTGAGAAGTTCAGCTTTATCAATATAGATGATGAAAGCATGTATAGAGGAGGTTCTACTTTGATAAACTACAAGGGTAGATTAGGTGTGGTTCAGTTTACAGATTACGAACGAACTCTCTGCTTGTGGTTGCTAGAAGATGCTGCTGGGATAAATAAATGGTCAACAAATATCTATGAACTGCCTCTTTCGTGGAAACATCCATGTACCGAAAATTTTCAAATTGTAGGAATGACTCGTACGTGTGATATTGTCTTGTCGCCATGCAAGTTCTCGGACCCTTTTTATGTTTTTTACTACAATGTTGAGAGGAAGACTTTGGCAAGAACTGAAATACAAGGGTTGCAAGGGTTGCAAGAGTTGAAGTGTGACCGTCCTTTAGTTTATATATTTCCAGATTATGTAGAGGATCTGAGGCTTATGGAAAGTCTTTTTTAGGGCTTTTTGTTATTGCCACTTCTTCTTTTCTATTTTTTTTTTTTTTTTTCCTTCTTTTCTATTTGGTTTTGAAGATTCTGTAATACGCAAAGATTTGTTAGGGTGGTTAGTGAGATTTAGGCATCAGAAGAATATATCTAGCACGTAGTTATGCAGCTAATTACTAAATTTTGAACACCTTTGTCTCGACTTTGCTGGAGTTGTTTTTATAAAACATTCATAATGTTGATCATCTAGGTCTTGTTATTAACATTTTGCAAATCTTGGTTTATTAATGAAAGTCATTACTATATATGCTCTGCTTTTTGAATCTTTCTTGGTTTCCTTCTATCTGCTGAACCATATTTCCTCTGTTAAAACCTGATAAATCACTTTCTAAAGTGCCCAGCTCAAACTTAGCAGGGGAGTGATGGTGGACTTGTTTTGGACCCAGTAGAAGATCTCACCAGAGCGCCACCATGTCTCCTTATTCACGACATTTTAGGGGTCGTTTTGAAAATTCTGGTAACATAGAGAGCTCTGAAGCAGGGGAATCAAGTACCTATCTATGTCCCAGACAAGAACGTATCGTAAGCATATAGTGTTATCAACGAACAAAGTTCTACTGCAAGAACTGCGGACAGGAGGGTTTGTGGAGGGAAAGGCCATAACCTAAGAACCTGTCCTAAGTCGAAATCAATGGTCACTAAAGGCATTACCACTAGGTATCATCAATGTGGAAAATGCGGTGAGAGTGGTCACAACAGTAGAACATGCTAGAGGCTGGTCAGAGTAAAACCCAGTGAGGGTGGTGATGAAGATGGTGTTGGTGAGAGAGCATATGCTTGTGGGTTATGGAAGAAAAAGGGACATAATGTAAGAACATGTCCAAGTAAACGAGCTTCAGACAGTGATAATTTTTGTTTAGAGCTATAAATCCTCGGCAAAACACCTAATAGTATAACGACCTTATACAGTGACATTTGGTACTTTGGTCGGCGCCAGTATCACATATAAACGGTCTCTACTCACACAAGTTGTACTACATAAGACCACAAACTTCCAACAAGACTTCGACACGTGGCCTGTTGAAGTGAATCAGAAAACCATAAACTTGTTTTGTTTTCCACAACCTGTTACATTTCTCCCATACTAATTTTAGCATGATAACTCCAAAATCCCAATGGTTATACCAAAGTCTTTGGTAATTTCACTGCTTCTTTCCTTTTGTTACTTTCTTTCATATCAATCTGGATTTAACTAAACTATATTTATTTCACTCACTTCTTTGTCAACATAATATCTTCATTTTTAATAATTTCAAAAGTTTGATTAATATGGGGTAGCTACGATATTCGATAAGACCTATATATGACATAGAGTTCTCGAAATAGCAAGTCCTGGAATTACCAAAGTAAGGAACCAGTAAAAAAAGTACTTGTCCTAATTTCGACATGGGTCATGGTTTAATCTACAAAGTTGCAATAGAAATTGTGTTTCTTCTATTTAATATAGGGTTAAATTGCTTTATAGACATATATGGATATTTAGTTGCAAAATGATTCATATATATGAAAATTGTTGAAGATAACTTATTTTTCCTTTTTGTTTTCAGCTTCAAATTAGTCTCAATCTACAGTCCAGCCAAGAAAACATACTAAGGAAAAGACCAGAGGTTAAAACGACACATTATATGAAGCAAGTGAGATAGACAGAGATGATCAAATCAAATGAAAGCAATAAACATCAATCACAGGGGAAGAGTGTTAAGCAAATCAACTAATTTTGTTTCAACTTTATTTCATTTGTTCTACACGTTAGTTCAAAGTTTTGTTTTCTTTTCTTTTTGGTAGTGTATAAAGGAGAGAAAATAGAGTTGGCTATATGACTAAGTGAAATAAGAGAACCACAAAAACAAGCCTTCCATGACTGTGCCATCAAGAAAGTAGCTTTGTTTTCCATCCCAAACTGTCAAAGGTCTCTCTTCATCTATACATTAATCAAACACTTTCTCTCTCTCTCTCATCAATGTTCCTTTGAGACTAATGCTCCTCCTTATCTTCTTCTTCATATAAACCACATATCTCCTCCTCCATATCTTAACAATTTCATAGCAAACCCTAAAACTGAGAAGAGAGAGAAAAAGATGGGTAGAGGGAAGATAGAGATAAAGAGGATAGAGAACGCAAACAACAGAGTGGTGACGTTCTCAAAGCGGAGGAATGGGTTGGTGAAGAAGGCCAAAGAGATCACGGTTCTTTGCGATGCAAAAGTTGCTCTCATAGTCTTTGCAAGTAATGGTAAGATGACTGATTATTGTTGTCCTTCCATGGACCTTGGTGCTATGTTAGACCAATATCAGAAGTTATCTGGCAAGAAACTATGGGATGCTAAGCATGAGGTACTCTCTCTTTGATATAATCTAAAGTTTCATGTCTCAAAAATATTCTATGACCATTGATTTTCATGAATTTCATTGCCTAAAACATGTCAGATCCCTTGAATCTTCAACTCTAGACGCAGATCTACTCTAGTGTTTTGTCTCAAACAAATATTCTGTGCTACATATCATGAAATTGATTCTTTATTTATATTTTCCTAAAATATGTCAAAAAGATAAACCATGAACCCTAGATGCAGATCTACAAAGCTTTCTTTTGTGTGTTAAGCCTATCAAGCCTCTTTATTGATTCTCTTGTACTCAAACAAGACATGGAGCCACAAAACATGGAAGTTATTCTCTTCTTTCCAATGTTTTCTTTTATTCGTGCTTAGTTTTAAAGCTCTTGATGAATATATTCTACAGTAAAAACATATTGCATTCACAACCTGTATTTTGAAACCATAAAAGACAATCTTAAGTGTGTTAGATCCATAAGTAATTTCATTATTAGGTCATGATTATGGAGAAAAACCTGGGGAGTGATATTACTGATGAAAATGTCTGAACAGTTTACCGATTTTACATTTGTGATTTTCGAAACTAATTAAAACTGGGAAGTACTGTTGAATAGACTTTTTTTACAACAGGTTTAGTCAAAATATTATATTTTTATTAATTAGTTCTGACACTGATAGGTTTTGTTCTCATATATCTCTATACAGTAATAAGCTTTCATAGAGTTGTAAGCCATTTAAGTGACTGCCTAGTAATATCTGTGTATCTGCATATATATACTTTTTACATAAAGCGTGAATGTGTATATATATATATATGTATTTATCTGCATAAATCATGAACATATAGAGATCGTCATGCATAACCAGATCTGAGTCTCCAGTTTCTTTTAAGACATAATTTATGTCTAGTATATAGACAAGGGAATTTTTAGTTTGATCTAAATTCTTAAAAACCAATTTTGCTCATCTAATACACATCCAAATAATTTTGGTCTCCAGAACCTCAGCAATGAGATTGACAGGATCAAGAAAGAGAATGATAACTTGCAACTTGAGCTCAGGTCAATCTTCACCCTTGCCACATCTTTACACTAGTATATATAAAACGCTTGGTTAAAAATGTTAAATATCAATATAAATGAGAAATGCATATAAATCTTGAATATATACAGGCACTTGAAGGGGGAAGATATACAGTCTCTCAACTTAAAAAACCTGATGGCCGTAGAGCATGCCATTGAACATGGCCTCGACAAAGTCCGAGACCACCAGGCATGAATAATATATCTGTACATTCATTCATACATCTCTTCGTACATTCATATTCATCAACTCTTATATGGTCTGTTTGTCTCAGATGGAGTACCTCATGACGAAAAGGAGAAATGTGACCATATAAAAATTTCTATACCTTACTATTTAGCCTTCAGATTGATTATTAATTAGTGCTTACAGTTACATCAATCATTTTCTGTGGCAGGAAAAATGTTGGCGGAGGAGAATCGGCAACTCAGTTTCCAGCTGGTACATTTAAAGTCATATATCCTTGAAGCCGTTAGCGTTATTGATTTGGTTTGAAACAATATATTAGTATGTTTGGTGGGTTTGATAAATGCAGCAACAACAGGAGATGGCTATAGCTAGCAATGCTAGAGGAATGATGATGAGGGATCATGATGGACAATTTGGATACAGAGTCCAACCGATTCAGCCAAATCTTCAGGAAAAGATTATGTCATTGGTCATCGATTGATCATTAGAGATTTGATGCAATCTCTTTACCAGTCTACTATCTAATTCGTGGCCCTTTGTCTTTATGAATGTGTGTCTCTATCAGACTTTTATTTAGCTTATATGTGTGTTGTTTGCTTATAAACCTCTATGTATTGGTTGTGTTGTATGCCAAACTAAACGTCTGAAACTATTTAACTATTGCATGTGTGTGAAAACCAGTTATTCTCTGCTAAGCAATACGTGCTTCGGGAGGTTTCTTTTGAAAAGTTATAATTGGCCTCCGTGCAAGAAATTTTTGGATCAAATTTAAGTTGTATAATGTAATTAGGGCTTAGGACAAGATGCCTTGATAGACCAAACGATAACATGTGAACGAATTTGAGTTATGGAAATTCTTAGCTTTTAAGAGTGATCAAGAACAAGGCATTTTGTCCAAAAAAAAAACCCGAAAAAGTCTCAAAACTATATTTTAAATGTAATATTATTATTATTACATGTAAACTGTTCTGTTCACGTTCGTGTTGTATACCAATATTTATTCCCTTAAGATTCTTTTAAAAACAGAGTTGTGTAGAATCAATCACACATGCACCCTCATGTTTAGCCTTCTCAACCAAACGGAGTGAAGAATCATTCGAAGCATATCAAACGATTGGGACGGCCTATTGATAACGAAATGTCTCTGGACCTGCAAAACCCTTCTTTGCAACACCTTGTATCGTCTCAACGACACGCTCTTTAGTATCGTTTTGATCTCTGGGATCTTCTCAGAGGGGACATGTATGGTGAACTTACTCCAATCAAGAACGTCTGAGAAGGGCAAGGCGTAGTGATCAGAGATGATGACAGGGACACAACCTAAGTTAATGGCTGCCACGACTCGAGGGCTAGCCACTTCGTAGCCACTAGGACAGAGGCAGAACCTTGCCTTGGCCATGAGCTTGAAGTAATCTTCCTTCCTTGCTAAGTACTCATGGACTTGGACCTCGTCGTCTTTGTCTTTCCAATGCTGTAGTAGAATCTTGCGGATATCGCCGTGTACGCGGCCTGCAAAGAAAGCAAGGATGGGTCGGTCATGGCCGGAAGAATTGGATAACCTAGGTGGGCCGAGTTGGCCCACGGGGATGTTGATCTCCGGGATTGAGACATCTCTTTGGGGCATGAAACCTTCCGATGTGTTGGCGTTGCAGAGAACTCTTATCATGTTTTTCAGCCGCTCCGGGTTCGATCCCGAAACCTCTGGTGCCTGCAAGACGTCTATAAGTAGTGCGTGTGAGAGAAGATAACTATGGAAGTATAAACTATTTACTACAGAGACTGAGAGGGTGAAACCAGGGCCGGCTCAAAGTTTTTTAGGCACCTTTGGTCAATATTTTTTAAAGGTTTTTTAATAACAAAAAAATATATTTTATAACAACAAATTAGTATAAGTTTTCTCCAAAAAAAAAATTAGTACACGTCTTTTCAAAAGAAAAGCAAATTAGTATAAATGTCTATAAAATTATTTAATATATGATACTGTAAACAATAAAGTTAGTTAACTTTTTTTAAAATAATATATTTAACTTTTTAATAAAAAAAAATATTTTTAAAAATATTAAATCATTTTGTTAACACTGGGAAAAAAACTTATGAAGAAAACTAACCCAATCATGGCAAGAAACGAAGAAATGGTCGGCTCCGACGCTTCTATTCCAATAAGGATACTTGTGAGCCACAACACTGACGTAATCAAGAAACACGCTATGAAGTTGTTCTCTCGAGTAGGTCACTAGCGGGCGGTATAAGTACACAACGACGTTGGTGATGCTAACCGGGAGGAGGAAGGTGTGAGCCTCGTCAGGATTGCTAGCCGCGAATGGGTTCATCCCTCTCTCCATCTCGTCCACGAATTGGCCTTCGATGCTGTAAATGTTTTTCATTGGACCTGTGTGTACTAACGGTGTCTCTCCTTCTCTATACACCCACACTTTGAATTTCTTCTCCATCTCTATATGGCTTCTGAACAATTTCATACAGAAAGTATTAACTAGTTGGCTTGGGTTGAATTAGTTGATAGGAAATACTATTTTATTCTAATGTAATTATTCAGGGTAACAATTCATATTTGAAATTGCATCCGATCAAATTTCTTATGTACTTAGAATATTTAATTAATTTAATTCTATATTATTAAGAAAATAAAATGGGAACAGTACTTTAAATTTGGCAACGTGCAAAAAAACATGATTTAAAAGTCAATAAGAAAAGTATAACTCAGGTTGCAATTCTAAGGTATTAGCTAACCAAGACATGTGACTACAAATACAAAGAAAGCTTTAAGTGGGTGCTACGTTTCGTGAGCAATATTTGCATAGCTAGGTTGACTATATGTTCAATTAAATAAAACTAGGTGACTATCCTCGAATCCGCTATTGTATGAAAATGTATATATAAATAATGTTATAAATTTTGATTTAAAATTAGAAACATTAAAAAAGTTTTTTTTTTCAACTCCAAATACTTTGAAGATCCGAATATATTTATATATATACATATGTATATATCAATATATGATGGAATATTTTTATAGAATTTGAATACCCATAAGACTTTATGAAGTGTATCAAAAAAAAAAGAAGTGTATCAAATAAAAAGTCACCTTTACGAAAATCCAAATGAGAAATAAAATAACCCTTGTTCTAAAAAGCGGCCGAGTTGCCGAGTAATCGTCCGAAAAATCGTGAAACGGTATGTCACCGTGGCGAGTTTGGCCAGTTCGGATGCATTTCACGGTAACCCGCGTTTTGACCGCCGAGAAGGTGGTATAAGGTTACGCGGCCGCGTAATGTTGTTTCGGAAAGCTAAAAAAATCTCTGAAAATGTTTATGATTTGTAGATCTGATGTAGTTATAGTTTACAAACTAAGAAAGCAAGTTAAAACAAAAAAAAGAATAAAGAGAGAACCATGGATGCTTAAACGTTTGATTGCAGAACAAAATAAAGAAGGAAGAAGATGAAGACATACGTGTCTTTTTGTTTTATTAAAACAATATAAATAAAAAACTAGAAAACATCATTATTCATGGATCGAATCTTATGTTAGCAGGCCCAAAGGCTTTACATAGGACCACTGACCTAAATTTCAATAATAATTAGAGTCCACAAAGAAATATATATACTATTGAAAGCTAAAACTATTAAAAAATCCCCGATTACTCCCCGATTTATTTCCGATTTTTCGATAACTCGTTTGAAGCACGATCGGTAGCGTAGCCTGCTTGAGAGTTTAGAACAAGAGGAAATAACTAAGGAGGGAATAAAATAAAGGGTCACTAATTAAATGAAAATTGATACTCCTATTGTACATTTACCAATACACCTAGGAGTATATAAGAAACGAGTAAAACGGCAATTAAGTAAAACTGAAACTGATAACGTAGCAAATGTCATATCTTTAGTATAAAGTAAGACCCAGTGGCTATTTTCGTCTAAAACCTCCACTTCGAATTTATTTTCTGTCAATTGTTGATATAGTTCTATACTAAACTATTTCACTATATCATTTTGCTGGTCAATTCTTATTAATAACTTACTATTCTTTAAAAAAAGTGGTGGAAATGAACTTAAAATAGTTAAAAATAGGTATGGGCGTTCGGTGGCACGTATTAGTTCAGATGATTCGGATTTTCGGTGTTATACTCAAAAGTCCCATTCGGATTTTACTAATTATCGGATCGTGTTTGATTCGATTCTTTCCGGGTTTGGTTCTTTCCGGATTCTAACCAATGTTTAAAATTGTCCAAAAATATTTTTTAAACCTCGAAAGTTGACAATTTATTTTTCAAAATATTTTAAAATATAATTAAATATTAGTTAAACTATCTAAATTAGCTAAAAGTATTCAAAATTCTAAATTAGTTAAAAGTATTCAAAATATAATTAAATATTAGTTAAACTATCTAAATTAGCTAAAAGTATTCAAAATAACAAATAAAAAAACTACATAAATATTTTGAATACTATAAAATATCTAAATCACCTTAAAATAAATAAAAACATTAACATGTTTAACTAATTTCGGATATTTTCGGATCCTACTTCGGATCGGTTCGGGCTATAACCAAACTCCAAAGTACTAAACTCATAAGTCCCATTCGGATATTTTTATATAACAGTTTGATTCGGTTTCGATTTTTCCGATTCGTGTTTAAGTATGTACTTCAGGTTAAGAGGTAAAAACGCTCCAGCCTAGTTAAAAAGAAAGGAAAATAAAGAAAAAAGAGAAGAAATTTACTGATAAAATGCATAAGCGTTTCGGTAAACGATTCCACGAGGAACAAAAGCTTCTTCTTTCTCGGATGCATACTTCTTCGACCTCATGGCTTCGCGTATTGCCGCTCTTGATTTCGCTAAACCTTCCTCTATTATATTCCTCTTCTTTTCTTTCTTTTATCACAAAACCATAACTGAATAAAATCACTTGACCTGAATAAGTTTTAAAACTGATACCAAACCTTTTGAGCATTCGGAGTTAACGTGACGTTTGATGAAGGAATGCTAAACCTTATGGACATGGACGGTGAGGGAGACGGTGCGAGTGATGTAGCATGGGAAAAAGATGAGAGAGTGATCGAGTTTAGGTTTGGAGAAGAGTGATGTTGATAGAAGAGGAGAAGGACAAGAAGAATAAGAAGGGCAGGAGCTAGAGAGAATTTCATGAAAACGAAATTCGATTGTTTCATTTTGTTTTCTGTACTATTACTAGTTTCTTGGGATGCGATGATGATCAGTGACACATTTGGGAGGGATATATATATATATATATATATTATATTTGTATATTGTGTTTTTTCAATTATATAATCAACACATGTTCAGTTCATGTGTTTTTCAATTCTATGATGAGGTTGTCGTTCTAAGTGGTGTCGTTTTGTTCTCATGAACAGAAAACGTGTTGATTATAGAATTGATAATAAGACAATATACAAATCTAATAAAATAACAAGGTTTACCTCAAGTATTTGCTCTTTTGTATTTTAATAGTAGAAACACTTGCAAATCCACGGAAATCCAATTTCAAATTAAATCTGTATACGAATCTTTAATAATGAATGACATATGATTTTAAAATCTATTTTAAAATTGTAGAACCAATAACAATAGATTTAATAACAATAGATTTAATATAGATTTCCAAATCCAATAAAACAATAACACCCTAATTCTTTTGAATTTATTTAAATTAGAGAATCCAATTCATTATAAGGACTCACAAATAAAAACCATTTAACGTAAAAATAAGGTATAAATGAAAAATATCATATTAAACCCATTTATTGAGACGCTACTAATACTAAATTTTTATCTACTGCTTTGGAGAAATCTTACCGAATCTGAAGTTAATATTTCAATTTCAAATACATGGCCTTTCATCTGAGAACATCTCCAATGTATCTCCATTTTTTATTCCAAAATTTTGTAATTCCAAAATAGAGTTATGTTTTATTCTAATGTATTACTCCATATTTTATTCTAAAAGAAATATTCCTAAATGATTTTTGTTATTTAGTTAATAATTGTTTGTAATACTTTCAACCTATAAAAAGTTAACCCAAATACAAATTTTTCATAAAAATATATTTTAAAATTATATATTAATTATTAAAAATACAATAAAAAGAAAACAAAGTTATTTTGTAATTTAAAATTCGTATAAGATCCAAAACAAATTCATCTATTCCATTAAACAATAATTCACTGACCTTGGCAATTCCAAAATTAATTTATTGGATTATTAAGTCACTTATTTTATACTATATTTATTTTTTATCATTATGTTTACTTTGTTTTCTATTTATGTAAAATTAATAAATATTTTTTTTGTTTAATATCATTTTTCCATGTTATTGTATCATTTTGAATAACTTTTAAGTATGAAATAAAAACATTTAAAATTAAAATAACCATTTCATAAATAAAAGAAGTTCAACTCCAAAATGGGTAATGGGTAAGATTAATCCATAAATAGTGTAATCCTAACAATACTCCATTTTGGAATTGGATATGGAGTGAAGATGGAGAAGACTTTACTGCAAAATGAGATTTAAAGTAAAAAATGGAGTAGAATTGGAGATGATCTAAGAATGTTAACGGCTTTAAGTACCATTATCTTTTTTTTTTTGAGAAGGGCCATTATCTAATAAGTGGATCAAGTCCAGGCTGTATAATGTAATTAGGGTCAAGGACAAGATGCCTTGAGGAGACCAAACGATAACATGTGAACGAAAATGAGTTTGCAAAACTTAGCTTTTAAAAGTGATCAAAAACAATTTATTAAACTGAAAATGTCTCAAAACTATATTTTAAATGTAATATTGTTACATGTAAACTGTTATGTTCACGTTTGTGTTGTATACCAATATTTATTCCCTTAAGATTCTTTTAAAAACAGAGTTGTGTAGAATCAATCACACATGCACCCTCATGTTTAGCCTTCTCAACCAAACGGAGTGAAGAATCATTCGAAGCATATCAAACGGTTGGGACGGCCTATTGATAACGAAATGTCTCTGGACCTGCAAAACCCTTCTTTGTAACACCTTGTAGCGTCTCGAGGACACGCTCTTTAGTATCGTTTTGATCTCTGGGATCTTCTCAGAGGGGACATGTATGGTGAACTTACTCCAATCAAGAACGTCTGAGAAGGGCAAGGCGTAGTGATCAGAGATGATGACAGGGACACAACCTAAGTTAATGGCTGCCACGACTCGAGGGCTAGCCACTTCGTAGCCACTAGGACAGAGGCAGAACCTTGCCTTGGCCATGAGCTTGAAGTAATCTTCCTTCCTTGCTAAGTACTCATGGACTTGGACCTCGTCGTCTTTGTCTTTCCAATGCTGCAGTAGAATCTTGCGGATATAGCCGTGTACGCGGCCTGCAAAGAAAGCAAGGATGGGTCGGTCATGGCCGGAAGAATTGGATAACCTAGGTGGGCCGAGTTGGCCCACGGGGATGTTGATCTCCGGGATTGAGACATCTCTTTGGGGCATGAAACCTTCCGATGTGTTGGCGTTACAGAGAACTCTAATCATGTTTTTCAGCAGCTCCGGGTTCGATCCCGAAACTTCTGGTGCCTGCAAGACGTCTTATAAATGTTGCGTGTGAGACACGATAGCTATGGAAGTATAAACTATTATTACATAGAGGGTGCCGGCTCAAAGTTTTTTAGGCACATTTGGGCAAGATTTTTTAAAGGTTTTTAATAACAAAAAAAAAAATCTATTCTACAACAACAAATTAGTATAAGTTTTCTCAAATAAAAAAAACAAATTAGTATATGTTTTCTCTAAAGAAAAGCAAATTAGTATAAGTGTCTCTAAAATTATTTAATATTATATGATACTGTAAAAATAAAAGGTAGTTAATTTAATTAAAGATAATATATTTTTAGCTCTTAAATATTTTTTAAAAAGATTAAATCATTTTTTAACACTGGCAAAAAAAAATTTATGAAGAAAACGAACCCAATCATGGCAAGAAACGAAGAAATGGTCGGCTCCGAGGCTTCTATTCCAGTAAGGATACTTGTGAGCCACGACACTGACGTAGTCAAGAAACACTTTATGAAGTTGTTCTCTCGAGTAGGTCACGAGCGGGTGGTATAGGTACTCAACGACGTTGGCGACGCTAACCGGGAGGAGGAATGTGTGAGCCTCGTCAGGGTGGCTAGCCACGAATGGGCTCATTCCTCTCTCCATCTCGTCCACGAATTGGCCTTCGATGCTGTATATGTTGTTCATTGGACCCATGTGTACTAACGGTGTCTCTCCTTCTCTGTACACCCACACTTTGAATCTCTTCTCCATCTCTATATGGCTTCTGAACAGTTCCATAAAGAAAGTGTTAGTTGGCTTGGGTTGAATTAGTTCATAGGAAATAGTATAATTTTATTCTTTCTTTTTTTTGAACTAAGTATTTAGCTTTTTATCAAAATTCTTATTTAGTTAAGAGTAATTAATTATATTTTATTAAAGAAAATAAAATGGGAATAGTAAATTCAATTTAGCAACGTGCAAAGAAACCTGATTTAAAAGTCAATAAGAAAAGTACAACTTGGGTTGCAATTCGAAGGTATTAACCGAGACATGTGAGACTACAAATACCAAAGCAAGCTTTAAGTATGCGCTACGTTTCGTAAATAGTAATATTTTCATTGTTAAGTGGTATGCTACACAATCAAATACAACCACAGTATAAGACTAACCATTGAGTCTATAAATTGACATTTATTAATGAACTGAATGAAGTTTGCATACATTTTTTTTTTTGTAAATGTTTTGCATACATTTTAGAAATTTATACAGCTTATAGTTTATACGTAATTATTGATGTAGGTATTATATGATAAAAATTTAGGAAAATTTTCCTTTTCGTATTTGATTTTTTTAAGTTTCTATTGTGTATGTGCTAATATAAGAAAACAAATATAGTTACTATCAAAAGAAAAAGTATATCAATACTCCATTGCATTAGTATTAATTAGTACTTAATTAGGTAGATCATTCTCCAGTTTAACAAGATGTGCATAGATCAAAGAGACGAAGAAGAATTAAAACTAGACCCAATCGCTTCGTTTCCCAAAGCAAACGAGTTAGAGCATGTTTATTCGTGGTTTCTTAGGCCGGAATTCTTATGGAAATATAAGAAACTGTTTATTAACTTTTAACTAAAAAGCTAAGAAACTGTTTCTTAAATTAGTATTTTAAGAGCATCATTATCCACAGAAACCTTGTGGGTTTCTTTAATTTTTTTTTTCGGTTTAAAAAAAAATATTAAAATTGCACGAATCGAATTGCGGGTCGACACGTGTCGGTGGGACCGTAAATAGTGCAAAAAACCCACCAAAAGAAATCCTCTACTCAGAACCTTTTATTATGGGTTTCTCCAAATTAATGGGGTCCACATGCCTTTTTGGGAAAGAAACCCATTGGGAGAAACCCCAATAATGGTGATCTAAGAATCCAGGACTAAGAAACCACGGATAAACATGGTCTTAGTAAACCAAGAAAATCAAATTTGTACGGATTTCCATTAAAAATATACATATGTATATTTAAATATATAATATAATATTTTTATAGGATTTGAATACATAACGAGACTTAATCAAATGAAAAAGTCATTTTTATGAAATCCGAATGAGAAAGAACTAAAGAGAGCTTAAAGGGTCATTAGCTAAATGAAAATTGAAACTCCTATAGTACACTTACGAATACACCTAGAATATATAAGAAACGAGTAAAACGACAATTAAGTAAAACTGAAGCTGATAACCTAGCAAATGTCATATCTTTAGCTTAAAGTTAGACCCACTGACTATTTTCGTCGAAAAACCTCCATTTCGAATTTATTTTCTGTCAATTTTTGATGTAGTTCTATACTTAATTATTATTATTTTTGTTAAATTATACTTAATTATTATACCATATAGTTTTATTGGTCAACTCTTATTAATTATTTACTAGTTTCAAACAAATTAAGATATATTGGTGGAGAATGAACTTTAAAAAGTGAAAAAGAGAAAGAAAGAAAAAGAGAAAAAGAGAGAAAAAGGAAATAAATTTACTGATGAAATGCATAAGCGTTTCTGTAAACGGTTCCACGAGGAACAAAAGTTTCATCTTTCTCAGATGCATACTTCTTCGACATCATGGCTTCACGTATTGCCGCTCTTGATTTCGCCAAACCTTCCTCTATTATATTCCTCTTCTTTTCTTTCTTTTATCACAAAGAAAATTACACAGTTCAAAACGAATCCATAGGAGAACTGTATATAATCATCTGGATTAGTTTAAAACTGATAACAAACCTTTTGAGCACCCGGAGTTAATGTGACGTTTGATGAAGGAAAGCTAAACTCCATGGACATGGACGGTGAAGGAGACGGTGCGAGAGATGTAGTATGGGAAAAAGATGAGAGAGTGATCAAGTTTAGGTTTGGAGAAGAGTGATGTTGATAAAAGAGGAGAACGGTCAGGAAAAGAAGAGCAGTAGCTAGAGAGAATTTCATAGAAACGAAATTTGAGTGTTTCATTTTGTTTTCTTTACTATTACTAGTTTCTTGGGATGAGATGATGATCAGTGACACATTTGGGGCATATATTTATGCATTAGAGGAAGAAAAGAAAATTTAAATATAATATCATACATAATTAATTCTTAAGAAGTTATTAAAATGAGAGAATCCAAGTCATTTTAAAGACTCACAAACAAAAACAGCTTAATGTAAAAATAAGGCAAGAATTTTTTTTTCAAAAAAAACACACAGAAAAGATAGCGAAAACAAATAGAGTTATTGAGAGGCTAATAATATTAATTTTGTATTAATTGCTTGGGAAAATGCTTACCCGAATCTGAAGTTAATGTTTCAATTTGAAAGACGCGTTTGGCATTGTCTAATACCGTTAACAGCTATCAAACCGGTTATCTCCATACTGCAAACAGTGCTAATTAGGCCTCGGCATAAAATCCTGAAATTCGAACCCAATCCAAATCAAAAAAATCCAATCTGAATTATAAAAAATATCTGAATGGATTTTGTAAGGTGGTACAAAATATATCCGAACCCAAAGAATTATTAACCGAACTCCAACGGGTAATCCGAAAAATCTAAAAACCCCAAAAATCTGAAAAAACTCCGAAGAAACCGATCCGAATGTCCAAACTAATATACAATATAATTATATAAAACATAAATATATACTTCAAATATTTAATTTCATATTTATTTTGATATGATATCTAACAATAAGTATTTAAATTTTAATTAAGTACTTAAATACCTAATTATATATAATAAGTACATATTTCTTATGTTTTGCTTTAAAATTTTAGATTTTATTTTGGGTATATCCGAACCGATCGATATAACCCAAATTCGAACGATATGGAGTACCGGCCCTGAGGGGAAGCATTACAAGCATCAGCTTCTAACCCACAAAAAATACTTGCTTAAATCAGCCATTTTTTTAAAAAAAAAATTATCTACAAAATTTGTAAAAGTGGCCAATTTTTTCAAAATTGCTTGTGGTCTTTTTTATGTCTGGACCGGTAATTCGAGGATGTGATACAAAACCGATCCGAACCCCATTCGTACTTGCAAAATTACTAAAATAGGATCTAAGAGTTGTTATAAAATAGAACCGAAATCCGAAAAATCTGATCCGACTGCCAATGGATATCCGCACGCCCAAACCTAATGCTAAGCCTGCTATAACCTGTTAGAGGCAGGATATTCAAATTTGGATTGGTATTAGCATCGATTTTAAACCGACATAAAATTTAACGCTAATTGAGCCAAGATTAAGTGTGCTAAATTTACGCGAAATTTGTCAATGTGCATGCACCAAGTCTCACGGCAAGATCACCAAGACATGTGGCGTCCGGAATTTGAAAAGGGTTTACGCTGTGCGGTGCTTACAATGTTAGGGGCCTAAATTAAGGCAAAACATAATTCATTTTTATTTTGGAAATATAATGTTCTTAATTTTTTATAAACCTAAATTATATACATAAAAATCTTTCTAACACTAACAAAAGGGATAATTTGTAAATTACTCCACTAACAGTTTGAAATTTGAAAATTACACCTATTTTCTTTTTTGAAAACTACAATTTCTTAAAGGTGAATGGAGTTTTTTACCCATATTAGATATTTCAATAATTAAGATATAAATTTGAAATTAATAAAAATAATATTATTATAATTATTTATGTTTAAGATATATTTATGTGTTGAGATAAATATGTTATTTTATCATTTAAAATTTTAAAATAACAGAAATATTAAAAATTAATTAAATTATGACTGTTTTGACTTTATTACGAAGTTTATATAGATTTTATTTTATTTTCTTAACTTTATGTAAACAAGTCAGGTTTATTTGCATTTTCTATATAAAAATATTTATTTTTCCTAGAAGTCATTATCAACCAAGAAAGATCTAAATGTCTATTCATATATGTGCTTAATCTGTTTGCCTTTGAATATGATATCATTCAATAGCATTAAGAAACACCTATTATCAGTAGTCAGTATATATATTTTTTAATTGACACTAGATCTTGACCCGTCCGACCGGACGGGTATTTATTTTCTGTTTTTAACTTTTTATTTATATCAAATGATGAATTTGTAATATTTACACATAAATCCAGTTTGAAAAATTATTTTTGTAGTTATAATAAAAATTAAAATTAAAAGCTTAATAAATTATTCTGATATAAAATTTAAATTTCTTAATTAAAATAATATAGAGGTAGAGTATAATTTTTTCCAATTCCAAAATCTTAGCATCCCAAATAAAATAAATTTATAAATACATAAAATATATAAACATATTTGGAACTATAATTTCTATTAAAATAAATTTGTTATAAAATAATTTAGCGTTGTTGTTGTTTATTTCTAGAGCTTGATCCATGATTGTATAAATATTTTCTTTCATTTTAATTTTTTTCTTTGTACTAATGGTATATTATATATGGGATTAGTACACGATTTTATATATGGGTTTATTATCATTAAATGTGGTAAATTTAGAATTAGGAAACTATAAATAATTTCGAAATTGATTTAGTATAGGAGGAAAGTTAAATTTTATTTTGGGTATATCCGAACCGATCGATATAACCCAAATTCGAACGATATGGAGTACCGCCCGAGGGGAAGCATTACAAGCATCAGCTTCTAACCCACAAAAATACTTGCTTAAATCAGCCATTTTTAAAAAAAATTATCTACAAAATTTGTAAAGTGGCCAATTTTTCAAAATTGCTTGTGGTCTTTTATGTCTGGACCGTAATTCGAGGATGTGATACAAAACCGATCCGAATGTCCAAACTAATATACAATATAATTATATAAAACATAAAATATATACTTCAAATATTTAATTTCATATTTATTTTGATATGATATCTAACAATAAGTATTTAAATTTTAATTAAGTACTTAAATACCTAATTATATATAATAAGTACATATTTCTTATGTTTTGCTTTAAAATTTTAGATTTTATTTTGGGTATATCCGAACCGATCGATATAACCCAAATTCGAACGATATGGAGTACCGCCCGAGGGGAAGCATTACAAGCATCAGCTTCTAACCCACAAAAATACTTGCTTAAATCAGCCATTTTTAAAAAAAATTATCTACAAAATTTGTAAAGTGGCCAATTTTTCAAAATTGCTTGTGGTCTTTTATGTCTGGACCGTAATTCGAGGATGTGATACAAAACCGATCCGAATGTCCAAACTAATATACAATATAATTATATAAAACATAAAATATATACTTCAAATATTTAATTTCATATTTATTTTGATATGATATCTAACAATAAGTATTTAAATTTTAATTAAGTACTTAAATACCTAATTATATATAATAAGTACATATTTCTTATGTTTTGCTTTAAAATTTTAGATTTTATTTTGGGTATATCCGAACCGATCGATATAACCCAAATTCGAACGATATGGAGTACCGCCCGAGGGGAAGCATTACAAGCATCAGCTTCTAACCCACAAAAATACTTGCTTAAATCAGCCATTTTTAAAAAAAATTATCTACAAAATTTGTAAAGTGGCCAATTTTTCAAAATTGCTTGTGGTCTTTTATGTCTGGACCGTAATTCGAGGATGTGATACAAAACCGATCCGAATGTCCAAACTAATATACAATATAATTATATAAAACATAAAATATATACTTCAAATATTTAATTTCATATTTATTTTGATATGATATCTAACAATAAGTATTTAAATTTTAATTAAGTACTTAAATACCTAATTATATATAATAAGTACATATTTCTTATGTTTTGCTTTAAAATTTTAGATTTTATTTTGGGTATATCCGAACCGATCGATATAACCCAAATTCGAACGATATGGAGTACCGCCCGAGGGGAAGCATTACAAGCATCAGCTTCTAACCCACAAAAATACTTGCTTAAATCAGCCATTTTTAAAAAAAATTATCTACAAAATTTGTAAAGTGGCCAATTTTTCAAAATTGCTTGTGGTCTTTTATGTCTGGACCGTAATTCGAGGATGTGATACAAAACCGATCCGAATGTCCAAACTAATATACAATATAATTATATAAAACATAAAATATATACTTCAAATATTTAATTTCATATTTATTTTGATATGATATCTAACAATAAGTATTTAAATTTTAATTAAGTACTTAAATACCTAATTATATATAATAAGTACATATTTCTTATGTTTTGCTTTAAAATTTTAGATTTTATTTTATTTTCTTAACTTTATGTAAACAAGTCAGGTTTATTTGCATTTTCTATATAAAAATATTTATTTTTCCTAGAAGTCATTATCAACCAAGAAAGATCTAAATGTCTATTCATATATGTGCTTAATCTGTTTGCCTTTGAATATGATATCATTCAATAGCATTAAGAAACACCTATTATCAGTAGTCAGTATATATATTTTTAATTGACACTAGATCTTGACCGTCCACGGACGGGTATTTATTTTCTGTTTTAACTTTTATTTATATCAAATGATGAATTTGTAATATTTACACATAAATCCAGTTTGAAAAATTATTTTTGTAGTTATAATAAAAATTAAAATTAAAAGCTTAATAAATTATTCTGATATAAAATTTAAATTTCTTAATTAAAATAATATAGAGGTAGAGTATAATTTTTTCCAATTCCAAAATCTTAGCATCCCAAATAAAATAAATTTATAAATACATAAATATATAAACATATTTGGAACTATAATTTCTATTAAAATAAATTTGTTATAAAATAATTTAGCGTTGTTGTTGTTTATTTCTAGAGCTTGATCCATGATTGTATAAATATTTTCTTTCATTTTAATTTTTTTCTTTGTACTAATGGTATATTATATATGGGATTAGTACACGATTTTATATATGGGTTTATTATCATTAAATGTGGTAAATTTAGAATTAGGAAACTATAAATAATTTCGAAATTGATTTAGTATAGGAGGAAAGTTAAATTTTATATTAGGACAACACATTAACTCAACTGAAAAAGACAAACATTAAAATAGGTAATTTAATTTAGATTAGGACAACACATTAACTCAACTGAAAAAGACAAACATTAAAATAGGTAATTTAATTTAGATTAGGACAACACATTAACTCAACTAAAAAGACAAACATTAAAATAGGTAATTTAATTTAGATTAGGACAACACATTAACTCAACTAAAAAGACAAACATTAAAATAGGTAATTTAATTTAGATTAGGACAACACATTAACTCAACTAAAAAGACAAACATTAAAATAGGTAATTTAATTTAGATTAGGACAACACATTAACTCAACTGAAAAAGACAAACATTAAAATAGGTAATTTAATTTAGATTAGGACAACACATTAACTCAACTAAAAAGACAAACATTAAAATAGGTAATTTAATTTAGATTAGGACAACACATTAACTCAACTAAAAAGACAAACATTAAAATAGGTAATTTAATTTAGATTAGGACAACACATTAACTCAACTAAAAAGACAAACATTAAAATAGGTAATTTAATTTAGATTAGGACAACACATTAACTCAACTAAAAAGACAAACATTAAAATAGGTAATTTAATTTAGATTAGGACAACACATTAACTCAACTAAAAAGACAAACATTAAAATAGGTAATTTAATTTAGATTAGGACAACACATTAACTCAACTGAAAAAGACAAACATTAAAATAGGTAATTTAATTTAGATTAGGACAACACATTAACTCAACTAAAAAAGACAAACATTAAAATAGGAAATTTAATTTAATTTTCAGTGGCATAGGAATGTAAATAAATTGAAAAACTAAGGGGTATTTTTTAAGTGTACTTCTAAATTAATAAAGTAGATGAAGACCCTATAAAAATTGTTTAGCCAATGATTTGATTCTTATATCAACAAACCTCTTAGTGAAACTAGAGGAAGATCTGTGAAAATAGAGAAAGGAAAAAAGTTAGAATGGAGAGACGTCGTCTTGAATAATTTGGTAAATTTATATATACATAAATATATTTTCCTAAAAAATTAAACAATAGTGTAGTTTTCAAATTATAATCTTATTTGCGTGTATTTTTCCAAATTTTTCCGTGATAAAAGGCATAAGTTAAATTCCATAGCAACAGATAAGAGGAGAGAGATGATTGGAGAGGGGGCCTGAGGCCAATGCTCAGAAGTCAAAATTAAAAGGTCTAGGTCCACCAATTTCCAGAGTCAAGTTAAAGAGTCAAGCTTTGGTCTTTTGTTTTCATCTCATCAATCAGCTGACTATTAGACCTTTATACCACTGACACTAACATAGTAAAACATATACTTACAGCAAAGCAGAATAAACTTTGTATCAAAATTTAATTTACTGTCCTCTTTAAAAGTAGCACATCCAGCAAAAGATAGACTTCTGAAAATCATACTATTCAATAAAATAGCACAAGTCGAATTACAATTCAATTTAGCAACGAATGGGTTTGATACAAACACACTAATAAACTTAAAAGAAAAATCTTCAAAAGATCTACAAAATATATCATGATTTAACAACCAACATGGTCACGCCAGTCTAAGAACAAAAGAGCAGCTGCATAGTGGGACAAAGCACCCAACATAACGAAGACATGGAAGATCTGATGACTATGCCCCACACGGTCAAACCATCCAGGCTTAAGCCTCTCAGGTACTCTCCCTACATAGAACCCTGTCCCAACAAGATAGAACACTGCCATGCCCAGCTCGTACATGAGCGTCACGTTCCTTTGCGGGTTTTCCCAGTTGACCACTATAGCATGGACAGCTGGGACAATCCCAAAGAGCCCCATGGAGGCAAAGAGCAAAGCGCGAAAACCTCGGTACTTGGGAGAGGAGAGTGATGGAGTGAAGAGTGTGATGATCGTGAAGATTCCCATAGAGGTAATGCCCGCGAGGTAGATGAAGTACCAACGAGGAGTGCACTGGAAGATGTAGTAGATTGGTGGGAAGAAAGAAGTGATGATCATAGCGGTGATGCCGGTATAGTCTATGCGGAGGAGGAAGACGTTAAGGTCTTTGGAGTGGCAGCAGAAGAGGTGGCAAATACTGCTTGAGAGTAGGCAGAACATTGAGCCTCCTAAGAAGACAAAAAATGGCCATCTTGTTACATTCCCTGGACTCTTTGCGTCCTATATAATCATCAACATTGATACCATCATCAGTTTTAAGAATAACATCTTTATTTAGTTTTTATAAGAAATATTTAAATGTTTCAAAAAAAAAGAAATATTTAAGACTATAAAACTAAAAAAAAAAATCCAAAGATATGTTATAGTTTACGTGATATGTTATAGTTTACGTTCTCGATTCACATGGATCTCTAGAATCTTTCGAATAATTTGTCCATATTTTTAATATGGAGTTGATTTCAAATCTAACAGCTACATTTTGTTGACTTTGATTAAAATATAAATAAAAAGCTACAATATATATAGAAAAGTATTAACTTGTATCTGTAGTATTTTAAAAGATAGGTAATATCTTTCATAACATTGATTTTTCATCTCTAGAAATCACAACCAATGTATCGTTTCATAATCAAACAAAACCGAGGAATATGAATATACTATCAGTGATAAATTAGAAATTCAAGATACGTGTTAAATGTCAGTCAAAACCAAAAACCAAGTAGGTACATCTATTTTACGAGATACATCCCACTTGAATGATTCAAAAAAATTAATATAGTGGTTGCATATGGACATCGGGAGACTAAACAGAGATTCAGTATGAACATCTGGTTATATACAAAAAGATTATAACAATTAAAGGAGACGTACCACGGGGAAGAATTTATCGTGATGCATAATGTTGGCGACGGTTAGTCCAACAAATAAAATGAAACCAAGTAAATGTCTGTCAAACAAAAAAACATCGTTTCATCAGAATCAAATAAATATAATCTAAACTAAAAGTGAAATGTTAGCATAAAATAAAATTACTAACGTCCAAACGTTGACGGACTCATTGTGAAAACTGAAGACGCTGAAGAAAGCATCTCTAATGGACCATTCAGCTCTGTAATAATTCAATATATATTCGTTATCCTTCATGTACTCCGGAAGCTCACTAAACGACATCAATTCTCGTCGCTTTCTTGTCTTCTGCGATTTTCTTTTCTTCGGACCGCTGCTTCCATCTCCAGGAACAATCTTGCTCTTGCAACTGCTATTGCCGCACGACACCGTTTCTGGTTCATCCTTCGGACCATCATGGTCCATAAGAGCTCTATTGTCGATTCTGTAAGACAACAATACTTGATTCTTGATCCAAAGATCAATGGAAAAGAGAAGAAGGTGAGAGAAGATATGAGATGAGAGAAAAAATATATATATGAAAAAGATTAATATATTTAATTGTGAATCTAAGGAGAGAAAAAGGAGAGAAGATGGGAAATGCAAAGGAGACAGCTACAACATTTAAAGAAACTTTAGAATGCAGGTAGAAGTTGGTATCGTGTTTTCATCTTTTAGTTGTTAGTTAGGTTATCAATAAATTCTTCTTTCTTTTAGTTTTTCATTTTGTATTATTTTTACACGTAAAGTGATTTTTGTTTTCACACAACAACGTTTTCTAGATACTTGAAATCATTTGAGTACGAACAGAGTAAATGTATGCGATTTTAAGACCGACCGACTCAGATTTTACTACCGGCTTGTGCCTCTTAATGCCTTGTACCCACCGGATGGTCCTGATTGTTTTTGGGGTTAGAAAGAAATAATATAAATAAGTAAAATAGTAAAGAAGTAATATAAATAAGTAAAAAATAAATAAATAAATAAGTAAAATAGTACTACTCTTTTGGTTGGTTTTATTCAACCATAAATTCTTTTTGAATTAAAATTGATTAAATGTTAGTTGTTTACTTGACTTTAAATATTGATTATATTAAAACATATGCAGTTTCAGTTATGGAGAAATATCATCAGAAATATAAAGTTTGATATAAAAATAAACAAAAGATAACAGGTTAATAATTGACTGAGGAATAAGGATGGATTCTGTGAGACTACTTTTGATCAAGAACTTGCCAAAAGAATGATGATTAGGAAACATTCATGCAGTAAAAACATCCTGCTATTAAAAAAGTTTCTAATGAAAATAGTAGATGGAAGTTGTTGCATAAACGATTCTACATTTTCTAAGAAAAATTACTACAAAAGTGTTTTAGTGTCAATTTTTCAGCTAGCTGCCACTATAACGGATCCCTGTTAAATGCATCTATAAATAGTGAAGTAAATTAGTTTTTTTTGTTTTGACATCTAGTGAAGTAAATTAGTTAGATGACAAAGTTTTATAATTTATTTGGAAAATAAAGCAAGCATTTTATAAGTAGATGAAAATATCTACACAAGGAATTTTAAACATTGTAACATGTATTATTCATAATGCGTGCTACCTATGCTGTTTATGTAACTATCAATAGCTCAGTGTACCGCACTTTTTTCTAATAACAAAATTCATAACTTTGTTTAATTTTTGTTGTCACGTGTACAATTTACACAATTGTAATGAAAACTTTCTACATTACCATCAAAATATTCTGGCCAACTTAGGTTCGAAATCATTATTTGTTGTCTTGGACAATTGTGTCTGACAGTTTGATTATCTACCATTAAAATAGATAATGACATGGTTACTGCTTATGGTCTTTTAAGATTTGTGTTTGCCAAAGCCTTTTTGGGAATAAATTAACAAGGAACGGCTAATCGGCCTTCCAAGTTCCCCAAAGAAGATAACTCCTGAAACACCCCAGCAGAACCACATCAGGTTTCTAGATTTCTTGTAAAATAGATTATAAGATACTAATTAATATAGCTTGTCTTTGTTAAATATGGCTGAGAAGAAAATTACATTAGCTTTTAAAGACAACTAGGTCAACATCTTTAGTAACCGCTATGTGTTGGCCTAACTAGTATAACAAAAAAAACTATGGTTTTTATTATAGATACCTGCACAAGTTAAGTAGATCAAAGTGGATGTCAAAAAGACAACCATAAGGAGAGTTCGGTATTTCCTGCAGATTACATACGACGAAGTAATAAAGAAACAAACCAAACCATGTGGTCTATGAAAAAAAATAGTTTACATTTGGTACCAACCCTCATTTGTTGATTGGGAATGTGCTGGTTCATGTTTCAGAGTTTCACTTTTTGAGAAGCTCTAGTTTCTTCAGGGCATCACAAACATCCGTATCAATGGGTGCGTGAACTACGCTGTCGCTCTCTAAGGAGATCGGGTCAGTGAGTTGGTAGCTCCGGTTAGCGTGCAAGGCATTGCTTGCGCTGGAAGACATCCTCTCTAGAACAACGCTCTTGTGAAGCCCTCCAAGCAGTCCTTCGTAATCAATGTCACCTGACTTGCTCACGAACACAGCCATCGATCAATGTCACCTGACTTGCTCACGAACACAGCCATCTTCGCCGAGTCAATGCCCCCACAAACAGATACCTTGTTCGCAGAAATATGTATCTATGATTCCTAACATGGTTTCGAAAATGCTTCGGCTAATTGGTTAACCGTCAGTAATAGATTCTTGTTACCAGTTTTTTTCCTCGATAGCTGTTAGAAAATGTAAATGCAATTTTATGCTGCTAGTCAGTAAGAAACAAATTGACAAAGGACAACTGGTTTTAAGCCCTATCTAAAAAGAAACTAATGACAGGTTCATATGAAAGATTTCAAAATTTAACGAAAATATCAGAGACAGACATTGTAACATAATTAACTGATAGGGGAGTTTAAGAAATATCATTGCAAGCTAATCCATCCAAAAACATGGTTCTCAGATAGTAGTAGAAACTGAAACTCAAAACATGGTTTGAAGATTAAAAACAAAAAAAAAAGTTTGAAAGTAAAGATGAAGCTCTTAAGCAGCACCCTTTCCCTTCTTCTTCTGGATCTTCTTTTGGTAGAACTCTAGCTCTTTACCTTCAAGAATGTATCTGCACAACAACATTTAGAAGATATTGGTCAATGAATTAAAAAGATTTCAAACAAAAACAAAAAATAGATCAAGGAGAACGAGATGATTACCCATCGGCACGTCCACACTGGCCAGGCCTTGACGAGATGCAAGCCAACAGACGACCACTGGCAAACTGGTCCTCGATATGGGAATCAAGGCTGCGTCCCTCCTGACGGCTCTCGATCTTCCTCAAGACATGGTTACTCTTCTTGGTCTCCTCGGGAGCGGCAGCAGCTGGGGCAGCATCTTCACCTTCCTATAACATGCATAAGCTTCAGTTTAACGGATTCAAATATCATATAAGTTACAGAAGAGAATCGTTACCTCTCCGTCCTTCTTGGCGGCGGCAGAAGCAGCAGCACTCTTCTTCTTGCGACCAACCTCAACTCCATAGTGCTGCAAGTACCACTGCTTGAAAGGAGCAGCATCGACCTGAACGATAGCACTCTTGACAAGCGTCTTGGTCCTGACGAGCTCGTTGTTGGAGGCATTGTAGACGACATCGAGAACCCTCGTCTTGCGTGTAACTGCTTCACTTCCCCACGAGTAGTTACCGGTGTCGAGCCTCAACGCACGCCACTTGACGTTACCTCCACGGACTCTGATTCTTCTCACCGTCTTGTTGCTGGACAACTTGGTGTTGGCTGGCTGCCTTCCCATCTCGTACCTAACCAAAACACAAACAAACACAACAAATCAAAAAACTGAATCAACCGCACCAGAATTGTTACAAACAATACAGAGCATAGTAAATCAAACAAGCCACTATTACAGATACACAAGAAGATGTTTGCATACTATGACCACGAGTACTAGTTCCAATCAATCTAAGAGACTTAAGAGTTCAAACGTTCAGTAATCAACGGATTAACACATCAGATCATCGCATAAGCTAAAACGTTCAGTTATCTACTTCATCGTTCAACAGTATCTTAAACGGTTTTGTAAACAAGAACACATTTGGAGATAGATCTGAATATATTTATGAAACAATGAAACCACAAGCTTACTTTCGCTTCTTCCTCCATTGCTTCTGCTTGCCTCCAGTGGCACGCCTCTTGTGGATGGAGTCACGAGAGATACCTAACACAAATGATGTTCTATATCAGATTCAAGCTTCACGAAATGCAATACTATACACACAAGAGAAGAAAAGAGATGGATCGGAAAGAGATCATACCCATGGTTGCCTCTTCCGCGAGATAAACTTGTCAGCTGCGCCGGTAGGAGTTGGAAGAACGAAGAGAGAGAGCTTTTAAAAGAGCTATTAAAAGGGGGCAAGGAGTGTATAAAACCCTAGTTATCCCGTGTACCCTTTATAAGGCTTTTTACTAGCCCATCTAGTAAGCTTATTACTTGGGCCTCTATCCAAACCACAATAACCAATAATCTTATTACTTGGGCCTCTATCCAAACTTGTCTTAGGAGGAGGGGTCGAGGGTCGAAATCCAAACACTACTTGTAGTAGTATGTTTACGTTAATGTGCGTTTTGCTAAATGAAGAGATTATAATATGTAGCTTAAGCACAATATTTGTTGTTTATTCCTTTTCAAGGTTAAAAACTTACTGTTGGTAGTTATTTGTTAATTAACAGTTTCCTGCTGGCCTGGAGTTGGTTTTGTCCATGCATTAACACTTGTTGATAACCGTTCTATTTTTAGTAAGACGTGGTTCTCCTCAAGGGTTTTAAGTTTTTCTTTTTGAAATTTGTTTCTATACAAATCTTTTGTCTTTGCAAATCTCATATTGCCTCCACTCAGATTCCTGAGTTCTTGATAATTGTCTTAACCGGAAGTTTCTCAATATTTTCTTTCCCAGTATAATAACATTTTCTTGAGTGGCGATCATCTCGAATTTGGGAGAGAATATGGAGAGAAATGTAGAAAGGGAAGGGCCTATAGCTATTGCAGTGGACAGAGACAAAACAAGCATCCAAGCTCTTAAATGGGCTATAGAGAATCATATACCCCAAGGAGGAACATTAAAACTTGTTCATGTCCTACAAAGATCTGCAAATAATGGACCTAATACAGATGATGAGTTGTCTGAAAGAGAGCACAGAATTAAACAAAGCACTCGGTTTCTTCCACTGCGTTGTCTTTGTATGCGACAAAACGTAAGTTTTGAGGAAGTCTGTTTTCTTTTCTTTTAAACCTGTCTTTTATGTCTCACTGATTGATATCTTTTTCTTTTTCAGATACAAACCGATGTAGTTTTGCTTGACGATCAAGATGTTGCAAAAGCATTGATCGAATATATTAGCCATAACTTTATTTCTACTTTCTTCATAGGTGCCTCGTTGAAGAAGAGCATTACAAGGTCATAATCCTAATCCGTTAGTTATTTATTTAATTATTTTTTATTTTTTCCTTAATTAATTATTTTGGTATTGAAATTCTCTAAAATGTTTTATTTTGGATGATCTTTGATTTGATAGGCTGTTCAAGGTTGATGACATTCCAAGTAATGTGATGAGATGGGCTCCAGATTTCTGCACTGTTTTAGTAGTATCAAAGGGAAGACTATCAAGTGTACGTTCAGCCACTAGGCCATTACCTTTAGCTTTGCCATCTCCTTCTTCAGGGACTGCACCATTGTCACCACTCAGCAGCACCGATGAGCTTCCTTCCGAGATGTCATTGTCAAGAGAAGACGACGTTTTCCTTGAGGAGTTCTCATCACTTGACAGAGATTCTAGTGTTAACATCAGTGGCAGGATCAGTACAGATAGTTCGGGTCTCTCCTTCTATAAGAAACTTGGGGCTCCACAGATGTTGGAGATTCCTGGTCCGGATGATGAGAAATCCATGTTTTCAATGTATCTTAATAGTCCCGGTGATGAAAAGAACTGCGCATTAGCTTCCTCACTACCACCAAGGGATGACGCCGAGGATGAGAAGAGAAGGTTGAAGAAAGAGCTGAAGAAGACTATGAAAATGTACCACGCCGCCTGTAAAGAAGCCCATGTGGCAAAAGAGAAAGTAGCTGAGCTAGAGATATGGAAAAAGAAAGCAGAGAAAATGCTTCTTCAAATGGCTGAAGATAGAGCAGCAACAATGGCCATCAGAGAGCAGAGAGCAAAGGCAGAGATGGAGGCGGTGAGAAGGAGAGGGAGTGATGACAGAAAGATTGTTTCGGATGATCTTGGAGAGTCTCATGTAGTGGCTAAATATGAGAGCTTGCTCCATATTGTAGTTGTTCTTTTACTCTTATGTTTTTGTTTCATATTCAGATAGTTCTCTTTCTTCTTTGTGATCAGAGTTGGGTGATGACGATATCCTTTCCCCCAGGGCAAGTGTCTCATATATTCTCTTGTATAGATCAATCATATTTCATTTGTTTACTCTTCACAATGTCACTCTTTGTTGATTGTTGTTTTCATATATGGTTTGAGTTAGCATCACATAGGACCCTCTTATCTGATGCATGAGAAACGAGATGGTAAACTACTTTGTAGGGCCTATCATGCTATGAGTTCAGTTCAAGCATTATGGAACCATATAGTTATTATATTCAGAAGAGGAATTGAAGAAAACTTGAGACTCCAAAGCTTTTTTGCTCCAAAGATATGTGTAGTCTTCGTTAAGAACTTGAGACATCATTTTATCTTTCTAGCATGTAAGCCTCCTCACAGCATGCAGAGTTTGGTGGCTTGCAATAATTGGCAACATATGTTTCGTTGCAAGGAGGCATTTTGAGGTTTTGCTGCTCGTTTCCACCTGTCGAGTTTTTTTGCTAAAGAATCAATAAATCTCAGGATGTACTAATATGAAACCCATCTATTAAGCTACGTTGAATGTGCAAGTTTCATAATCAGACGTTCCTGAACTTTTAGTAATAATAATGCTCTTAGTTTAATTCAAATCGAAGTAAGATTAACAACAATATTACAAGATGTTGATTTGTATGAAGATTATAACTTTTCCTTAAAATATGTCAATCACACGATTATCTTCTTCTTAAAACTGATTTTCTCATTGATTCACTGATGTTGATTTCCTTAAATTCCGTTGAACATTTCCTAATCCGGTTGAAAATTGAAAATTCCACTACCTATGATCACGATTTGATTTTATAAATTGCTTTGTCTGAACAAATAATTATTTGAAAATGTTTTAAAAAATACAATGAAGGGTGAGATTTGAGTGGTCCGACTCTGACCGGTCTCTTGATTCATTTCATTTCATCTCCGAGTCAACAACATACCACATCGTAACATCAATCATTCTTCTGCATCTGATTCTCCAGAAAAACCCCTAATCAACATGAAAGCTTAAAAAACGAATCGAATCGAATCCACACAATCGCGATCCATCTCTAGGCCGAGAAAGCGAAAAAAATGTCGTCGGAGATTGAGGTGGTGGAAGAAGTCGAATCCAACAACCCCAAGGAGAACGGCGAATCCAGTTCTTCCAAACCGATCGAAGACGAGAGCTCGAAGAACGACGTCTACACCGCCTCGGCTTACGGTGATCTGGAGAAGCTTCATAGATTAGTCGAGTGCGAAGGTTGCTCTGTCTCTGAACCCGATGGTCTTGGCTACTATGCGCTTCAGTGGTCCGCCTTGAACAACCGCTCCGCCGTTGCTCAGTACATTATCGAGGTTTACCCAAAATTTCAATCCTTTAAGAATGAGTATTGGGTTTGAACTGAAATTGATTTATCTCGATTTGTTTTTTTTTTTTACAGCACGGTGGAGATGTAAATGCAACGGATCATACGGGGCAGACTGCGTTGCATTGGAGTGCTGTTCGTGGTGCGGTGCAAGTTGCTGAGCTCTTGCTTCAAGAGGGTGCAAGGGTTGATGCTACGGATATGTATGGATATCAGGTTTGAACTACTTCTCTCTTTCTTTATGGAGATTGTATTTTTGTTTCAATGCTAGTGAACTAAACTACATTCTATCTTTGACACGTGTCATGTACTTGGGGTTGCACTTTCTTGTTCTGAGGCACATGTAGATGTAGGTAAATCCGAATTTAGAAAGATCAGCTGATGTCAAATTGTCAAATCAACATTATGAATGTAGAAATGGATTGATCTGAGTACTTGGCTCTTGTACAATTAGTTTATTTGTCTTCAAAGGATATTGAGCAGTCTCATGGCCCATTATTCAAAGCTTTATCTAAAATAGAGAGAACTTTCAACTTTGGCTGGATTTAATCAGCTTTTAGAATGCTCCTAGGGATGTTAATCTTCAGTTGAAAATCTCAAAAATACGTTATTATTTTCGTACGGAAAATTGAGGTCTTCTTGTTCTCGAATGATTTCGTAATAAAGCTCAGTTTATGCGTTAGAGTTCTCCGTTAGATCCTATCAAATTTCTCTCCTGTTGTTTAGTTATTAATGGATGCGTAGTAATAGCCATCTTAAACTGTTTGTAGCCAACACATGTTGCAGCACAGTATGGCCAGACTGCTTTTCTCTGCCACGTCATTTCTAAGTGGAACGCTGATCCTGATGTGCCCGATAATGATGGAAGAAGCCCCTTGCACTGGTAAGGTTTCTTCAAAGTGGAACACAAGCTTGCCTTCTTGTAATTTTTACTTTCTTAATGGTTTTTCGGCTTCTTAGGTTTGTATTCTCATTTGCAGACTGAGTTCATTTGATTTGTTGCATATTGTTCCTCTAGGTTGTCCTAGTTGCTAAATTTGCTTTCCCTGGTTCTTTAGTTTTTTTTTATTTGTTATCAAGATCTGTGAAATATATATACTTCTTGAGACTATTAGGTTGTCCTAGTTGCTAAATTGTCTTTCTTTTCTTCTCATGTTTTGAGAAATTCAGGGCTGCATATAAAGGTTTTGCAGATTCAATCCGCCTTCTTTTATTTTTAGACGCATATAGAGGACGGCAGGACAAAGAAGGTTGTTTGCAGACCTTATTTTTCTTTGACATCCTACTTATTTATTTAGTTAGAGTAGAAAACCAAATAGTTACATAATCTTTTCTCCATTCTTTTAATTATGTTGTCAGGTTGCACTCCTTTGCACTGGGCTGCCATTCGAGGTAATTTGGAGGCTTGCACTGTATTGGTTCAGGCTGGGAAGAAAGAGGATTTGATGATTACTGACAATACCGGGCTTACCCCCGCACAACTTGCTGCTGAAAAGAATCACCGACAAGTTTCTTTTTCCTTGTAGGTATCCGTTTCATTTTCTCTGTTGGGCACCAATTTTTAGCTATACTGTCTATTTGATGCTTTCCTAGTGGCTGCTACTGCTAGCAATGTATGGTAGTTGAATCATTCTATTGGCTTGATGTTGATTGGCAATAATTTGCATTACGTTAGACCTTTGCATACCTGGAAACAAATTACTGTTTGTAGCTGCATCATGTCAGCTTCTTTGGACTGCATTTTTTTTAATTTATCAAAATGATCAGCATCATGCTTGGAATCTTGAGAAAGTTATTTTAAATGTTCTATCTGAACATTTATCTGTTAAACACTTGATTGCAGGGTAATGCTAGAAGGCTGCTTGAAAAGCGGTGGGACGTAAGCAGTCCCCTTGGAAAATTGTCAAAGTTGGGACTTGCTCCATTTCTTTGGTTCATGATTCTTCTACTTCTGCTCATATATACTAATTCTGTTGTTTTGGGTAGTTACCTTAGCCTTCTTGAATCTCTTTTGTGTGCAACATATCTAGTAACTATGTTATGCATACTTATCATTTTATTAACCCTTTGGTCACTGCAGCATCCAATCTGCCAAAGCTAACAACTGGGATTGGTTCGCTTGCATGGTTGGGATTTATTCTTGCAACAGCAGGGCTAGTTTTGTTTTACCGTTGTAGCAAGTATGTCCTCACCATATCTTGCTTCAATTTCTTTAAGGCCTCTACTTCTCCGACGCTACAGTTTCTATTTGTGGATTCCTTGTATTTCTGTGTAGTAGTACGAAAACAAGGTTTCTTATCGTTTCATATTCTTTTCTGCAGAAAGGATCCAGGTTACATCAGAATGAATATCCATGATCCGCAGACCATAAAAGATGATGTTGGTACCATTAACTTTATTGGTTCTTAAGTTTGAGTGACGCAATTGTCCATAGTTATGATTAGAGATGATCCCGAGCACTGTTTTCTATTCAAGTGTCATTACAGGTTTTCTTATCCCTTTACAGGAACCACTGTTGAAAATAGAGCTAAACAACCCTGCTTTGCTTGCTGGGAATTGGACGCAGCTCTGTGCAACATGCAAGGTACCTCCTCAATTTCCATTTTATGTATTTCGTAAATATTAACACCAAATATCTAATCATTGATGCACATCATGAAATTAATTTCTTACGTCCACCTTTTTTCTTTTTGTTCAGATTATCAGACCTGTTCGAGCTAAGCACTGTTCCACCTGTGATCGTTGTGTAGAGCAATTTGATCACCATTGTCCTTGGGTGTCAAACTGTGTGGGAAAAGTAAGTACAGGTTCCATCGCCCCATTTTAGTTGCTGAAAAATATTAGTTCACAAAATAGGCTAGGACGGGATCAGGCTTTTGATACTAACATCTATAACCAAATCTGCATTACTCTCTCTAGTTTTTTTGATTTGACATTAATTACTGTTCTTTGTTGAAAATGTTCACAACAATGTTAATGTTTTAAGTGGTATGTTTGGTTTGTATATTTGGGCATAGAAATCAACAGAGATGTTTCTTGGTGTCGCGTTACCTCTTCTATTTATTTTGCTTGCTAGTGGTTTTGTCTCTCGATTTGCAACTCGAGCATGATACTGATCTGTGGATTGGATTTGTTTTTCACTAATCACTATTGCAGAAAAACAAGTGGGACTTTTTTCTTTTTCTTCTATTTGAAGTACTAGCGATGCTGATAACTGGTGGCGTCACTCTTGCAAGTATGTTTTGTAATGGAAGATGCTATTGAAAGCTTATCCTCGTATGTAAATCTAGAAAAAAACTTTCGGACAAAAATGTAAACGATGCATTTTATATACACGTGCAGGAGTCCTCAGTGACCCTTCAGCGCCATCTTCGTTTGGAGCATGGATTAGCTATGTCGCTAGCAATCATGTTGGTGCATTATCCTTTCTGCTTGTGGAATTCTGCCTCTTCTTTTCAGTTGCTGTCTTAACAGTCATACAAGCGTCTCAGGTGAGTGCGCGCATTCCTTGCTACTCTTATGTTCTAAGTGGTACAGACTGTTCTATTCTACTTCTCTTCTTGGATTAATGATCTCTGCATTAGCTACAGTGGAGCTAGAACTATCCAAGTAGACTAGTTTTTGTTCATTCAATTTGGAGATCATCTGTGTCTTTTTCCTTTACAGATATCGAGGAATGTAACCACAAACGAAATGGCTAACGCACTGCGGTACAGCTACCTAAGAGGTCCAGGAGGTGGCTTCAGGAATCCTTACGATCACGGTTGCAGAAGAAACTGCTCGGATTTCTTGGTGAAAGGTTATAACGAAGATATCGAGTGTCATGAAGAAGACATAACACCGAGACAAGAAGGTATTAGCATGATGCAGATGCAGCGGAGTTCTAATACTCAAAATGGCAATGGCCACGTTGCTATCGACGTTAACCCTATACATAAATCGCAGTCAGCACACGTTCATTCTTCCAACTGCAGCCATAAACCATAGCAGTAAGTCATAGAGTGATAGCGCTACTTCGGGTTCGGGACTCGGTCTTTGGCCGGAACCCAACCCGACCTGTTGTACCTCCATGATATATGTTCATGTCCCAAATGTTCTTCAAATGTGCATTTGTGTTGTAAGAATCACGTTTTTCCTTCTCGTTGAGTCATGATAACATCATCCCATTTCAGGTGAAGATAACAGTGTAACAGAAATGGCTGTAAGTTATGTTTTTTTTGAGTATGGAATTTTGAATCCATAAATAGTTTGACCATCCTTGTTTTTCTTTCTACAATCATTACCAAATGCAAATTAATCTGTCGCAACACACATCATTACAGACTCATACAAGTAACAACGAATTTACAAGAGAATGGCTGACCATCTCAAATTAACTCTCTGCACCAAAATCTTGTGGAGGTTCCCATAAAAGTGAAAATAATTTTGTTTTATGTATGAATGTTACACGCCAAATGAGATCTAAGTCAAAAACCAACAAATAAAGTCACAGCTCACCCGGTGACAAAAAGAAAGAACTGCAAGCTATTTGCTTTTCTAGTAGCCAAATCAATTGTATGAGTGTTACACAAAAAGTAGAACATATATGTATATATGTTTCTTCCTGTCTACAAAAAAAAAATCTGAATCTGAAATACTCTTGTACCACAAGACAAAACCTGCAAAGAAAGATGACTGAGCTCAAATACTGGCATCCAGTGCACATAATCATAGAGCAGTCGATGTTAAAAATGCAACAGACAAAGCATAGGTCGGTCTGATTAAGTCACTTCTATATCTTGAACCAGTGCACATAATCATAGAGATAAGAGGCTCAGACCTAACAGTGGTAAATAACATCCTTAGTTCTTTTAAATCTTTTCTTTTCCAGTCCAGTTTAGCACGAAATATCCTCAAGTACATTGCAAAAATAATAGATTTTAAGATTCATATATGTACCTTGAAAATGAATCTTGACCAAAGTCATTGTGTGCCACTATTTTTTTAATCATGTAGTAGTATGTGATACATGAAATATATTTGCAATCCTCCTCTTCAATATCTCCTCAAACTGGTCTGAAGGGATCCCATTTCTCCATTCTTTTGCTTCATATATCTCGTGAAATATCTGTAGTACCTCGTCCACGTGAAACCTTAGATCTGCATTCATGGAACAAAAAAAAGAAGATCATATTAAGATATATAATGGCCTTATGTCTTTTATGGCTTAGATAGATCCACGCAGTAAGTACCTCGCAAAGTATTGTCTGTCACATAATCGTCCCTTATCAACGCAGCAACATCCTCCTCACAAGTCCCCGCCAACTCGAGAATCACCACCGCGCCTTCTAGATTCTCCTGCCACGTCGGCAGGTCGAGTTTGTACTCCATCATCGACCGCTCGTAGAGCACGGCACACGACAAAACATCTAGCCAAGATTTCAGCTTCGCCGCTTTATCTAGTCCTTTCGACTCCGGATTCTTCAGCCCTTCCATAGACTTCTTGATATTGCTCTTGGCGCTTCGGTAAAGCTGCAGCACGTCTGCGTACGGCCACGTTTTCAAGTCCACGCGGCTGACGAGCGCGTAGTACCACGAGACTCTCGCTTCCTCGAACTGCTGGAGAGCTAACGCTAGAAACACTTCGAGCAGATCAGGTTTTATCTTCATAGCCTCTTCGTACTTCTCTTTGGCCTTTGCGTGCTCCGTTAGAGCGCATTCGTAAGCAGTTGTAACTTGTGATTCTTCTCGTAGGAGGCTCAGTCTTTTCATCGCACGTGACATGTGCACGTGCCCCATCTTTAGCAACGATCTCGCCACGAGTTCTTGGAACTGTTTCGCTGCTTTTTCGAAAGGTACTTGAGCTTCTTCAGAGGTTACAACCTCCTCCATAGCTTCTGAGTTCAGTTTCATCCCGAGCTCTTGGAGATTTAAGCATGTGTTATCAGGATCAACGTTGGCTTGGATCTTGAACAGCCGAGCGAACTCCACCATCCAGTCTTCGATCTTACACCTACCTTTCCCGCTCGCCTTTGCTTTGAACGAATCGGCGGTTGTTCTGAGCTTCTTCATCTCGACTAATCTCCCGAAAAACGGATCCTGCTCGGGACTAACCTCCACTATATAGAACCTCATCCTCCTCGTAGCGTCCTTGGATGACACCTCCTCGCTCATTCTGAGCTCTTCGTCTGTTGTGATCGTCACCAGATCTCCTTCCTGGTCTTTGTATTTTATATGAACCGCTCTTAAGCTAGGGAAACGCTCGTGGACCACTTCCCTGAGGTGAAAGAGAGTGCAGTTCAAAGGCAGCTCAGCCAATCTAACGTCGTCTGAATACACAAACTTCACAGTCTTCTTTACACTTTTATCCTCGATTATAACTTCCTCCTGATGATCAATAATCTTTTCTTTGCCCTTTACATCTGCAAGATTGTTCTTCTTCTCGACATTCTCAGCATCACTCTTCTCTTGCACTTGACTACTACTACTACTCCTGTTCTTCTTCTTCACTCTCGCCTTACCTTTTTAGCCCACAACGCGAGGTGGGCCGCAACGGGCTCGACGTAGTCCGGAGGCAGCTCAATCACCGAATCTTTAACCGTTAACCCTTTCCCTCTAACGTTCTCTTAAGCTTCACAGCGATCTCAGACGCCATGGGGTTGTTAGGATCAAGCTCCGAGACCTGACAAACATCTCTCAGCGCTAAATCGAGCTTGTTCAAGGCCTCGTAGCATCTAGCCCTTTTCAGCAAGGCCTTGGTGTAATCGGGAGTGATGGTCAGAGCCAAATCGCATTCGTGGATGGCTTTCGCGTACTCTCCGGGATCGGAGTGCATATAGCAGGAAGCCATGTTGGATCGAATGTGGGAAACCTCGGGGTGATCTTGAGGGAGTACGTCTATGGCTTCTCTGTATTTGAGCATCGCGTTGTCGTAGTCTCTTCGTTGGAAGAGCTTGTTGCCTGCTTCTTTCAATGATTGTGCCTTTGAGATGTAATCTGAAGGTTCTTCGACCTTTGGATCGTCTTGGTGGCTTTGGCTTGTTTCGGGTTCTTCTAACTTTCCCTTTAGCTTCTCCATGGGAACAAATCGAAGAAGCAGAACACAAAAAGAGAAGATTCCGGAATAAAGATTACAACTTGAAACAGGACATGAGAGATGCTTCTATTGTCTAGTTTTCACAATGCACACGGAAACGAACGGAGATATGGTACAAGGTTACGTGTATGTAATTTACATAAAAAAAAAAAAGAGCCCTAAGGGATGATTAAAGGGTAGAACACGAGACGTGTGTCTACCTATTGAAATTGAGATCTTCAATCACCGATTTCTCGAGAGATGTGTCTGGGGAGATGATAATCTGAAACGGGTTTTCTCGGGAAATGGATTTGGAAAATTTCTGGGAAAAGGAATGGGAGGAGGAGGAAGAAGACGATTATGAGACCATGTGAACGAGAAAGCTTTGTCTTTGTCTTTTTTCTTTGGCAAAGCTTTGTCTGAAAGGCACGACAAAGGGTGTAATGGTAGAGCCAAACATTATAATAATATACTGTATTTCTTTTCTATATACTGTAATCTTTAGATTTTAAAGAAATAAATGAGAAAGGGAAGAAGAAAGGATTAAAATGACGTCAAATTAAGGAAAAAAGTATTATTCGAATCGAATAATAACTCATTATGTTGACACGTGTCGAATATGTACTTTACAGCGAATTACTTCCGGGAATGTTATTCAGTGCTCTTTATTGTCGTGAGAACAATGTTTTGAAAACCGGACCGGATAATTGATTCTAAGATAAATACCTTGACTATTTGGACGGCTCAACCTGGCCCAACCTTTTTATCTATGAAACTTATATTATATGAATTTTATTTCTACATATAATACATTCTCTATTCTTTTCTATAATTAACTAAATATAAAAAATAAACATAAATCTAACTCTATATATAATAAAATAAAACTGAATAGTGAATACTATGTAAACTAAAATTAATAAAATCATATGATTTACAATTAAAATTATCATATTTATTTATTTTTACAACTAAATCTCAAATTTTATGAATATGGTAAAATAAAAATAGTATATGAAAGTCAAAAATATATTTTTCGCATTGTTTCTTAAGAAAATAAAAATCAATTAAATAATAATAGTTGAACACTAATTATAAAATATAAAATTTTAGCTAATAATAATTGAAAACACTTAATTATATGTTAATTTTTATGAACCGGTTTTAAACTGAACCGGGCTCGGCTTCTTCACCGAGTCCCGGTCGAACCGGTTCGACCGGCCGGTCCGGTCAGGTTTTCAAAACACTGCGTGAGAATTTTATTTATAATTTATGTCATCCATTATGTCTTTAAATAATTTCTGTTAATTTTTTTTTGGTCAAAAAATAATTTCTGTTAATATGTTGTTGCATTTTGTTGGTAAATGTTACATTTGTGGGCCTACAAAATTTAGTATGGGCTTCGACCTAGACAGAGATTCTCTCATTTACGTTTGTGTACCAATAAAACAAAACTCAAGTCTTTTGCATGGGAGATCATTTCTAAGCCTACTCTTATTAAACAAAGCTGGATAATAATTATTAAAAACTATTACAAACGATTCTATAACTGATAATTTTATGTGTATTATGAAGATTTACGTCTAATTGAACCACCTGAACCGTCACGTGGAATCTATGTTTAACAATTTTCCTTCTGGCATATGCTGCAAAATCTTTTATAAAACTGTACCAGATGATGGTCCGCACACTTGTGCGGACTAATATATTCAATTAGTTTAAAATATTAACTTAATTTTTAATTTTAATATAATTTATTTAATTAGTTTCAAATATTAAATTAATCAAAAGATATAATTTACATTTTTATTACAACGCAACATAGATAATGGTTTGTACTTGAAAATATTTTTATTTATTCTATCACCAAACCACAAATGTAAAAAATATCATCATTATATTAACTTAATAAAATTTTATTAATACTTAAAAATTACATAAAAGATAAATCTACAAAACGTACGAAATCAATCTCCTCTTCATCAAAATCTTAATTGCATTTTATGTGACTTTTCTCTTCATTGGAGTTCATAATAACACATATTAACAAAATCTACAATTATTAAATCATACTTCTATATAACTAAAAATTTATAATCTAAAACTAATAAATTATATATGTTTAGTAAAAGCTATTTTTTTTTTAAATTTTTAACAGCGAGAGATTGTATTCTTTAGACTCATTTTTTATTGGTAAGATAATTTGGTGACATAAAAGAGAATTAATTCTGATTGTAAATAGTGTTTCAAGTCAATGATCCAAACCATTATCTGAGTGAAGTCATAACTATAATACTCTGACAATATAAGTCATAAAAAACTACACCGTAAATAAATAGGTAATAAATCCAACTATGTGACATCTACTTGAATATAGGCTAGTCAAAGTTTGAATAACTTTGAATTGTGACAAAAAACACTTTGAATAAGGAAAAGGGAAGGAGAAACTACCTCTGTGTGAAACTTCTTCCTCACCAAGAAACTGAAACCCGATGAACCTTCAACATATGGTGTAAAAACTCAGAATACAGAAATACTAAACTAACATGTCGGCATGTCATTCGATGTAGAAAAATAAAGAAGATTTATCCAAAACATCAGACAACGATGTTGTGCAAGTGTTAAGTCAGCAGTCGATGAGACTTACCAGCCAATACCAAGGAGACCAAACAGGTAAAAGACAGATTCCCAATTAAAGGTTTGGATAATGGGAGGAGCCAAGAGAAGCCTGCAGACCAAGTAGAAACAATGAAAATATAAAACCACATATTTGCAACTTTCATAGTATCACATGAAGAGAAAAAAACCATACCCCAAAACACTTCCCAAACTCAATCCTCCAAAAACAAAGCCAACGGCTCTTGAGCGCTCCCCAACAGGTATCGTCCTGTACTCAGAAGTTGAATGGTACAGTTATGATATGCAAAACAAAAATGGGGCTAGAAGCTTTAAAGCAATGTGCTCAGCCAGAATTTTAATCTTAAAGCGACTAAATGCATGTATAAATAATTTCAGCTTAGAGTAAAGAAAGGGTTTTGCAAAAAAATATTGTCCAGTTGTTGGATGTCAGCTTGTCCAGGGCCATGTATGAACATGCTACTACCTATAGAAACAGATGTAGCGCAATAGGTTCTCATATCTAGAACATGCATTAAATACAGACAGACAAGGCTGCAAATCACATCATATCTATATTCAAGTAAGAGAACTCTTAGCTCCAGATTGGGTACATGCCTGGCAATAAGGTCAGTTGCAGCGGATGGGGAAACACCTTCTCCAATTCCCACCTGGAGTTACAAATCTCTGTGTTAAAGACAAAGACATAATGTAAGGCTTATAAAGCAGGGTGCGGGCAGACACAAGGCAAGAGAGCTGATTATCAGTTAAACAAACTGAGGAATATGTAACAAGACGATGACTCTACAAGAAACCAGAGTGAATACATAAAATCAACTGTATGGAGCTTACCAAAATTCTAGAAAAGATTAACCCAGGCATAAATCCAGCAAGTAGTGGAACAAGAGCTGTGGCAAAAGACCATGTAAAGACACCAATCTCCAGCACTTTCCTGCAAGAATGAAAGGATACATATAGACATAAGAAGCAGGACCAGCCCTGGAAAAAAAACCTAAAAGAAAAATGACCAAACCTGCCACCAAAAATCTTGGAAAGCCAACCACCAGGCAACTGGCTCAAGGCATAACCCCAAAAGAAAGATGACTGGACCAAGCCAGCCACAGATGAGCTCCATCCAAACTGGTGTGACATTGGTATTATAGCGATACTCAAGTTCACCTGCCATTCTCACCACACAATATCTATTTAGTCAATGAAACCCGATCCTCATATCTTTATGCAAGCTAGCTATCTAAACCATACTCAGATAAAAATGAAAACTTTTTTAATCCAAAGAACACACCTTGTCCATATTGCAGATAACAAAGGCGAGGGAAGTGGCGCCGATAAGCTTATATCTCTCTGGTATATTCTTCCATGGAGGCCAATTCTGTTCTATACCCGTTTTCTCCGTACTCAGAGCATCGGAGGATTCGGAGCCTGGGTTTGGAAGGTCTTCTTTGATAGGGGGGCTCTTGGGAAGCTTCTTGCTCTCTCTGACTCGTTCTGTACCACTGGCGGAGCACTTGACCCTTGATCTGAGAGGAGTGTGGTGGTGGGGGAAGGAGCGAGGGGTGAGGGTGTAGAGGGAGAGGAAAGGATGGTTGTGTGCGTGGATGGGTGAGGAGAAGAAATGGTTGTCGGGTCTCAAGGTAAGTCTCGCCATTAATTGTTGGTGTCAGAGAGAGAGAGAGAGAGAGAGAGAGAGAGAAGAGGAAGAACGGAAGAAGTGAAATTGAGAAAGAAGAAGGAGAGGGAGAGAGGAGGACACGGTGGAGGAGGGAGCAATAGAGAGAAAGCTTGTGTGGCTCACCGTGGAGAATAATTTGTCTTCAAATGTGGGTCCCGCTCGGTATCAAAATCTTTGCCTTTGCGTGCTTGCGTGACTCTCTACTCCAATGGTCTCACAATCTTTCTACGGTGAGACTTGAAACAAATGAGAAAAATGAGTTTCAATTTCGACTGATGATCACGTTTTTACATATCAAACAAGTGGTTTACAGAGATTCGTCAGTAAAACATTACTGACCAGATGACATTGTTTGCCTCACCCGCCCTGAAACTTTGGTGGCTATAAACTATTTAATAAAGAATTTTTTTCTGGTGTCTGAAACTTTCTTTTCACAAATTTGAGATCTATGTATAATTTTTTCAAAAATTTTGAAAATTTGAAATGAATGTTTCATCAGATTTGACCCACGACCGGTTTTTGGTAAAATAATATTCTAGCCTGAAGTATCCCAAGCCTATTAAGGTAAAGTCTTACATTTCAATACAATCTTGGTTCATTTGACTTTGGAAGATGGTGTTTCTTTTTAGAGACGCATGGAAAAAATATTAGGATGGATACAAGGTTCATTATGTCCATGTCCTAGGTCGGACAAGGTTATTAGGGGCTAAACCGCATGGTGATGGCTGGTTTTCACTCTTCTCTGACCGGACAAAGATGTCCAAGGGCTTCATCTGATACATTGAAGTTGAAAAAAATGAAATATATAAGAGATTTTGGTGAATTTAGTCATTGTAAATTAGTTTTAAGTCGAAAGTGTAGGAAAACTTAATTTGATATCATATTATCTTGATCCAAGTAGAATGGAAAAATGTTTATTTAGGGTGGAATTCGGTTCAAGATGAACCAATAAAAATCATCACTTCGAAGAAATATGTTGAAAAATACATCATAAATTCATAATTAAGGAACACAACATTAATACTTAACAAACTTAAACCAATTCATTAATTTAATTGATTTTGAATTGGAAACGCATGAAATACTTCGGCAGTCCCTGATACAATTCTGATCAATCTATGAGATCTGATGGAGGTAATCAATCATGTATATATGCTTATGAATTTTGAAAGGTTTATTGGTACCGTAGAGTTGACATAGTCTTTCGTTCGTGTTTAGATAATGAGCAATGAAATATACAAGAGCCCTATCCATAGAGTGGTGACAAACAGAGTTACAGAGAAAGGGAGAGGATATATGTGGTAAGTTTAGACAAAGAGATTCCGCATGTAGAGGGTCTGGCGTCTGAGGCACGACCAAGATCGTAGACTTACCTTAGAGCATCTCCAACCCACCTCTATTTTCACCTCTATAATAGCATTTAGAGGTAAAATCACTCCATCTCATCTCTATTTTTGCCTCTAAAATAGAGTTTGCTATTTTATCTATTTATAGAGGAAGAAATATCATTCCTCTATATTTTGCTCTATATTTAAAGATTTCTATTTTAGAGAAATACATTGGAGCAAAACACATCTTTATTATAGAATTCCTCTATTTTAAAGGTAAAAATAGGAAAATACATTGAAGATGGTCTTAGTTCTTAATAAATAAAAGATCGTATACTTATCTTCATAACCTAAAACAAATACAGTAAAAATTCTATAAATTAATAATATTGAGACTACAACACAATTAAAATAATTAGATTTCTATATTTTTGAATATTTTTTGTCACTGTTTATATATTATTTAAATTTTATAAATTTGAATTTCATATTATTATATTATGTAATACATATGATATATTGTATCTATGTATATAATTTTATTAAATATCATCAAAATACTATAAAATCTTAAAAAGTAAAATAAAATTCATGTGAATATAAAACAAACAATACAAACTGGTTAGTTTAATGAATATAAAACAAACAATACAACTTTAATAAATACTCCCTTCCTATCAATATAAGTGGGTGCTAAGGATTTTTATTTTATTTCAAAATAAATGATGTTCTCATTTTTTTTTGTCACCAACTTAACAATAGACTTATATTGACTATGTAAACCACTCCGATAGCTCCGCATCCATGTGAACGACGAAAGACAGTTGTTTCCTCGCACTACGTGCTAGACTATCCGCTATCAAATTCTGTGTTCTTAGTACATGAATGATCTCTGAGCTTGAAAATTTTTTTTGTAAGATCTTGATGTCTTCCAAATAACTTGCAAAGCGGGTCATTCCTCTGGTTCGAAACCATCTTCACCAATTGAACAATCCGTTGCAAGCGTGACCTTACCGTAAATTTGTCATACACTTCATTGCCCAAATTAGTGCTTCCACCTCTGAATGGAGAGGGGAGAGGCTAGGCCTTATATTTCTTGCCCCCATCAAAATGTCAAAGCCTTTTAGGGTACTATACCAACCTTGTCCTGAGAAATACTCATTATCTTTCGAAACCATCGTAAAATACCATGCATCAGGATTGTCGGTAAATTTAGGACCTCAACATTTTGTGATATCCTTCGTGTTCAACATTTGTGCTTCTTCCAAAGTGTTGATTCTGTTCTGTTAGTTTGGCGTCTCCCAGGAACAATGTCTAGATTCTTGAAAACCTTATTATTCATTCCTTTCAAAATGTACCATAGGATCCAAACAAATGGTGATCATCCATTTTTGGGAGGACTCTCCAAAACAGATGATCCATATTTGTTAAAGGGAACCAGTTGGAAAAATAGTGGGATTTGATGGTATTTGTGAGAGAGCCCAAACCCGGAAGCTAGAGGGCATTAAAAATACATGGTTTATCGATTCCTCTGAAGCACCACATTTAGCACAACATATATTCTCTTATAAACCTTTCGCCTGCAAATTTTTCTTAACTGGTATACACAGTGGCGGAGGCAATTCATGATCACGGTAGTCAAGTGACCCACGTGATGTTATGAAAACATTATGGCTTTTACTATGAATTCTAAAATGACCCTGGTCCAAAATATCTATTGACCTCGTTAAAAAATTTCGTGAACCTTGTCCAACTTACTCTGACCCTAGTCCAAATTATTTATGGACCATAATCTAATAAATACATTAATTATTTTTTAAAGCTGAAATTTTACATAAAAATAATAATAAAATAAACCCAATTATCAATATTATGTCAATGAGTTAAACCTAAGACATTTAGTTTTCTTCTTTCTTTCTGAATCTCATCTCGTCCATTGCAACAGGCAGAACCGAAGGTAAAAATATTGTATGATGTTAAATAATTAAATTAAACTTTCTTTTTCTACTAAGTATAAATATAGTATTGTATATTAATAAAGGGCAAAGATCTTAGGAGTAGTTTTTATTTTGGCTTTTTCCTTCAGTTTTTAGATTATTTTACACTGAAATTGTTATGTTTTACAGTTCCAAATAAAAAATTACCAAATTTCTACATGTAAGATACCATCTTACCATTAGCACAACAACAGAATGATTGTTCAACATACAAATTACGTAACTATCAGACATAGAGAAGTGAACATTCTCTGTTATTATTGGTTTGATATATATTTTTCAATAGTTTATGTACTTTAAGCAAAGTTATATTATGACCCTCGTCAACATTTTCTCTGCCTCATACTGACTATACATCTTGATACCAACTGCCATAAGAAATACTTAATCTTTGGTGAGCATCGTTACTTTCCAGCAGAACATTTTTAGAATATCCACTGTGGATCCAAACATTACTATTGGTTTTCTTGTCTGCATAAATCCGTTCTACTTGATAACCCGATTTAACGTTTAATGCCATCCATCTTTATCCACCATATGAATCTGCTCAATGGTATGCTTTCTATTATTTTAACACCCTCGGGATCCACTAAAGTTCGGATTACTGTGAGTTCCAATTCTAAAAGCTGAATCAATAAGAGATTCAACTGCAAGGTCAGGGTTATTGTGATGTTCTAATTAATCTAGATAAAATTTAATGTCATTTGAAATATGAACCAATTACAAAATAGTATTTTTTAATTGGTTGAACTAATTTTATTTAATATTATTTTATGCAACCAAGATAAATCACATAGAATTTTGTAATTTCTTAATCCTTGTGAAAAATCTTAAAATCCACTTAAAATGATACAGAGGAAGTATTTAAATAATTTAAAAGAATTAATGAACAATCTGTTCTTCTACTAAAACTATGTTTAACATCAGTACTATTATTATTAATATTATTATTATATAATAGTGATAGATAAAATTTTCATCCTTTGATATACTGAATCATAATCTGAATGAACTAACAATTTTCTTTTACTATTATAATTTTATTAATAATAAAATATCTAGATTAAGTTACATATACTATTATTATATAGTATGCAATTTATTTTCATATTATGCATGCTAATCTATTTGTATATATAATTATAATTACATGTACGTTTTGCTGATTTTAAATTAATTATATATTTATCGAAAAATATTTGTAATATTATATGTTCATATTATAGACAAAAATACCTAATTATCTTATTATCTTATAAGTTTGTACCATATTTTGAGCTGACTCAGTTCACGTCAACAAAATTTATTAGTTATTTAATTTATGGAACAATTTTTTTTTGAAACACAATTTATCGAACATTAATTTACACATTTGCACTGTAACACAGTGTGAACCTTCAGACACTGCTTTTTTCTTCCGTTATTGCTTTGTTATATATTTTCGATTTTCTTAAATAAAATAAAATTGTAGCTATATTCCAGCTGGGATATTCGAATCTTTCAAACCGAACATTCCAAAAGACAGTGATTCCAACGGTTGTAATATGTCACCATTCACCAACCACTCCTCTGTTGTCCTTCCCAGCTTTCGCTCCTGCACATCAATCCTAGTATTCTACATTCATTTCTCCTAGGAAAACTCCCCTTCTCCGGTGCTGAACCGCCGCGAGAAGTAGAAGACTCCAAGAAGGTTTCCATTTTGTTTCTCCTACAGAGTTCATAAACTCGTCTCTAACATGACGACGACGACGGTTATGTCCATTGCAGAGAAAGTGCTGGAACGAGTCTACGGAAGTTCCAAGTCTACCCTTTCTGTGGCAGACGGTGGCGAAAACGAAAAGATTCAGCGTTACACCCATCACCACGTTCACAAGCATTCCTACGACGACAGCGACGATGATGTTTGTTACAGCGACGAGGATGAGTCCGCAATGGAGCTCGTCCAGCTCGGTGCGGAGAGGACAAAGAACGTCTTGATCCTCATGAGCGACACTGGAGGTGGACACCGTGCCTCTGCTGAAGCCATTCGCGATGCTTTCAAGATCCAATATGGAGACAAATACAGGGTACACAAAAAGTGTCTTTACTGAGATGAAACATTTGTCTCAGGCCCAAAATTTAAGTTAATATGCATAGGTCCTAACTTGATTAAGAAAATTTATTTAAAATAATCATTTAGTCTCTAGTCCGTAGTTGTCTTGAACATGTAATAAGAACCCCACCCTAAAAACCCCCGTTAAACATGTTCTTGTCCTATAAATCTCAGGACCGGTTCTATTTGAAAATACAAATTGATAAATGGTTTTGACAGATCATTGTGAAGGATGTGTGGAAGGAATACACAGGGTGGCCATTGAACGATATGGAGAATTCGTATAAGTTCATGGTGAAGCATGTACAGCTATGGAAAGTTGCATTCCACACCACATCACCCAAATGGGTCCACTCTTGCTATCTAGCAGCCATTGCGGCGTATTCGCCAAGGAAGTAGAGGCGGTTTGATGGAGTACAAGCCAGAGATTATTATCAGTGTTCATCCTCTGATGCAGCACATTCCTTGTGGGTTCTCAAATGGCAAGAGCTACAAAGAGAGTCCTCTTTGTTACTGTCATTACTGATCTCAACACTTGTCATCCTACATGGTATGTATATATAATAGGCCGGTTTGTCATAGTCTCTGCGAGATGCTAGCTGCGCAAAAGGTTTGATGTTTTATCTCTTCTATGGTTTAGGTTTCATCCAGGGGTGAATAGGTGCTATTGCCCGTCTCAAGAAGTGGCGAAAAGGGCGTTGTTTGATGGGCTTGATGAGTCTCAAGTCCGTGTGTTTGGTTTGCCTGTGAGGCCATCTTTTGCAAGAGCGGTTCTGGTGAAGGATGATCTAAGAAAGGAGCTTGAGATGGATCAAGATCTTCGAGCGGTTCTACTGATGGGAGGAGGGAAGGTATGGGTCCTGTGAAAGAAACAGCAAAGGCTCTTGAAGATTCTTTGTATGACAATGACAATAAGAAGCCCATTGGGCAAATGGTTGTTATCTGTGGACGTAACAAGAAACTAGCATCTGCTTTAGAAGCCATTGAGTGGAAGATTCCTGTTAAGGTGATAAAAAGAAACTACCTAGGCATTATTAGTGAGGCTCATAGGTTTCAAGCCTGAATACTATTGACATTACAGGTTAGAGGATTCGAGACTCAAATGGAGAAATGGATGGGAGCTTGTGACTGCATCATCACAAAAGTAAGAGGCACAAAACAATCTTAACATTCACCAAAATTTTCATGAACTGAATGTCCTAACTGAGTAAGGATTCATATTACTTGTAGGCCGGACATGGTTATTGGGGCTAAACCACATGGTGATGGCTCAGCTTTTACTCTTCTCTTACCAGACAAAGATGTTGAAGGGCTTCAGTTCCTGAAAGATGGGAAATGGTATAAAGCTCCAATAGTTCCTGACACAATTCTGATCAATGTAGGAGATCTAATGGAGGTAAATAATACATCAATCATGTAGATATGCATAAAAAAATTTGAAATATTTATTGTTAGAGAATGAGCATTTATAATTATAGTCTCCTCGTTGGTGTTCAGATAATGAGCAATGGGATATACAAGAGCCCGGTTCATAGAGTGGTGACTAATAGCGAGAAAGAAAGGATATCTGTGGCAACGTTTTGTGTTCCGAGTCCAGACAAAGAGATTCAGCCTGTGGAGGGGCTTGTGTCTGAAGCAAGACCAAGATTGTATAAAACAGTTAAGAAGTATGTGGAGCTCTACTTCGATGCTTATCAACAAGGTCTGAGGCCTATTGAAGCTGCACTAATCTGAAAATAAAATTTCAAGTCTCTTCTGTAACTTCTGTTACTTGAAAAGTTAAAAACAAAATAACACCGTTGCTTTATCTGTTGGCATGTGATGCAGCATTAATGTTCTGTATTGCATTTCCTTGAGACAATTAAGATTTTGTTGCACTATTTTATTATATTTTTTATAATAGTTTTTTGATAATTTTTTTATTGTATATGTTATTTGGAAATTATATACATAAAAAGAAACTAAAATAAAAAAAGAATAAAAATTTAATAATGGCAATTAGATATAATATTTTAGTTTATTATATGTATCTCTATAATTATATGTTGTAAAAATTAACTTGAACGAGATAAGAAAATGAATTTTTCAAATAGTAACATAGAGATTGCTCCTTAATTTGATATTTAGAATTCTCCGTTAGATGATGTATTTGTTTCAGAAAACGAGAGCTGCTACCAAATGTCTTCTAAGTAACTTCAGAATGTTCAGAAGCTCTTGAAGGATGATGCTTTTGTCAAATGTCTAATTCAAATTTTCACAAGACTACAATGAAAATGACAATGAGGTTTTTGCACAAATGCGCGTGCGCGTGTGCGTGTTTTTAGTCTTCTTCACACATGATTTTAAAGTTGACTGTTGAATAGTGAGATTTTTTGAAAGAGACTTTTCTTACGTTCAAAAGTCCACAAGTTCACATTAATTGTCCCGTCTCCCACGACTTCAATAGTTGAAATGCATTTTGAAACTTGCGTCCTTTCTTACCTTCAACTTCCTTCCATTTTGTTTGGTTACCCGTTGCAGCAGAACCCATCTTTCTCTTTGTATAAGCAGCATGAACCTGGTTCTTTCACTTGCTGTCAACGCTCTCATTCTGCTTGAAGTTGTCACGGTGGTCTTTGCTCAAGCCAGGTTTTCAAATGAGACTGACATTAAGGCTTTGCTTGAGTTCAAATCTCAATCTTCTGAAAACAGAAGAGGAGTTTTGGCCTCATGGAATAACTCCTCTCCACTCTGCAGTTGGATTGGAGTTAGATGTAGCCGCAGACGAGAAAGAGTTTCAAGTCTAGACCTTGGAGGATTCAAATTAGCCGGTGTGATCTCACCTTCCATTGGTAATCTCTCGTTTCTCAGATCATTAAATCTTGGAGACAACTCTTTTGTTGGTACCATCCCTCAAGAGGTTGGAATGCTATCTAGGCTTCAGTACTTGAACATGAGCTTCAATCTCCTCGAAGGAAAGATTCCTCATAGTCTTTCTAACTGCTATAGACTCTCTACCCTAGATTTATCGTTAAACCGTCTTGACCACAATGTTCCTACAGAGATAGGTTCACTCTCTAAGCTAGTCACTCTGTATCTTAACAACAATAACCTTACCGGAAACTTTCCTGCATCTCTAGGAAACTTGACGTCACTCCAGGAACTTGACTTTGCATATAACAACATGGAAGGAGAGATTCCATTTGATGTAGCTAGATTGACTCAAATAGTGTTTTTCCAAGTTTCACAGAATAGGTTCTCAGGTGTTTTTCCTCCTGCATTATTCAACATGTCCTTGCTTGAGTCTTTATCCCTAGCTGGCAATAGCTTTTCAGGTGAGCTTAGAGCTGATTTTGGTGAGCTTCTACCAAACCTAAGAACTGTTGTCATGGGAAGAAATGAGTTCACAGGAGCTGTTCCTGTATCACTTGCCAATATCTCAAGCCTTGGAAGGTTTGACATCTCAACTAATTATCTTACAGGAAGCATCCCTTTGAGTTTTGGAAAATTGCATAATCTGTGGTGGTTAGGGATCCATAGTAACTCTCTGGGAAACAGCTCCTCCAGTCATCTAGAATTTATTGGTGTTTTGGCGAATTGCACTCAGTTAGAGTACTTAGATGTTGGATACAACAGGCTTGGAGGTGAGCTGCCTGCCTCCATAGCCAACTTGTCAACCAAGTTAACTGTTCTGTCCCTTGGAGAAAACCTAATATTAGGAACTCTTCCTCATGACATAGGGAATCTGATAAGCCTGCAGGAACTAGATTTAGAAACAAATCTGTTGACAGGAGAGCTTCCAGCTTCTTTTGGGAAGCTTTTGGAGTTGCAGGTACTGGATCTGTATTCAAACGCAATATCAGGTGAGATACCATCTTATTTAGGCAACATGACGCGGTTGCAGAAGATCCATTTTAACAACAATAGTTTCCAAGGAAGTATCCCTCAGAGTATTGGACGCTGTCAAAACTTGATGGATCTATGGATTGATTCAAACAGGTTGAATGGGACTATACCTCTGGAAATACTGCAGATTCCAACACTTGCTTACTTAGATTTGTCAGACAATTTCTTGACCGGTTCATTACCGGAAGAAGTTGGAGAGTTGCAACTCCTTGTTGGACTAGCTGCTTCTAACAACAAGTTATCAGGACACCTTCCACAAACTCTAGGGGGTTGTCTTTCTATGGAGTTTCTTTATATGCAAGGAAATTCATTTGATGGAGCCATTCCAGATATAAGTCGGTTGGTAAGCTTAAGGAAACTTGACTTCTCTGATAACAATCTTTCTGGCGGCATACCTCGTTATCTGGCCAAGTTTCACTTATTGCGAAATCTGAATCTTTCTGTGAACAAGTTTGAGGGAAGTGTGCCAGTGGAAGGTGTGTTTAGAAATGCTACAGCAGTTTCTGTTTTTGGAAACTTGAATCTATGCGGAGGCATCAGAGAAATGAAGCTACAGCCATGCACTGAGGAAGCATCACCAAAGCCGAGGAAATATCTCTCACTTGAAAAGAAACTTGCGATTGGTATCAGTACAGGTATAGTGTTTCTGTTCATTACAGTGGCTTCTCTGTGTTGGTTCAAGAAGAAGAACAACGGCAGTGGCGGTAACCCATCTGATTCTTCTTCTACTTTGGGGATGTTCTTTGAGAAGATAAGCTTTGAAGAGCTTCATGATGCAACTAGTGGCTTCTCTTCAAGCAACCTGATTGGTTCAGGCAACTTTGGTGATGTCTTCAAAGGATTTCTTGGCAGTGATCATAAACTCGTTGCTGTTAAAGTTCTGAACCTCCTGAAGCATGGAGCAACGAGAAGTTTTATGGCGGAATGTGAAACCTTCAAGGGTATAAGGCATCGTAACCTTGTGAAGCTGCTAACTGTTTGTTCTAGCCTAGATTCCAAAGGAAATGAATTCAGAGCTCTGGTCTACGAGTTTATGCCAAAAGGAAGCTTGGATATGTGGCTGCAGCCAGAAGATCTGGAAAGGGCAAACGATCACTCAAGAAGTTTAACACCTCCAGAGAAACTCAACATAGCAATAGATGTTGCATCCGCCTTGGAGTATCTGCATGTTCACTGTCATGACCCTGTAGCTCACTGTGATCTTAAGCCAAAAAACGTTCTTCTGGACGATGATCTGACTGCTCATGTTGGTGACTTTGGTTTGGCTCGGCTTCTCTATAAATACGACCGAGAAACCTTCCTAAACAAGTTTAGTTCTGCCGGTGTCAGAGGAACCGTTGGCTATGCCGCACCAGGTAAATAACACATCTATATGCAAAAGAAGAGTGTATAGCTGCGAAAGATCCAATCTTATTGCTTTTGAAATATGTACAGAATATGGAATGGGAAGCCAACCATCAATACAAGGAGATGTGTACAGCTATGGAGTTCTAGTTTTGGAGATGTTCACTGGAAAGAAACCGACAGACATATCATTTGCAGGGGATTATAACCTCCACAGCTACGCAAAGTCGGTATTGTCTAGAGATGGTGAGGAGGGTGGATGCAGCGATGCCACTGATGAGTGGTTGAGACTGGTTTTGCAGGTGGGAATAAGGTGTTCTGAAGAGTATCCAAGTGATAGGATGAGAATGACTGAAGCACTACGAGAATTAACCTCAGTAAGATGTAAATTCTTTACTTCCAAGCCGACTTTTACAGAGCCAAGTCCTCGAGATGCTGTGCAAAGTTCTCCTCAGGAATGGATGTTCAATGCGGACATACATACAATTGGGACACCAATATAATGACATGACAATCACCGTCTCAACTTCTTATGAGAACACAGTGAATGTGTCTCTGCTTCAGCTTCATCACAAACAGAGCAATGTTGGGATGCGAGTTACTGTATCGCAATAGTACTATAACCATTTCAAAACAGAATAATGTAATTAAAAGTCTTATGTTACAGAATATTATTTAGATCCTTTGATTCTACTTAGGTCCGTTGCTCAACTATGGTTTTTAAAGGAACCAAGCTTCTTCAGCGAAGCTGGAGGAACCAAGAGACAATTAAAGGAACTCACAAAACAATCACATGTGAAAGGTATTTGATGTGCAACCTATATATAAAATAGTGGAAACAAAGTCTAGTTCCTTCATTACAATTTCACACAAAGATTATAAAGACTCGCCCAAACCAACAGATGCAAATAATTGACTAAAACAACAATACTATCCTCTCCTCTCTGGACAGGACAGCATCGAACACATCTAAGCCATTCTATGACAAAAGCAAATGCAAAACAAATAACCCCTGCGAGTTGCCATAACTACAGGGATGCAAAGAATGAAATAAACTTTGGCCTTTCCACAAATACAAAGGCCAGAGACTTGAGTACCAAAGCAAGAAAAATAATATACACAAAATGCCCACAGGCTCACACGATGTATTTATGTATGCAGCAGAAACAATCGTACTTGGTGGACCGTACCGAGCTTACTTACGATGCACTGCCTTCTTTACGTGTGAGCAAGAATCCGAAACCTGAGTTTTCACGGATCAGTTGAGGAGGCTCAATGTCATTTACATCAACTTGTTGCATTGACTTTGATATGTCTTCCACCGTAAAGGGAATGCTGCGTTTGGATTTGATTGATTGGATTAGTTGAGAAATGAGAACATACAAGAGGTTGAACACAAACTATTTTTCAGCTTACCTCGAGTCATCGTCCAAAAGGAAAGAGCTGCTTACGGCATTGTTTGAATCCTCGGTCATCATAACCCTCATGTTTGCAATAACCTATGGTTTTGGAAAGTAACGGTTAATACCAATATCTAGACAAATGAAAGCTTAGTTATTTACAAGCGAAACATACATCTGAAGAAACGCTATGAGTGCCGTATTTATCATCCCAGTACATTGTGCTGATTCTGTATAGCTGCTGTATACTTAGCACCTGAACCAGAACATCAACTTCAATGTTAAGCTCACGAGGGGAACGAAAAGTCATCGATTAACGGGATGAAATTCACTGAGTTGAGAGTAATACCGGGCAGAGTTCTCTTGTTATTTCGTCCAATGTCTTTTTCGGCTTTTGATGAATGACCTGAACAGAGAGCGAATACAAGCAAAGTTCACATAAGCAAGTCATGTAATGGAAGCATAAAAGGAGTGGCAAAGCATCGATTAAGAATTATACCAGGAAACCAACTGCTTGTCTGATATGTCTCAACTCATCCCAAGCAGAGCCAGCATACTTTAAAATGAAGACACAATTTAATAAAACTCAGAAGGTGTGAAAATGTCTTAAGCAATGTTAAGAGGAAAAGCAAAACAGTGGCTTACTTCATCAGTAGCCTCTGTACACCACTGCTCTAATTCAGCCAAGCCTGCTTTAACGTACTCGCCGTTGCTGAATGAGCAACATTCACGACGTAAAAGAAGACTGCACAGTTTCATAAAGAGAAATCTTTTTGTCAAATCAAGGAAAATCTGTTTAAGAGAAAATGAAAGGAGAGAAGACAACTGAAACATGCCTGTTGAAAAGCTGAACATTGATGAAGGAGAATATCTGTGTGAATACTTTGCGGACTAAGAACGGTGGAGCCTGTATCATGTAAACATAGAATGTAATCAAGATTGCCAAAAAAAATTATATAAGTTTTTCTTTTGTTAATTTCTAGTGGCAGTCCAGACTCACGTTGTTTACTTTCATTAGATTCAAGTAAGCGTTTAGGCTTTTCCTAATACTTTGCCAGTGCGCAATTAGAGCTTGTTGAGCAACAGCATTGGCTTGTGCTCTCCCTTTCACCAAACTTGCCCTTGATGTCCTTGGTGCCTGTATCATGTAATCAAGTCTTAATACACTACATCGATGAATTAGTAAAGTTTGAGCTAATAATCATTAGCATATCAACTTCCACAAGATGCTACAAGAAATCCCTTCTCAAAAGCATCGACTAAGAATTTGTTTATTCGGAACATTCAGTTATTAAGCGGTTAAATTTATAACCTCTTTTCCCAGAAACTGCATGAACACAAAACAGCAAAGAAATTACCTGAATACATAACCCAAGAAGAGGAGAGATCTCTTTCTTTAGATTATCTCTGATCATTCCATATATCTTCTCGAGGAATGCAGTTAGCTGCTGCTTGAAAAGTAGTGCGGGGTACTTCGCTTCAACTTGCCTCATGTCGTCAAGCTTGGTGAGCCCTTGTCTATTCAGAAGCGAGAGTCCAGCACTTTGCGGAGATGCCCTTAATCCCTATTTAAATTGTTAAATAAGCACACAAGATGAACTGAGGCTGCACAACAAGGCATATAAATGGATACTAGAAAAAACAAATAGATTCACAGCTTCTTACTTGTGACATCCTCCCAAATAAGGATGCTGATGATGTTCTTCGTCTCTGTGGTGTTAAACTAGCTGCTCCAGTTGCTTTAAGTGTGCGTTGCAGAAGCAATAATAGCGTGGCTGAATTAGATAACCAATACGCCAAAACCTCATTATTATCTGGGACCTGTGTGGAAGACAACATTTTTCATAATGATATTCAGAAATATTTCAACGTTTTGGAGTGTCAAACATGTTAAAATAGCTTATTAATGCTTCTGAACAATGAAACAAGAAAGAATCAACTTACTTCAATGGCCGAAGCTATTGTTTGAATGATACGGTCAAAGACGTTAGTTCTTTCGACTTCAAATGATCTCCAGTGAAGAAGACTTTTGTATATGACACATGCAGCAACAGGCTTGCCCCCAGCATATCCAAGGTTTTGTGAGATACACTTGACTAGTAGATCTTGGTTTTCCTGAATAACGCACAGCATCACAACATATTATAAGAGAAAAACAGAATGCAATACTGCAAGAAACATGGTCACACCATTACAATTAGTACAAGAAGTTCAAGTATGTGTTACCTGCTGCTTTTCATTCAGATATTTCTGTGGTTTCTCTTCAGACTCTGGTTCTCGTACAGCAAGAGCCATGTCCTGTGACATTCATAGACGATAAGTAACTGAAGAACAACAAAAATTCTCCGAGTCGAACGCACAAATTCACTTCCTCTTACCGGTGTTGTTGGCTTTGTTTCTCCATTAAGATGATTTCCATTCTCTGGAGTTCTCTGATCATTGAGAAGGAACCATTAAATGATCAAATAGGTCTTCTGTGTTAATATGTAAAGAAAATAAGAATTCATATGTTGTTGGTACCGGTAAAAGCATTGTTTTCGATCGCGTGGTCATGGTTCTGCTGGTTGGAGAAATTGCAAGTGCCTGTTGACGGAGAACTTGAATCTCTGACTCTGAATTGGAAAGCTTCTCTTCCAGTCTGAAAGCAGAATCAAAATCAATATGTAAACGAACAGAACAGAAGAAAACAATTATAACTTAATTAACCAACAAGGATAACAATAACTAGTAAGAGTTTTCAGTTTCAAATATGTCCTCTCTTTTTATTTTATAATTCAGCGATATATTTTTACGAACCTTTGTACCGATTCATGAAGCTGGTCTGCTTTTCTTGTAGTATTTTCAAGTTCTGTGGCCAGCTCTGAGTTTCTAGCCTCTGCCTCTGAGAAAGCTTTTCTCAAGTCTTCTGCAGCTTGTCGTTCAGACTGAAGCGAAGCCTATAACAAAAAAAATGATATAATCTAAAACACCCAGCTAACAAGTCTAGAGGCCTAATCAGCATATAACGATTAACTTTAGCAATGAACAGATGAACTATGAAGGATGACCTAATAAGTTAAAAGGCATACCTTTAAAGCCTCCACCTCTGATGTTAATGAATTGATTTTTTCAGTATCCTCGACCAATACCGGAGTCTCCTTAATGACTGGAGGTGCTTCTTCAATAGCCTTCCTTGCAGCCTCTCGCTCCCTAATCACAGCAGCGTTTGCTTCTTCAACTTGCAACCGCATAGCTTGCAGAGCCTCCTGTTGTTTTGCATATTCTTGGGCTTTTGCTTCTTCCAGATCGGTCTATGTTACCAAGAATTTGTTAATAACAGTGTAAACAAAGCATAATATAATGTTAGTGTATGGAAATGAACTTACTCTCTGTCGCTTCTCTAGTTGTAAACGCCATGTTAATTCTTCAACACGCTTCTCAAGTTTGTCTTTCGCTTCTCTAAGGGCTCCTGTGTCTCGTGCAGCCTGATTCAATTAATTGCAAAGGTAAGAACCTGATTAATTTCATGAAGTTGTGAACACTTAGTAGAATAATTTAAATAAACAAGAAAAATGACACCGAACCATCTTAAGAGTCCTCAGCTCTTTTCGTGCAACCCTGCTCCTCCAGCCACATTGTGTAGCAAGCGCAGCTTTCTGGAGTTTCTTGTAGTAAGAATGTGCCAGATGACTACGAAGACGAGCCTAAATTTTAAAAAGAATTTTGCACATCAGTAATAGACGATCTCTCATTTCTCAGTTAGGTAAACAAGAATAACTCTAAGAGGATTCTTAGTAATGACCTGAATAATAGTAGCAGCCTTCATTTGCTTTCGGAATCTGAACTCATTGCGAGCAACCATTCCCCTTAGTGCTGTTTGAACTGCTATTGCTGAATGTCTAATTCTGAGATAAGACTCCCTGGCAACATGTCTTCTGAAACTCTTCTCGATCTTCACCGCTGCTGCTTGGCGTCGCATTTCCTCATAAAGTTTGCAAGCCAATTTGCCTAGCATTCAACATAAGATTTGAGAAGCTCATTCCTCCAAAAATAATTTAATCGCGGAGAAAAAAGGCACAAAAATACTAAAATGTTTTTCACAGTTGCCCGACAATACAAAAGAACGGAACGGACCATAACAAGCCACAAATTTTATGGCTACACGTATAATATGCTGAACAACTACAACAATGGCAGCAAAAGAGAAGAGCACAATTTTGCAATGACTTAGGGAGAAGATACCTCGGCAGTTGGACTGCAATACAATCGCAGCTCCACGTAGAGCACGGAATTCTTTTTGGGCAATATAAGTACGGATCTGCATTTGGATTTTCCTAGCGGCATTTCCAAGAACCTCAGCTCTTCTTGTATCCAACTCAGCCATCTGCCCAGCTCTAAGGAATACTTTCGTTTTCCCTAACTGCAAGTGGCAGAATGTTGGATAAATTATACATAACATCTAACCCCACGATTTAGGAACCGTTACATAATGCAATTACAAATGACTTACTTCATAACCCTTTAAGCCTATCTTATCCAGAAGCATTCTGCATGCAACTTTATCGTCATAACTGCACAGATATAGAAGCCATTAGATCGAGCAGAAAAGTACTAGACATGTTTTAATGGAAAGCACTGCACGAAACGAAACCTATCAACTTTATGTTCAAAAGCCAAGCCCAAGATCAGGAAAGTAAAAAATTACGAGGGTAAAGCAAATTATATCAGCTGCAACTTACTTTCCTTCCAGAACTTCCGGAGCAAGAACACCAAAACGATTGAGAAACTCATAAAACGTCCGTTTTGTAGGATAACCAGCACAGCTGATTCTAATAGCTTCCAAAACACCCTTAAAGAAATTAAGGTAAAATTAAGCTTGTATGTTCCATAACCAAAAATCTTGGTTGAAGTGCCTCACTTATATGAAAGGTTCGGACTGCACTTACACCACACCGTAATTGTTGAATTACGTTCACGTTCTCGAAAATGGCAGGCTTAAGTACGTTGTTTGGCTTCACACATCTGATGTAGTGAGGTTCAGTAGAATTAAGTGTCTCCATCAAAGACTGAAGTTGAAGCTGAAATTTGAGAGAGACTAATTCTTGTTAGAAACAGATATAAACATTTGTAACATTTTGAGCTAGAGTTGCTGCTACATAATGTTTCAAATCATGAACATGGGTGAAACTTAACAGCCATAGAACAAAAATAACAAAGTCAAAGTGAATGAAAGAAACATGTACTAATGTCTGAACGGTAAGGCTGCTCTATCAAACACACAGAGGAAGCAAACGATATAGATGTATCCACTATATATACACCATTTATGATTATCTGTCTAAGGAGTATGTCGAGTTCCTTAAATGTCTACTGAATTGTTCCGAAGAGGGAAAATCATTTAGATGAACAAAGCTTTCAGGAAGAGCAGAGAGAAAATATGTTCTGAAGAGGGAAAATCATTTACTATTCACCATACCTTAAAGCGTGACCCGATGGAAGAAAACTTGGTTTTACTTGATGTTTCTTCTGCTAGGCGAGGAAATAGACCAGCTACGAAAGTATCACTGGAGGCGATCAAAAGATCCTGATGTTCTGCCACCACGTAATCTTTGTTCTTGTCAAGGAACAAATCGGCCTGATAAGTTACCTGTTTTAGTAGGAGAGAGAAGATGTTAAACAGGACTAATATCCAAGCTTGTCATAAGCATGTGAGAGATGTTTTACCTCTCCAGCATAATGTGATATTGCAAAGCTGGTCCGAGATAGCTTCGGTTTGGTAAACCGCTTACTATTTTTGAACGTTTGATACAGCTTCTGAGCAAATGTTTCATGTGTAGACTTCGGAAACATGCTGCAAAAGAATCGAACATCCATTATACACTTTATCTCAGTCAAAATAGAAGATTTTTTAATCAATAAGCACAAACTAAAAAGCTTCGTCTAAAGACTCTAGCAGCTTACCATGCTTCATCTAGAAGTGCAATGACTCCTCCAGGTTTCTGTACGAGCAAGTCATATACACCAGAAGTGTCAAGAAGGATGAATTAGTTGCAAGTCATCGCAAAAATACATTACGGATAAAATTACATAAATCCAAAAGTAGGACACCTTCTCAATGAGTTCCAGCACATCCTTGTTATCAACAAATTCTATGTAACTCCAATTGATCTCTTCTTTGGTATAATCTTCTTGTTCCATTTTGAAAACGTGCTGTGATAAAATTAATTATTGCTACGTCAAAATAAGTAGGAAGAGAAAAAGATATTCGGAACCTATTGGGTAAGACCACAACAGACCTGGTTGAAATGTTGTTGCAGCTTTTCATTGGTAAAATTGATGCAAAACTGCTCAAAGCTGGCAAAAAATACATGAAACTCATTACAGCCTTTAACACTATTACAGAAGAGGACGTAATTCTGCAAGCTACCAAACTTACCTATTGATCTTAAAGCTTTCAAACCCATAGATATCAAGAACACCAATTATTGTCTTAGAATTTGGATCTTGCCCGATAGAATTGTTAATTTTATCAACAAGCCTGAAAAAATTATGGGGTTCAAGAAGTTAGAAATTTCAAGAGGCAGCTTTACTGCAATAAGTGAAACATGTTTTCTATAGAAGAGTGCACTTAGGGAAGAGTGCATTTAAGGAAAAAAACAAAAACAAAATAGTACATAAGAGCCTGCAAATGTAAAGAGAGAAATTCTTTGTATACCAGTCAAACAAACGAGAATAGATAGTTTTCGCTAATGCATCCCTGCTACCCGTGGCTGAATCAGGATCAAGTGTTCTTGTAATAACCTCTTCTGGAGTCACCATTACACGTTTTATCAATGCATCTTCCAAACTCTTTGCATCACACCTTTTGAAAGAAATGAGTTCAGGATCAAGGATGTAAAAACAAAACAGATATCAAGATTAAACAAGTAAGCAGCACATACCTAAGAAGTTCAGCAGTCGCATCCAGATGAAATCTGGATTTGTCATCCTTCAAAACTGAGGAGTCAATCTCTTTTCCTTTTGCAAATTCGACATTACCTAGATGAAGGATTGCAGCAACAACTCTAAAGATTGCATCCTGATAACAATTATCAGAAGAATCAATAATATGCTCTATTAGAGAAATCATGTCTTCTTGGAAAAGGAGCAAGTCGAAGACTGACCTGTTCCTCTTCACTGATGCCAACAACATCCATAGCTCGTCGGGTAGCAAGATATTCCTCCGTGTCATCCACTCCATCCAGTTTATAGCACTTCGATTGATTTAAGTAGTGGAATGACTTAGGATCTCCCAACTTAAACTTTTCTCTTTCCTGCAGAATGGGAAAAGAGATGAAATCCCCAATTACTTATTCATGAGATATAAAGCAGAACGCTTCAAAGCAAGGTTTATTGTTATCATTGTGCAGCACCAGTACCTCCGGTGGGGCAGCACATAACATGTAAAAACAGTGGTAATTTCTTTCTGGATCTGATATTTGACACACTCGAGACCTTTCCAACAAATATGTTCGGACAGCTGCTCCAGATATTCTCCCACTTTTGTCAAACTGAAGCTCGACAAACTTTCCAAAACGACTGCATTATGATTTAAGACAAAGTTGAAATGAGGTTGTCTGCTTTGAAGCTTTTATAATAAGAAGTCATTAGAACAACTCCATAACACAATAATTTATCAGTAATATAAGTTAGTGTAGGAAAAAAGATTTATTCTTCACTTTAAGCATGCATAAGGCCAGGAAATCAATATGGTTTATGTCATTCAACTTATTTCATGTGCCATCTTTGCAACTGATCACTGAGGTTTCTTAGTAACACAACAATTTTCTGACAAGTAGTGACTGAAGAAGCTTTTGGCCAAGAACAAGTTTGACTAAGCATTTCAAGAGACAATTCGTAGGAAAACCTCTCAGTGAACATGCGCATACCTGGAGTTGTTATTCCTAAGAGTCTTGGCGTTTCCAAAAGCTTCAAGAACTGGATTTGACTGTTTACCAACAATAAGAAAACAAAATAGTTAATCTACAAGCCTCTCTATAAATATATCAATACAGTAGCTAACATAGATTTTGACGCCTCACCTCCAGAACTTGTTGTTCCACTGTCCTTCCTTCAACGCCGGATCGACCACCAAGGTAAGCAAGGTATCGCATAAGCATCTTTGTGGTCTCAGTTTTACCAGCGCCACTTTCCCCACTAACCAGAATTGAGTTGCTCTTGCCCTCATTGATCATCGCCCTACACATAGAAGCAATAGACTAGCATGAGTCAATGAACGAGTAAAGAGTGATTCAGAGAATCTCTGCAAGTGGAATCCCTGATTGGTCCTAATTACCTGTAAGCAACTTCCGCAATTGCAAACACATGGGGGCTTAGTTCACCAAAACCTGCTCCTTTATACTGCTCCATCATATGAGTATCATAGAGATGTGGTAACCTTTGAAACGGATTAACAGCAATCAAGATGTTTCCAGTATAAGTCTGCAAAGTCAATTTAAAGGAAATAATTAGGATTGTGTCCTGATTAGAAAGTACATATGTTATGTCATTAGAACTCAGCGCAGAAAATGCATAACAACTTACATAAATTTCATTCAGCTCATATCTCATGGCCAAGTTATTCAAAACACCTGGTTCATGTAGATATGAGAGCTTTGTCATGTCATCAACACCCCAGGTGGAGCCTCTGTATCCTTTGGAAATACATTCGCGATTTTGGCCACAACCTGAAATTAAATTTCATTGATTGATTAATACAATTTCTGGCTTCAGTGATTGTAATAAAATATCAATGTCATGCAAAACTGATATGTTAGAGAAGTAACAGGTATCCAAGGCGAAAGGGGTCAGAGGAATAATGACATTTTTCTCAAAAGTAAACGGACACCTTATTTCTTTCTCATACGGAAAATTACAAGCAAAAACATCACAGAAAGATAGACAACTTACGGTCTTCCCGTTTGTGGTCTGAACATGAACTTCTTCGCCACTAATTTTGACGACTTCTCCATCAATCCATGCCAATCCAGGATCTTCAATCCAAACATGAGAACCAACGATTATATTGACTGGACCAACCTACAGATATTGAGATTGGACCTGTGAGGTACATAGATTCCAATAACTTCACACAAGCTGTTGTTCTAATCTGAATTCAGGGAAGCTATACTTCACTAACGAAAGTGCAACACTATGTCTTCACCTTGAATAAAGTTTTTTTTTTCTGAAGTGGTCTGACTAATAGAGGGTTACATGACCTCACTATGACAAGCTATCTTAGGCAGGTTCAAAGCAACTAATAATAGAAGTTTAAACCATATCTAAGATGATAAGATAAGTGTGGTGGTCCAAATTCTTATACAACTTGGGAACCTTAACTAATAACACTTTTGTAACTAAGTATATTATGCGGCCATTCAAATAGTATTCACTTCCTATATAATGAAATCGATAAAGCAATCGAGTAAGATTCCCTCGGAACTACGGATCGAAACGCAAATCTCATAACAGAATCAACGAGCATCAAATCATATAACAAGCAGATAAATAAACCAATAATAAATTAATAGATAAAAGCAAGCAATCGAAACAAAATATGATACCATGGCGACTCTTCCTCCAAATAGATCCTATCTAATCCAACCACTAGCTCATCCAATAGAGGCCGAGTTTTCAAAGCGCCGACTCAGCGAGTCAGATCGGGAAGATTCTAGGTTGGTTGGTGAGTCTCTGAATTTTCTTCGGAGTCAAATGGGAATCGAGGAGATCGGATAAGTGGAAGAATCACGCCGAAACCGGATAATTAGCAAATCTTTTTGGAAGATGATGAATCGGAATGTTTTCTCTCTCTAGAAAGCTGATGATGTTGAAGAAGAAGAGGGACTTGGTCTTCTTCTAGCAGACGTCTAATGGCTTTTTTCTCTCCTCGAGCAGCAGAAATGTTTTTCTTTTGAGCTGTGTCATTCATTCTCTCTCTAACACTTTTTTTTATTTTAATTATTATTACTATTTTCGAAAAAAAATAATGTTAAATTTTTTTTGGTTGGCTTGAGTATTGAGATTGTTCAAGTGGGGTCCACTACGACTTAGGGACGGTGAGATGGATCGCGTTGGACATTTGTGGCCAGCCACCCGCACACACTCGAATATAGGTTAGAAGCAGCCAACGAAAAAGAAGCGAAATTATTGTCCTAAATTAATTTTAATTACTTCCTTTTTGTCTCTGCCCTTTGACTTGCTGATCTTTTGCACTTCCATGCCCTTTTCCCGAAAATAAGGAAGTATTTTAATTTTGAGTAAATAATGGCCAATTGTCTCTAATTCTTTTCTCTATTTAATAAGTTTCGTTAGGACTTGTTAGATGTAGAAATTTATATTCTGGTGGAGAGCTTTTCTATTTTGAAATTCCCCTCTTGGATATAACTTGTAAGTATCGTCTGACCTTTAAAAATTGATTTGACTCTTGTTTCAACGGATTTGTCATGAACAAACAAACGTTTAATTTGTTTCGTGATGATGTATTATTTATAGATAACGTCTAAACTTTCAGATACGTGTGTGTATGGACTTTGGCTAGATTTGTGACTAATCACAACAATAAATCTATACTAATTATAAAGAACACAATTATATATAAGTTTGTGATTAGGAAATCAACAACTAGAATACAGGAGATCTACAAATATAAATTTTGCGGTATAAATGTTTGAAACCAAGTGGTGAAAATGATTACGGCTAGGCGGCTAGCTGGCTACTACAAAGTAGTCATGATTATTTTATAAACAGCTTGGTCATGGGCAGTATCTTATCAAAGACTTCAAGTTGAGTTATACAAAGTTGGATTGAGAAATCGAGTCTAGGCATGCTTCAAACTAATTTTGTCTGAACAACAAACATATTTAAAGCGCATTGTACAATTTGGTGATGGATAGAAAGCTAAGACTAGTGGAATAAAACATTGTACAATTCGAGCTCTTTTGTTGCTGCAAGAAGGGCACTAGTAATGCTTGATATGCTCAGCTCTAGCTGAAGTAATCTTCACACATACCCCGTCGAACCATTTCTCGCACATGTCACAGCAGATCCAGAATTCATCTGAAGCTTAGTTATCTCCACAAGCTCCACACAGGGTATCACCTTGTTTCTCCTCATCTTTTTCCTCTTCCTTCTCATCTTCATTAAGTCCTTCTTCCTCGTCCATCGCTTGTATTCTCTTTGAGCCTTCGTCATCTAAATCTTTCTGCATTTTAGATAGCAGTGTAAACCTTACAAAGATACTAATCGACAAGTAATGGAGCCATTTCATTACAAGTTGCCTCTCAGAGTTCATACTAACTGTAGATCCCACGATTACAGGATATTGTCTACAACTATGGTAGACCTTTTTGGTGTAAGAGTGTAGTTAAATTGCCAGCTCAACTGACAAACAGCTTTAGATCGGTTAGTGTACTATGAGAGGAGTTAACTAGAGAACCAAAGGGAAAGGGTTTGGGAGACTAACAGAAGCTATTAAATTCATCTTAAGGTTCTTTAGTTTGGTTTGTTCCTAGTTCATAAAATTTATTAACCTCCTCATTAAAGGACATCATGAATCTTACCACTTTTGAATTTGACTTGAATCTATTATTACAGCATGAATCGAAACCAAATCTTGAACCGAAGTAAAAGGAGACAGAAAGTAACCAGGCATCAACTGTGGACAGCAACAAGAGCAAACCAGTCTTTTTCCAGCATTCCATCTCTGGCAAAGTTGATGCCGAGTCCAGGTTCCGGGAGCTCTGGAGGTACTTCTTCAGCTGGTAAGTTAACTTCCCATACTTCATTCGGGAATTCATACAAGCAAAGATTATTCTTCTCTGCAAATGTCATTAAATAGGTATACAATACAGACTTTCAGTTTCGCAAGTAGCACAGATTTTGAGTTTCCCAACTAGCACAGAAAGTATGAAACACTGATTAAATGTTCTATATGATCAAGTACACAGTGTCACTATTGATTTGGCTACGACGCTGTAAACACAAAAACTACAGACATCAAATTTACAATAGAACCTAGGTAGCAAGCTGTCCATTAACAATATCTGCAAAAGGAACTCCTAAAATGAGAGACCATAAGCATTCAAAAGGAGTTAGAGCCTAGAGGTAACCAAGAAGTGAATGAAACAACTTGAGAAAAGGGTAAATCGTGGGCTTTTGATAAAAGAGTGTTTACAGAGGCGTTAACATATAGTAGAACTAAGGATTATGGGCTTAAGCACCGTTTATACCAAAAGCCTACAAACACCCATTTTGAGTACGTATCACTCTTCTTTGAGAAGAGAAAGAGCTTTTCAGATTACAGCGACAGAGCCCTGCAATTCCTATAATGGCCCAAATAAGCCCATCATTGAATATTGAGATTGTTTATTACTAGTCCGAGTTTGGTCCAAAATCTATTATGATTACAAGCAAAATTAGAGTATAAATTCATGTAGAGAAATGAAGTGAGATCTGAACGAGATTATGGCAGTGTAATTTCGTGTTAGGGAATTTCTCTCAAAATTTGATTGTATAGATGTGTTAGGGAATTTATATATGAAACACAAAACAGTTCAACCAGAGTTTATATGGTTTAGCGATACATTACATTTGATCACTCTATGGTTTCTACTTTCTGTATTGACTTATAATTTTCGTTTTGTGTATATATTCTGATTGATATGTGTTTGTATTAACAGAGTATAGTTGTTCAAACGATAAAACTATTGTCAAGCATTTGAAGATGCGGTGAGAAACGTAGCAAAGAAAGCTCTGTCAAGCCATTGTCACCTCTTCAATGTTATGATGGTTATAACTCTTTAAAAAGAAAACGTGGATCCGATCTCACATGACATGTTTTGTATCTCAACATCATAAAAACAGAGAGCAAATTTAATGTCAGGTATCTCTTGTCATTTAAGTTTGAACTCAACTTACTAGTATACTATTACAAAATAACATGAATAAGCTATGAACAACTTTTTACTACCGCAAAACTTATTAGTCAAACACAAACACTTTCTTTCGTTTCAGGTTTCTCAAAAGTCAGAGCCAAATTTGAATACATCGATAATCTAATCCTTGAGCACAACACTCGACTACGATGAATAACCTTTGATACATCTGAAAGTCTAAACCCACAAGAAGCAACAATAATGAATATATTCTCCCGAATCGATTTAAGCTATGTGGACAAGTGGAATACGTTCAAGTTGTTTAGAGTTTAGCTAATCACTAACACCAAAGCATGGTTTACCTTTTAACCTTTTACATTTTTTACCACCGAGTGGGCATAAAAAATACCGGAATTACCGTTAAGAGACGCGGGACCTTTCTTTAATAAATAAAACCGGTAATCCCGGTTAAAGTTTTAATTAAATAATTTTTAAAACAGAGCGATCAAAACACATAAAAAGAGGACCAAACCCAAACCAAAGTAAGAAACTGACAGCATCTCTCTCTCTCTATCTCCCTATCCAAAAAGAGAAAGAATCAGTCGCCGGAAAATGCTGACGTGTATAGCTCGTTCTAAGCGAGCAGGAGATGAATCCACGGGTCAACCCGACGATCCGGATTCCAAGCACGCCAAATCTCTAACATCTCAGGTACGATTCTCTCTCTCTCCGCTACCTCCGCCCCTTCTAATTCTGATCGAGGGCATTTTCGTCAATTCATCCACAGCTCAAGGACATGGCTCTGAAAGCTTCAGGCGCTTACCGGCATTGCACGCCGTGCACGGCGTCTCAGCCTCAGGGGCAACCGATCAAGAACAATCCGGCGACGGCGGCAAAGTCGGATACCGAATCCGATCAACGGCTCAAGATGCTGTACGGAAGATCAAACAGCTCCATCAACGCCACGGCGGCGGCGGCGATGCAGCAGCAGCAGCCGAGGGTATGGGGAAAAGAGATGGAGGCGAGGCTAAAAGGGATATCGAGCGGCGAAGCGACTCCTAAATCGGCGAGCGGGAGGAACCGGGTTGACCCGATTGTGTTCGTGGAGGAGAAAGAGCCTAAAGAATGGGTCGCTCAAGTGGAGCCAGGTGTTCTCATCACGTTCGTGTCTCTTCCCGGCGGTGGTAATGATCTCAAGCGTATACGTTTCAGGTACGCAAACTCTCTACTTAGCTTTTAATCTAACGGTCGTGAGTCTTTTGTGTTGACTCTGTTATTCTGATCCTACGGTTGGTGTTTCGTTTAGCTTCGTCGTTGTCGGCTCGTTTTCTAATTTCTATTTTTTTTCTCCACGTTTGTTTTGGTATGGGAGAATGTTCGGACGATGCTCGGAACTGAATCTGATTTTTTTGTTTTCTTAAAGAAATTATAGTATAAAAATCAGCGCAAACACACAATCTTAAAAAATGTTAGTGGTGTATAAAAAATAAATTTGCGTATATAATATAGTAGATGAATATGATTTTGTGGATTTTCATGTCTAGGCAATATATATCTTGATAAATAACTCAAGAAACTACAACAATCATGCCATGTCTTTGAGTGAAATCTACCAATTATTTATTTTTATAAGCAATTTAGTATCTCGAGTTTACAAATAGAACATTACAGTTTTTAACGAATTCTTATAGGACATTTGTGGGCTTATTAATCTTTTGATTCAGGTTTTATAGTTCATATTTGTATTTTTCTGGATTAAAATAATTTGGTATTTTATTAAATTTATTATCTATTTTGGATGATATATTAAGTAGGAAAAAATAAAACCACAATAGTACCACCATTTGACATTGTTTGATGTCTTGTCTTGAATAGAAGAAGAGGTAATCTTGGTGTGAAAATGTAAATAGAAAGGTGAAAAAAAAATAAGAGTGATGGGACCAACAGTTGTTGACTGTAACGCCTTCACGCCTGATGAGAAGAAGCAAAGGTCCAAAAAGCAAAACTTGGTGTTCCCTCTTTTTTTAAAGTGCTTCTCTGGGTCATCATCATCTCTTCTCATTCTGTTCTTCTCCTTTTTTTGCTTTTATCCTTTGTGTTTTCTTTCAAAATTAGCTATTTTGACTGACGACTACTTTATTAGGTCCTTCTCTTTTTGTTTGTTTATCTTCAAAATCATAGTTTCCATCCACACGAAAAAAATTCCTTAAAAAGAAGAAAAAGCTTTAAATTTAAACTTAGAAATGATCTCTTGCATATGTTTTATCAGCTATATGAAATCACTAAATAAATATATATGTATATTAAAAAGTTATTAAGATGCTAGGAAATGTTTCTTTAGATTTTGTTCTGTTCAATCAAAGATACAGAATCATTGGTTGGTAGAGTTTTATCTTTTAATCATTTCACTACTATCTGGGGTTTCTTTTTCAGCATTTTTGTTTTGCTTCAATAGAAATTTTGTTTTATTAATTCAATGAGTGCCTTATTCTCCGCTTCTCTGTCATGCAATCACATTATTGCTGTTGTTGGTGGCAATGTCTTGTTATTCCAAAAGACAAAAGAAGAAATAAATTAAAATAAAACAAAGCAAACAGCTTTAGCCTTTAGCACAGTTTCCTTCACTCCTATGTCGCCTCTTGAAAACGACAACCTTCAACGTATTTTGTCTCTTCCTTGCTTCCATTCTTTGTCTTGTTCCATATTAACCACAGTTCCACTTCTATCACTTACTGCCTGCCTCTTTTGTCGCATACTTGGTCTTTCTTTATGTTCTTTCGTTTCTTTTCCATCAGACTAATCTTGGTTGAGTTCGAGTCCTAATGGTCCTGAGTTACTTTTGTGTTCTGTATTGTTTAGTTTAGATTTTGGCAAACATAGAGTATATTTATTAATTTTGGGTTAAAGTTATACTATTAGAAAAAAATGAGAGTGCTTTGGGAATTATCTCCTACCCACCTCCCACGTTATTTACTTTCACTGTTAGCCATAATCATCTTATCTAATTATTAGCTTTGACCATTGTTGCCTCTGTTTTTTCTCAATGTCTTTTTCTTAATTTCTACGTAATTTGGATTGATTATTACTATTAATCACTCCATTAACTACCTTTTAAAAAGAAAATTGACATTCAAAATGTTGCATTGGTGTCTCTTGTTTTCAACTCTCTTTTTAGTTTTAGCCCTAGCCTATAGGTTGGTTCAATTTTGTCAAAAAGGTTTATAAAACAGCTATTGTTTACTTTGTCAGACCTCCCCGTAATCCGCTTTGGTTAATTCCCACTTTTGTCTCTTAGTTCTGATTAAAGTTATTTCTTTTCCTACTTTTATTTGACAATCTAAATTAAAACTTAGAATCTCATGAATATCATGTATGTGAGTTATGATTAGCCTAAGCTATTTAACTTAAAGTTGGTCATATGAGATTGATTACTTTATATTTTGGTCTTTCACTCTTATAATATACCACTTGTAATTTTATAAGATTAATATAACATGTTTCCAAAATCCAGTTTTTTTCTCACTTCTGTTAATCATGATCAGCCGAGACATGTTCAACAAGTTACAAGCTCAACGATGGTGGGCAGATAACTATGACAAAGTAAAGGAACTTTACAACGTTCAAAAACTAAGCCGCAACGCTTTCCCTCTTCCCACGCCTCCTAGATCCGAAGACGAGGTTAGCTTAATCAGACTCTAAACAAGACAACTAAAATTGTGATCATCATCCACTAATGTCCTTTGGAAATCTTTTGTCAGAAGGCAAAAGTGGAGTACCACCATCCAGAGGACACTCCTGCAACACCTCCTTTGAACAAAGAACGGTTGCCTCGTACCGTACATCGTCCAGTTGGACTGGCTGCTTACTCATCCTCGGACTCACTCGACCACAGTTCCACGCAAAGCCAGCAGTTTCACGACTCTGGTCTACAAAACTCAACTCCTAAACTGTCAAGCATAAGCGGGGCCAAAACAGAAACTTCTTCCATGGACAGCTCGTCGAGAGATGCAGACCGGTCAGAGGAAATGTCGGTGAGCAATGCGAGCGATGTTGATCCGAACGAATGGGTGGAGCAGGATGAGCCTGGCGTTTATATCACTATTAAAGTTTTACCAAATGGGAAAAGAGAGCTTAGAAGAGTCAGATTCAGGTGAACAGACAGAATAGAACTTCTTCATTTACATTGTTTCACCGATCGGTTTTAACTCAAAACTGTTTGTTTTTTTGGATTGCAGCCGAGAGATATTCGGAGAGATGCAAGCGAGGGTATGGTGGGAAGAGAACAGGGCAAGGATACATGAACATTACTTGTGATTATCGTCTTGAAAATTCGGTTTTGGTTCATCAAAACGGTTTTGTATTTCTTATTACTCGTTCTCGGTATACCGTTTTAAATCTATTCCAAGCAAGTCTTCTCTTTCTTTCAAAGAGATATTCCTTTCCCCTGTCCCACAAATCTTAAATATCAATCAAAACAGTAAAACTCTACCTTCTTACTTGTCTTCTCGCACGCGTGACATGGACTGTGTTACAGCTACGTTAAAGCTTCAAATTGGTTAGAGAAACTGAGCAAATGCATTACCTTCAATTCATGATTATTTTAGACTATTATATGCTCTAGTGGTTGTGGTAGAGCGACATGATCTAATATGGTTGTAATAGAGTAGATGAAATCAAGCAAGATCTACAACAAAACATGATTTAACATCGTTGAGATCATATTTTTCATTTTCTTGAATTTGAAAAATTTAACCTGAAAGAGAATATATGAGGACTTTTTTAAAAAGCACAATTTCATACATACAAGTCGCGTGAAAATCGAAGTTTACTTTTAACAATTAACATATTCGAAGTATGCATGTATATATGCCCACTTTTATAATAAATTTCTTATATTTATACATCCACAAAATTTCTTCTTATGTTAACAAACACAAACTATATATTAAAATTAATCAAAAGCAACACTTATCTGATGAAAGCTGAAAAAAAAAACTCAGTATTGATCTTTTCTTATAACTTTAAAAATTTAAGAATAAAGATTTTAATCCTCAAAAAAAAAAACAAAGATTGTTTTTGGTAAAAAATTCCAAAACTTCACTTTAATAACCCCATTTTAAATACAAATTTTAACCGTGATGATATAGAAATGAAAAATGTGGATTTTATAGTGACAAAATGTATATAGTAATTTTAAATTAATCCATTGATATTTTAATACAACCAAAGTATTTCAGTATCAACTTAAGAAACATAAACCCTAAACCTAAACTAAGAGAGAATTTCATTTACACCACAAACGTTGAATCACTTCATCTTTCAGATTAAGATACATCAAACACTTCAAATACACAGCTCTCTTGTTCAAAGCCACCAAGTGTACTTCGCCTCTCAGTTTAGCTTCGATATTGAGGATAATTAACCCTCTCTTTATATCATTCTTCAACCAAACAGATGATGTAGCCTGATTCTCTCTGTAACTCACTTCTGTCCTAACCTCTGTTTTCATGGAACTGTATGAACCCAATCGTTGTCCGTTAATCTTCATTTCCCCAACTAAACGACCATTGTAAATGATATCTCCTTTACTAGTTGGAAACTCAAAGAAGCCGAGATTCGGATTCTTAGTTCTGATTAAAGTTATTTCTTTTCCTACTTTTATTTGACAATCTAAATTAAAACTTAGAATCTCATGAATATCATGTATGTGAGTTATGATTAGCCTAAGCTATTTAACTTAAAGTTGGTCATATGAGATTGATTACTTTATATTTTGGTCTTTCACTCTTATAATATACCACTTGTAATTTTATAAGATTAATATAACATGTTTCCAAAATCCAGTTTTTTCTCACTTCTGTTAATCTTGATCAGCCGAGACATGTTCAACAAGTTACAAGCTCAACGATGGTGGGCAGATAACTATGACAAAGTAAAGGAACTTTACAACGTTCAAAACTAAGCCGCAACGCTTTCCCTCTTCCCACGCCTCCTAGATCCGAAGACGAGGTTAGCTTAATCAGACTCTAAACAAGACAACTAAAATTGTGATCATCATCCACTAATGTCCTTTTGAAATCTTTCGTCAGAAGGCAAAAGGGGAGTACCACCATCCAGAAGATACTCCCGCAACACCTCCTTTGAACAAAGAACGGTTGCCTCGTACCGTGCATCGTCCAGTTGGGTTAGCTGCTTACTCATCCTCGGACTCGCTCGACCATAGCTCCACGCAGAGCCAGCAGTTTCACGACTCTGGTCTACAAAACTCAACTCCTAAACTGTCAAGCATGGCCAAAACAGAAACTTCTTCCATGGACAGCTCGTCGAGAGATGCAGACCGGTCGGAAGAAATGTCGGTGAGCAATGCGAGTGATGTTGATCAGAACGAATGGGTGGAGCAAGATGAGCCTGGTGTTTATATCACAATCAAAGTTTTACCAAATGGGAAAAGAGAGCTTAGAAGAGTCAGATTCAGGTGAGAACAGACAGAATAGAACTTCATTTACATTATTGTTTCATCGATCGGTTTTAACTCAAAATTGTTTTTTTTTTTTGGATTGCAGCCGAGAGATATTCGGAGAGATGCAAGCGAGGGTATGGTGGGAAGAGAACAGGGCAAGGATACATGAACATTACTTGTGATTAATTATCGTCTTGAAAATTCGGTTTTGGTTCCATCAAAACGGTTTTGTAATTCCTATTACTCATTCTCGGTATACCGTTTTTAATCTATTCCAAGCAAGTCTTTTCTCTTTCTTTCAAAGAGATTCCTTTCCTGTCCCACAAATCTTAAATGTCAAACCAAAACAGTAAAACTGTACCTTCTTACTTGTCTTCTCGCACGCGTGACATGGACTGTGTTACATTTACATTTAAGCTTCAAATTGGTTAGAGAAACTGAGAAAGACAAATAGTTTAAGTTGTGAGAAGGAGTAGATGGAGAGTAACATCAAAAGAAACACACTAAGAATCAACATTCTCAGGTTGATGAAACCAATTTTGAGGTCCTCGACCACCTACCTCTTCTTCCTTTGCCTATCACTGTGATCCATCCCATTTCCTTCATCTTTTGCGATGGCTTCAAGTTTCTACCACTACGAGATCTGAGAGCCGTTTCGTCGTAAGACTCCGTTGCGGAAGTCTAAGTATCGATCACAAGACTGCCTGGGAGTTGTCTCATTTGAGACAGTAGAATTGAACTGAAATGGAGACGAGGAGGTGAAACATTCCTTAGCTGGTGGGGAGCGTGGAGACATCATCACCTCAGAGTCATCCAATAAAGTATGATCCTGAGAATCAGTTGCTATTTCAAACTCACATCTGGAGTTTCTTTCTCACGTTGTATACCTTCCGGAAGAGATGCCAATGGTGTTAAGCAGATGGTAGAGTCAAGATGTTGCGCAGTAGTAGAGTTAAGAATATAAAGGATTCATGTAGTGTTTTTAATATCTTATTTTATTAGTTAAATTACTTACAATATGTTTTTTTAATAAAATTAATTTTAATAAATTTATAGAATAAAAATCTAAAAAATTTGAGTAATCTTGTATAAAATTATAAAACTATCAAACTAATACTTTAGATTTTAATAAAAAAATGTAAATCAGTAAAATAATAATAAAATTTGAAATTTTTGACAATTAATATACATCTAATTAAAATTATTATTCTCTTAGTAACTCAAAGAAAAATACTTGAATCGATAAAATTTCCAATCATATATGTAAAAATTATGATGGATAAAAGCAAGAACATCATTATTTAAATATCAAAGTTCATATCTATTACTTAAAAAATATAAATAATAATTCCTAAAAGTATAAAATGAAAATTTTTTGACTTAAATTAATTTAAAGAACCTGTTGATTTCGCTAAAAGATCTTGTATTTCCTCTTCTAGATATATGATTCAAACTTGTGGGAAGACCTATATAAAGTGCAATTGAGTTTTGCCAACACACTCTTTAGTCATGACCGTATTGAACTTCACCATTGACATGATAGTGCTTATTTCTTTGAATAAAGTGATAGTGTTGGGTCTGATTTCATTGAAAACAATGGTGGAACAGGATACTAGAAGAATTAAACTATTTTTTTTGGTCAAAGAAGAATTAAACTATTAAAATCTTAAATATCAATCAAAACAGTAAAACTCTACCTTCTTACTTGTCTTCGCACGCGTGACATGGACTGTGTTACAGCTACGTTAAAGCTTCAAATTGGTTAGAGAAACTGAGAAAGACAAATAGTTTAAGTTGTGAGAAGGAGTAGATGGAGAGTAACATCAAAAGAAACACACTAAGAATCAACATTCTCAGGTTGATGAAACCAATTTTGAGGTCCTCGACCACCTACCTCTTCTTCCTTTGCCTATCACTGTGATCCATCCCATTTCCTTCATCTTTTGCGATGGCTTCAAGTTTCTACCACTACGAGATCTGAGAGCCGTTTCGTCGTAAGACTCCGTTGCGGAAGTCTAAGTATCGATCACAAGACTGCCTGGGAGTTGTCTCATTTGAGACAGTAGAATTGAACTGAAATGGAGACGAGGAGGTGAAACATTCCTTAGCTGGTGGGGAGCGTGGAGACATCATCACCTCAGAGTCATCCAATAAAGTATGATCCTGAGAATCAGTTGCTATTTCAAACTCACATCTGGAGTTTTTCTCACGTTGTATACCTTCCGGAAGAGATGCCAATGGTGTTAAGCAGATGGTAGAGTCAAGATGTTGCGCAGTAGTAGAGTTAAGAATATAAAGGATTCATGTAGTGTTTTAATATCTTATTTTATTAGTTAAATTACTTACAATATGTTTTTTTAATAAAATTAATTTTAATAAATTTATAGAATAAAAATCTAAAAAATTTGAGTAATCTTGTATAAAATTATAAAACTATCAAACTAATACTTTAGATTTTAATAAAAAAATGTAAATCAGTAAAATAATAATAAAATTTGAAATTTTTGACAATTAATATACATCTAATTAAAATTATTATTCTCTTAGTAACTCAAAGAAAAATACTTGAATCGATAAAATTTCCAATCATATATGTAAAAATTATGATGGATAAAAGCAAGAACATCATTATTTAAATATCAAAGTTCATATCTATTACTTAAAAAATATAAATAATAATTCCTAAAAGTATAAAATGAAAATTTTTTGACTTAAATTAATTTAAAGAACCTGTTGATTTCGCTAAAAGATCTTGTATTTCCTCTTCTAGATATATGATTCAAACTTGTGGGAAGACCTATATAAAGTGCAATTGAGTTTTGCCAACACACTCTTTAGTCATGACCGTATTGAACTTCACCATTGACATGATAGTGCTTATTTCTTTGAATAAAGTGATAGTGTTGGGTCTGATTTCATTGAAAACAATGGTGGAACAGGATACTAGAAGAATTAAACTATTTTTTTTTTTGGTCAAAGAAGAATTAAACTATTAAAATCTTCAATAACCCACAAGAATAGTACTTTCAAAGATATGAACTATTATTGAACATATTCAATTAAGTATACTATCTTTAAATTCAAACATAAAAGTCATTTTGTTACTAATCATTATCAAAATCCTCATATTAGTCACATTTGTCAATCCAATCTTCATCACCAGAGCTAATTAAAGTCATCATAAGATGCAAGTCACTGGTCTTGCTGTCGATGGGGAGTACATAGTTTCATCTTCAGCTGATCAGTAAGTCCTCTTCTCCTGTTCTCATAGTTTACTTGGTGTGATACTTACAAATTGTAACTGTTCATTCATTTTACCTTTCTTGCTTGAAATCCAGTGAGCGTATCCTACCCTGTGATTTTCATTTGCACGTAGACCTTATTTTCTTAACATTTCTTATTAGCTTGGTTAGGCCTCGGCATAAAATCCGGAACCCGAAATCCGAACCAAACCCGAACCGAAAAACCCGACCATATCTGACCAAATGTAAAATACATGAACGGGTCTTGTAGGGTGGTACAAAAATATCCAACCTAACGAGTAACCCGAACTCCGAAATTAATAGTCAATATAAATATTTTGAAATATATATAAGTTTTTTAATTATTAAATTCAATATTTGTGGTAATATGATATATATAATAATAAATATTAAAATTTTAATAAATGCTTTAAGTACACAATTAGTTATAAATAAATATTTTATAATTTGCTCATTGAAATAAAAAGTCTACTTTCTATAAGGCAATACATATTGTTTACAAATGATGTTTGTTTTCATGCTTAATTTAACATTTTATTGTTATTTTATCAATTTTATGTGTGATAGATTAATTTTTATTTAATTAGATGTTTTTCTTTATGTTTTGCTTCAAATTTTTTGTTTTTACTTGTTATATCCAAACCGAACCGATATAACCCGAAGTTCGACGATATATAATTACTTTATGGGTTTTAGGACTAATACAATTTTGAACCGAATTAAGTGTTATTATCCAACCCAATCTGCATAATAAAATTTTAGTATGAGACCTAGGAGCGTAAACCCGAAAACCCGAAAAACCCGATCCAAACACCAGGGTACCCGAACGCCCAGGCCTAAGCTTGGTTAGTAATACAAGTATCAAATCGAATTTGGGATGGCTCTTTACTGTTGTGTAGTGTAACACAAGTTCTGAACTGTTTTTTTGTTTCCTCTTTTTGCTCTGAAGAACTCTGAGACGATTGACAAAAGACCGTATTGAATCTTGGGACGCACACGAGTCGTCTATTCATGCTGTTTTAAACCTTCCATGTGGTCAGCTCCTATCAGGTTCTACTGACCAAACTCTCAAACTATGGAAACGTCACGCAAGTCTAAAAACTTTGTCAGGGCATACAGCTTGAATTTCCGGCTTCTCAGATATCTTTTATTTTGAAGTGCTGAGAAACTGAGCTTTGTTGCTCTGCAAATGCAGGTACAGTTAGAGGGTTAGCCGCCGGGGCCTAAGTCTGGATTTTTTTTAGCATCGGTAATTTCTTTGCTTCCCGAAACCTCTTGCCTTATATCATGCCGTTAATCATCCTCATCCATATGTTCTTAATCACAATTTCTTGTTTATCCAAACAGCTCAATCATAAGGTGGAATCGACTTGGCAATTGTATTAAGAAGATGACTGGGCACACCTCTGCTGTTTACTCAGTCGACTTTCATGCATCAAGTGGTCTTCTTGTTAGTGTGAGCGAAGATCATCATGCCAAGATATGGAACGTTATGATGGTTTTACTTTTATCTGAATTCTTGTTTCTTATAGATTGATGTCGTTTGTTTGGTACAGATAAAGGCATCGTTGAGAGTTTGAAACACCCAGGCTGCGTCTGGGACGCTGAGTTCTTGGAGACCGGAGACATTGTGACTGCATGTTCAGATGGAGTGGCTCGCGTTTGGACAGCACGTGATGGCATGATTGCTGATCAGACGGAGATTGATGACTTTGATACCCAACTTTCTGAGACTAAACGGTATGCACTTGCCCTTCTTTCTCGCCTTCTTGGTGTTAGTATTTGTTGCTTACTTGAATCGATAAAATTTCCAATCATATATGTAAAAATTATGATGGATAAAAGCAAGAACATCATTATTTAAATATCAAAGTTCATATCTATTACTTAAAAAATATAAATAATAATTCCTAAAAGTATAAAATGAAAATTTTTGACTTAAATTAATTTAAAGAACCTGTTGATTTCGCTAAAAGATCTTGTATTTCCTCTTCTAGATATATGATTCAAACTTGTGGGAAGACCTATATAAAGTGCAATTGAGTTTTGCCAACACACTCTTTAGTCATGACCGTATTGAACTTCACCATTGACATGATAGTGCTTATTTCTTTGAATAAAGTGATAGTGTTGGGTCTGATTTCATTGAAAACAATGGTGGAACAGGATACTAGAAGAATTAAACTATTTTTTTGGTCAAAGAAGAATTAAACTATTAAAATCTTCAATAACCCACAAGAATAGTACTTTCAAAGATATGAACTATTATTGAACATATTCAATTAAGTATACTATCTTTAAATTCAAACATAAAAGTCATTTTGTTACTAATCATTATCAAAATCCTCATATTAGTCACATTTGTCAATCCAATCTTCATCACCAGAGCTAATTAAAGTCATCATAAGATGCAAGTCACTGGTCTTGCTGTCGATGGGGAGTACATAGTTTCATCTTCAGCTGATCAGTAAGTCCTCTTCTCCTGTTCTCATAGTTTACTTGGTGTGATACTTACAAATTGTAACTGTTCATTCATTTTACCTTTCTTGCTTGAAATCCAGTGAGCGTATCCTACCCTGTGATTTTCATTTGCACGTAGACCTTATTTTCTTAACATTTCTTATTAGCTTGGTTAGGCCTCGCATAAAATCCGAACCCGAATCGAACCAAACCCGAACGAAAAACCCGACCAGTTATTCCGACCAAATGTAAAAATACATGAACGGGTCTTGTAGGGTGGTACAAAAATATCCGAACTAACGAGTAACGAAACTCAAATTAATAGTCAATATAAATATTTTGAAATATATATAAGTTTTTAATTATTAAATTCAATATTTGTGGTAATATGATATATATAATAATAAATATTAAAATTTTAATAAATGCTTTAAGTACACAATTAGTTATAAATAAATATTTTATAATTTGCTCATTGAAATAAAAGTCTACTTTCTATAAGGCAATACATATTGTTTACAAATGATGTTTGTTTTCATGCTTAATTTAACATTTTATTGTTATTTTATCAATTTTATGTGTGATAGATTAATTTTTATTTAATTAGATGTTTTTCTTTATGTTTTGCTTCAAATTTTTTTGTTTTTACTTCGGTTATATCCAAACCGAACCGATATAACCCGAAGTTCACGATATATAATTACTTTATGGGTTTGACGCAATACAATTTTGAACCGAATTAAGTGTTATTATCCTAACCCTACTAATAAAATTTTAGTATGAGACCTAGGAGCGTAAACCCAAAACCAAAACCCGATCCAAACACCGGGTACCCGAACCCCAGGCCTAAGCTTGGTTAGTAATACAAGTATCAAATCGAATTTGGGATGGCTCTTTACTGTTGTGTAGTGTAACACAAGTTCTGAACTGTTTTTTTGTTTCCTCTTTTTGCTCTGAAGAACTCTGAGACGATTGACAAAAGACCGTATTGAATCTTGGGACGCACACGAGTCGTCTATTCATGCTGTTTTAAACCTTCCATGTGGTCAGCTCCTATCAGGTTCTACTGACCAAACTCTCAAACTATGGAAACGTCACGCAAGTCTAAAAACTTTGTCAGGGCATACAGCTTGAATTTCCGGCTTCTCAGATATCTTTTATTTTGAAGTGCTGAGAAACTGAGCTTTGTTGCTCTGCAAATGCAGGTACAGTTAGAGGGTTAGCCGCCGGGGCCTAAGTCTGGATTTTTTAGCATCGGTAATTTCTTTGCTTCCCGAAACCTCTTGCCTTATATCATGCCGTTAATCATCCTCATCCATATGTTCTTAATCACAATTTCTTGTTTATCCAAACAGCTCAATCATAAGGTGGAATCGACTTGGCAATTGTATTAAGAAGATGACTGGGCACACCTCTGCTGTTTACTCAGTCGACTTTCATGCATCAAGTGGTCTTCTTGTTAGTGTGAGCGAAGATCATCATGCCAAGATATGGAACGTTATGATGGTTTTACTTTTATCTGAATTCTTGTTTCTTATAGATTGATGTCGTTTGTTTGGTACAGATAAAGGCATCGTTGAGAGTTTGAAACACCCAGGCTGCGTCTGGGACGCTGAGTTCTTGGAGACCGGAGACATTGTGACTGCATGTTCAGATGGAGTGGCTCGCGTTTGGACAGCACGTGATGGCATGATTGCTGATCAGACGGAGATTGATGACTTTGATACCCAACTTTCTGAGACTAAACGGTATGCACTTGCCCTTCTTTTCTCGCCTTCTTGGTGTTAGTATTTGTTGCTTGCTTGAATCATCTTCTCGCATTGCCATGTGACTAAGTTTATAAAGTTGTTCTGGTGGAATACACCGTTTTCATTACTGTAATGCTTACTTCTTTGTTTCGAAACCCATTCACAACACTCTTACGTATTTTTTTTTTTTTTATCACAGTGTTAAGAAAGGATTTGCTTTCTTTAAGGATGCGGAAAACTGTCCCCTTCCGAAGCACCAGATACGGATCGAGAGTTTTGTTAAGCGAATCAATATGGCGTTGAAACTGGAGAATGGAAATAATGAGCTTTCTCCACAGCACATGTATATTTTGGGACATCCCGATCTCTTCACTGATCCTGATCGATCATATCTCGAGAAACAGCACTTCACTTTCTTCGATACCGCATGGAGAAACAGACAGTGTACTTTTACTGATTCTGATGGGAACCTCTGTGGGAACGATGTTGGCGAGCAACACCCTGAAACAACCATGATAGAGCTACTCCAGACCAGAACCAGACATCCGGATTGTCCAAAAACGTCTTGGTGATTTCAGCAGATCGGGACTTTAACATGCGACAAAGTATCTACAAAAGGAGAAAGGTTTTACCTTCTTTTTGGCAAAGAACCGGACTAGTGATGGTACCACATTTTTCCCGGTTCTCTTAAAGATGCAGGAGTAAAATGTACATATCTCTAGGAAGGAAAGATAGATGGAGGTGGTTTGTTAACCAAAGTGAGTCATGGAGAATGGAAGGCACAAGAAGGGCATTTACAAGGGGCTGAGTGAGGTGGAAGAAGAGGTACTTGAAAACGCTTAACAACAGACGCTAATGTGATATGATTATGATGATGTTTGTGTTTTTCTTTGTGAAGGTTGAGACTTTGCAAGAGGACGACGGAGCAGAAGACATAAATGATCGGTTCTATTAAAGGAGACAGTTTTCATAGAGGTATATAATATCCTCCAGAATCATGTAATGTAGAGGCTTGTTTCTTCTTACTGTAAGCTCGTTTTTAATTATTAAATTCAATATTTGTGGTAATATGATATATATAATAATAAATATTAAAATTTTAATAAATGCTTTAAGTACACAATTAGTTATAAATAAATATTTTATAATTTGCTCATTGAAATAAAAGTCTACTTTCTATAAGGCAATACATATTGTTTACAAATGATGTTTGTTTTCATGCTTAATTTAACATTTTATTGTTATTTTATCAATTTTATGTGTGATAGATTAATTTTTATTTAATTAGATGTTTTTCTTTATGTTTTGCTTCAAATTTTTTGTTTTTACTTCGGTTATATCCAAACCGAACCGATATAACCCGAAGTTCACGATATATAATTACTTTATGGGTTTGACGCAATACAATTTTGAACCGAATTAAGTGTTATTATCCTAACCCTACTAATAAAATTTTAGTATGAGACCTAGGAGCGTAAACCCAAAACCAAAACCCGATCCAAACACCGGGTACCCGAACCCCAGGCCTAAGCTTGGTTAGTAATACAAGTATCAAATCGAATTTGGGATGGCTCTTTACTGTTGTGTAGTGTAACACAAGTTCTGAACTGTTTTTGTTTCCTCTTTTGCTCTGAAGAACTCTGAGACGATTGACAAAAGACCGTATTGAATCTTGGGACGCACACGAGTCGTCTATTCATGCTGTTTTAAACCTTCCATGTGGTCAGCTCCTATCAGGTTCTACTGACCAAACTCTCAAACTATGGAAACGTCACGCAAGTCTAAAAACTTTGTCAGGGCATACAGCTTGAATTTCCGGCTTCTCAGATATCTTTTATTTTGAAGTGCTGAGAAACTGAGCTTTGTTGCTCTGCAAATGCAGGTACAGTTAGAGGGTTAGCCGCCGGGGCCTAAGTCTGGATTTTTTAGCATCGGTAATTTCTTTGCTTCCCGAAACCTCTTGCCTTATATCATGCCGTTAATCATCCTCATCCATATGTTCTTAATCACAATTTCTTGTTTATCCAAACAGCTCAATCATAAGGTGGAATCGACTTGGCAATTGTATTAAGAAGATGACTGGGCACACCTCTGCTGTTTACTCAGTCGACTTTCATGCATCAAGTGGTCTTCTTGTTAGTGTGAGCGAAGATCATCATGCCAAGATATGGAACGTTATGATGGTTTTACTTTTATCTGAATTCTTGTTTCTTATAGATTGATGTCGTTTGTTTGGTACAGATAAAGGCATCGTTGAGAGTTTGAAACACCCAGGCTGCGTCTGGGACGCTGAGTTCTTGGAGACCGGAGACATTGTGACTGCATGTTCAGATGGAGTGGCTCGCGTTTGGACAGCACGTGATGGCATGATTGCTGATCAGACGGAGATTGATGACTTTGATACCCAACTTTCTGAGACTAAACGGTATGCACTTGCCCTTCTTTTCTCGCCTTCTTGGTGTTAGTATTTGTTGCTTGCTTGAATCATCTTCTCGCATTGCCATGTGACTAAGTTTATAAAGTTGTTCTGGTGGAATACACCGTTTTCATTACTGTAATGCTTACTTCTTTGTTTCGAAACCCATTCACAACACTCTTACGTATTTTTTTTTTTTTTATCACAGTGTTAAGAAAGGATTTGCTTTCTTTAAGGATGCGGAAAACTGTCCCCTTCCGAAGCACCAGATACGGATCGAGAGTTTTGTTAAGCGAATCAATATGGCGTTGAAACTGGAGAATGGAAATAATGAGCTTTCTCCACAGCACATGTATATTTTGGGACATCCCGATCTCTTCACTGATCCTGATCGATCATATCTCGAGAAACAGCACTTCACTTTCTTCGATACCGCATGGAGAAACAGACAGTGTACTTTTACTGATTCTGATGGGAACCTCTGTGGGAACGATGTTGGCGAGCAACACCCTGAAACAACCATGATAGAGCTACTCCAGACCAGAACCAGACATCCGGATTGTCCAAAAACGTCTTGGTGATTTCAGCAGATCGGGACTTTAACATGCGACAAAGTATCTACAAAAGGAGAAAGGTTTTACCTTCTTTTTGGCAAAGAACCGGACTAGTGATGGTACCACATTTTTCCCGGTTCTCTTAAAGATGCAGGAGTAAAATGTACATATCTCTAGGAAGGAAAGATAGATGGAGGTGGTTTGTTAACCAAAGTGAGTCATGGAGAATGGAAGGCACAAGAAGGGCATTTACAAGGGGCTGAGTGAGGTGGAAGAAGAGGTACTTGAAAACGCTTAACAACAGACGCTAATGTGATATGATTATGATGATGTTTGTGTTTTTCTTTGTGAAGGTTGAGACTTTGCAAGAGGACGACGGAGCAGAAGACATAAATGATCGGTTCTATTAAAGGAGACAGTTTTCATAGAGGTATATAATATCCTCCAGAATCATGTAATGTAGAGGCTTGTTTCTTCTTACTGTAAGCTCGTTGTTGATTTGGTTTTGTAATTTTGTAATATTATAGTATATAATAACTACAGGCGATTATGCTTATTGGAAGAGAAGAAGGTGTTAAAGGTTATTGGAAAAGCAAGTCCAGTGCAATACTATGCATCCTAGCAAACTTGTTTCCTGAAATAAGTCAATGATGATACAGAATAAATTTATTTATATAATAAAATAAAATAGCTTAAAAATAATTCAAGAATTATTTACCTTTGGGGACTGGATGCAAAATTAGATTAGCATGGGCATATCTTGACGAGGTATCAGGTGAGACTGTGTTCTCGTCAACGTATACAAGAGTACTACAAAGAGGACGTGAATACCATTACCAACAAGAGCTCCACTGATATGGGCAGCAACCCCTCGGGGATCCAAAACTTCAAGTTTTGAGGAATCCGAGACATCCCAGAAGACTTGGGTAAGACGACCTGCAAAGTCACCGCATTACAATTTGATTATTTTTTTTAAATAAATAAAAAACCTAGATGGTTAAATGAAGTCTAGTAAAAAAAAATGGTTTAGATGAAAAGAGCAGATCATATACCTTTGTGTGAAGTATGTATGGCCTTGGGAAAAAATGGTTTAGATGAAAAGAGCAGATCATATACCTTTGTGTGAAGTATGTATGGCCTTGGGAAAAAATGGTTTAGATGAAAAGAGCAGATCATATACCTTTGTGTGAAGTATGTATGGCCTTGGGAAAAAATGGTTTAGATGAAAAGAGCAGATCATATACCTTTGTGTGAAGTATGTATGGCCTTGGGAAAAAATGGTTTAGATGAAAAGAGCAGATCATATACCTTTGTGTGAAGTATGTATGGCCTTGGGAAAAAATGGTTTAGATGAAAAGAGCAGATCATATACCTTTGTGTGAAGTATGTATGGCCTTGGGAAAAAATGGTTTAGATGAAAAGAGCAGATCATATACCTTTGTGTGAAGTATGTATGGCCTTGGGAAAAAATGGTTTAGATGAAAAGAGCAGATCATATACCTTTGTGTGAAGTATGTATGGCCTTGGGAAAAAATGGTTTAGATGAAAAGAGCAGATCATATACCTTTGTGTGAAGTATGTATGGCCTTGGGAAAAAATGGTTTAGATGAAAAGAGCAGATCATATACCTTTGTGTGAAGTATGTATGGCCTTGGGAAAAAATGGTTTAGATGAAAAGAGCAGATCATATACCTTTGTGTGAAGTATGTATGGCCTTGGGAAAAAATGGTTTAGATGAAAAGAGCAGATCATATACCTTTGTGTGAAGTATGTATGGCCTTGGGAAAAAATGGTTTAGATGAAAAGAGCAGATCATATACCTTTGTGTGAAGTATGTATGGCCTTGGGAAAAAATGGTTTAGATGAAAAGAGCAGATCGTATACCTTTGTTTGTCTGTTAACTGCTGTACACCTTTGATGATGTCTGAATTTATCATGATACAGTTTATGGGGTTGTTTTGAAGCCAAAGATGAGGGTGAGAGTTGATCCTGAACTTCTTGAGCTAACGACAAACGGCAATGCAACGGAAGAAGCAAAACGAGCGAATGAGTTCTTCCTCTCACTAGCAGCTTGCGTTAGTCTACGCAGCAGCTGCTTATGGTTTCTTGCTCATAGAGAGAACCTCTGGCCACATAGTTATCAACGTGCGCGGAGAATTGCAGAGAGATGGTTTCCCTTCTTCTTGGTAATGTCTTAGCAGAGAGGTCGTTTCCCTTGCGCTAAACACTTGCTACATCTTGTTGTTTTCCTAAACAATTTATTTACTAAAAGATAACTAAAAATTTTACAAAGTCCTACCAATAATCAACATTTTTTTAAATGTCCCTAACCTTATTTTTAACACACAAATAATACTAAAATAATCTAAGAACTTTTTTTAAGTCTTACCAATAATGATGCTCTTACTATTTTTCTTATGTCATGCTAAGCAATAATAAATTTAAATTTAAAAATACTAATATTTTATACAAAATATTATTTTTTTATATTTTAGTTTTATTAATCAAAAAATAAAATCATAGCATGATTATTTGTAGTTTGTTTTATTCAGATTTATTTTAACTTTTTGATTTGATTTTTTAAAAAATCTTTAATAAAAATAGTTATCTAATCAAATAAAAATATTTATTTTTTAGATTTTGGATAATTCCTAATATCATTAATTTTAATCAGTTATCTAATCAAATAAAAATATTTATTTTTAGATTTTGGATAATTCCTAATATCATTAATTTTAATCAGTTATCTAATCAAATAAAAATATTTATTTTTAGATTTTGGATAATTCCTAATATCATTAATTTTAATCAGTTATCTAATCAAATAAAAATATTTATTTTTTAGATTTTGGATAATTCCTAATATCATTAATTTTAATCAGTTATCTAATCAAATAAATTAAATTTCGTTTTTATTTTTTAGTTTATTTATATGTTTTAATCAGTTATCTAATCAAATAAATTAAATTTCGTTTTTATTTTTTAGTTTATTTATATGTTTTAATCAGTTATCTAATCAAATAAATTAAATCTGGAGGAACAATCTTCATGATATCATCAACAAAGTCATGAGATTCGATGTCCGAGTAAACTCGTTGTCTATCATCAACTTCTTGTGTTTCAATGTTTTTATCCTTGCGGTCCTCCATCGGCACGGCTACATCTTGGTTCTCAGGAACATTTGAAGGTGGTTCAACAGCATCAGGAATGTCCTCAAATCTCTCTTCGAATTGACTTTAAAACAAAATACAAAATGTCAGACTGACTTCAATTTTATAAATCTATATCGGTGGAAAGCATAATCCATGAGGACAGGATTTACCTGACTAGATACACATCGATTGGTCCCATTGTGCTTCTCAGAATTATTCTATATCTCCTCTGAGGATAACCACCAGCCTGATTAATGGAAGGATAAGTTATGAAAATAGGAAAATAGTTACAAAGAGTGTATCGGTCATTTGTTTATGTGATCTTAAGCATACCTCATCAGGATCTGGCACCTCAAGAGTTGTTCCATGCGGCGCCTTTACAGCGATCAGCGTCTTATTCTAAAATAGGTGAAAGAGAAAATACATAGTTAATTGAAGGAGAGCAAACCCTGGAAGCATGGTAGGTTCTTAATGTCGTCGTCTTCAGTAACAAACAGAAGCCTAAAAGTTGGAGAGTAAGAGCAGCCAGATATGTTGTCATGTACCTTTCGCTAGGAGAAATAGCAGGAGAAGCTTACCTTTTATTGTTTTCATCCTCGCTCAAGCTTGTTAATCTTTCTTGCGATTCTCTGCAACCAGGTCGATGCTCAATAAGATACAAGAACAGCAGAAAAGGAAAAGAAAATGATCTACGAGAATACCTGATTTGGTCATCTAATTTTGCCTCCTCAGCTGTCAGGTTTTGTATTTCATCCTATACGAGAATCAAAGGAATAACTAAATTTTAAACTACAACTGGTAATGGAAATATGAATTAATCCGAATAGTTTTGCAAACAGAAGACTGAAACAAACAAGAAATAAATGAATTAACTAAATATCACTATGTGTCTAATACTAAATCCTCAAAAAACACTCGTAAATTTCCATTAGAATTTCCAAAAGATCAAGAGTGTTTTCACAATATTTCTGAATGAATCTAAACAGAATCTGTTTTATACTTGCAACTAACAAAACGACTAAACTAATGAAAATGTGACATCTGTCCTCTTCCCGTTGTAACAAACTCTTAACGGCTCCCTTCCTCATCTCAAAGCCTCCCCACGTGTCCTCTACTCTACTTCTTCTGTATAAGGAGGAGCACTTGCTGTGCCGCTGTGCTCAGTCAGAAGAAGAAGAAGAAGAAGCCACCGATGATAAGAGGTGAACAGTTTTAGATTCTCGAGAGTGGAGTTTTGACTGGTTTGCTCTTGTGGCTGATGATGATTGTTTGTTCTTTGAAGTGTTAAGAGTTGAAGGAGTAGTTTCGATTGTGGTGGAGAGAGATACGGAAATGGAATTTCCGCCTTCATGCTTATCTTATTTCCCCAAGATTTAAATGTCCACACTGACTTGTTTGGTGTGTATTTGCTAGTGATGATGATGATGTCAAGGATTTTGTTTTTCCCACCGGCTTTCCTGGTACTCTTCTTTTTTTTTTGGTTATAGGATCCTATTTATGTATATGATGTAGATTCAGTGAGTTTAATTAATCTCTCTAGTAATGTAAAAAAATGGCAGGGTCTGTTTCAGATGATTACTTAGACTACATGCTCTGGCAGTTCCCTACCAACGTTACCGGCTGGATGTGTAATGTCTTAGTCACCTCTAGTCTTCTCAAGGCCGTTGGCGTTGGCTCTTTCTCTGGATCTTCTGCCGCCGCTACTGCTGCCAAATGCTAATCTTACATTGTTTGTTTTTGGTTCTTATGGTTTTCTCTCTAACTTCAGATGGTTATCCAAGGATTGGCATTGGAGCTCTTGGCCGTCTTCTTATTGGTATGGAAACCATTTGGAAAACTAAAATGTTCATGGTGTTAATCTAAGAACTTCTTCAGTAACCAGTGTATTTTTTTTTCCAGGTGGACGACGCTTTGGTAGTCTTTTTGACGATGATCCGAAGCAATGGCGCATGTATGTTGATTTTAATTGCAGTGCTGGAAGGTTTGTATTAGAGGGACTTCAATACTTGGTAAGCCATTAAGTATGTATAGCATCTGATTGCGTTTCTTTTTGTTTTTTCAGCTTCTCTGATCTGGCCACACAACTATATCCAACCGACTTCCTACTATTAGCATCAACAGGAATCTCGCCAAGGTGGTTCCCTTTTCCTTCCAGCTGCAAATCTTTCATTCATACTAGTATTAATCAAGAATTCACGTCGGATAATCATTAACTGGCAGCAGACTGAACGTACTAATTTTAATTTGAAATAGGCCGTGGCTAGAGGACTGAGACTTGTTAGTGAAAGTGGGGACATGACTTGGTTTAGTACCCATTCTATATGCTTTAACAGCAGATGATGAAAGTCTTAAAGCAAAACTTAGTGGAAGTTGGAACTAGTCAAGCGCACCTACTACATCTGACCACTAAAACTTCAATGGCAGGGACTACACAACTTTAAATTTTTTTTTAGATTCAGTGAAAGTAAATATCTGTCTTCACACGGCAAGGAAAAAAATAAACAGAAAAGGAAAACAAGAAGTTTGAGCAATCTTAGTATCTCATATGCGGCAGCGAAGTGAACATGATATCTTATATATATTGATGGCAGGATTAGTGACCATATTTCTGGAACTCCCACTCACTGTTATCCAAAGGACAAACTTGACGAGTCTTTAACCATCTGCTGATGCAGTGAAAGTGGAAGGCGTGATTGCAAACCCCTGTTACAAGTACAAACAATGGTTAGTATATATTTAATTAAAGAAGGCACTGTATTATGATTTTCGACTTTGAGTTGCCTATAAAAGACGTGAGGATTCTCTCGCATACCAACATATCTCTTAATGAAAACTTCCTACCAGAAAACAAAAGGTCCCTATCTACTTTTTCAGCTAACAAGATACAAAGAGATATGTGACGCAAGTGAGCCACTGCAGGACATTGAAACAACAACTACAATCTAGTCTTTCTTATAACCTTCTTACATTCAAAACTAAACAACTGCACAAGCAAAATCCACAGTCAAGATTTATCAAACATAATACACAATCAGGATAAGCTACAAGTGTAATCGACTCAAATCAAATTTCAATTAGGAAGCAAAGACTGCAGCAATCAAAGAGACTCACCCCAAGCAACAGTGCATTCCTCACTGGTAGCGCTGGCCTGATTAGCCTGACACTCAATGCCTACAAAACACAACACAGACAAGAACCATCTTTAAACCTAACAATACAAAAAAAAAATATATATCCTGATTCATCGAATTTGACTCTCTTACAGAGATCCATGATGTGGTTTCTGCAGATAGCGCAATTGTCCACGACGATATCTGTCGAAAAATCACAACAAACATCAATCAATCAAATCAAACCCTAGCTTAGCTAAATCAATAGATAGTATAAAAAGAGGATTGCTCGTGTGATTACCCCAAGCCCAGAGAGCCACCGCGCTCCACTTCTTAACTTCGAATCTCTTAGCCTTCTTGCTCGAAGGGGCAACGGAGCCGGAGGATTCACCAGCAGCAGGGATCATGTTTACGTCGGAATCTAGGGAAGCCATCTCGTTTTTGATCTCTGAAAACCCTAATACAAGTCCAACAGAGACGATCGAAAATAATTGAATATCTGATTTACAGAGTTTATATATATATCTATCTATTATAAAGCCGAGGGTTACTTATCTACTTTATTAATTCAGAATTACACATATAAAATACTCCTAAGTTTTCACTTTTATTTACAACTAGAGATTGACTGCTGCCAGATGAGTTTTGATTGATGTTTTAATTTCATGAAAAACATAAAATTGGAAAACTTTCTATTGCACTTGTAGAATTTTGTATATATTATGTGAAACTTATTTAAATAATAAAATTTGTGTTTCCATGTAAGTTTTGATTGGTATTTTAGTTTCAGAACTATAGTGCATAAGCAGCTATTAGAAACTTTGTATTTAGGCTAGATAAAAAATCCGACCAAAAATTTAAATCAAACCCAACCCCAAAAATATGAATTAGAGTGAAATACAATGACTTACAAAGTTGAATCGAACCAATCGAGTTGATGAGAACAAAGATACACATTCTTATGCTCTTAATATAATATTTGTATTAATTTGTTATTTTTTCAAATAATTTGCTTCTCACTTTATAATAACAATAAAGACTTTTATTAAACTAATTCAGTCTTAATTAATTTTCCGAGTTCATTGTGTCTTGATGCTACCTTCCACTATAACAACTTAACTAAAATGAATTATAAGAAAAGTACTACCTAGAAAACAGAATATGTGATAAAATAATGCGTAAAATTTGATTTTTAATACCAAATCAGTTACAACGTTAATAATAATAATAAAAATTTAATGACCAAACAATTAAAATTTTAGATTTTTGTATGACCAAACACATATAAACCCAAACATGAAAAAAAAAATTAATTTTCTTATGATTATTCATGAAGAATAAGATAATAGTAAAATGGTACCAAAAAATTATAATACGGAGAATAGTAGTGACAAACTTTTTTGAAACTATATTAAGGAAATGAAAAAAGAGAGACATATATTGATATTAAAAGAATAGAAAATAAAGAAAATACAACATTCATATATTACAAATTTATCTAAAAAATTTTGCTTGTTTTTTTCTTCTAGAACAAAATTACTTTTTTTCTTTTTACTTTTGTTCTTCTTGTTTTTTTTTTGTTTTTTCCACAATTATTATCCATAACAATTGACTAAACAAAAAAAATTCAAGTATTAAGTTACATTATATAATAAATCGACCAAACATGTTATAAAAAATTACCAAACATAATATATAGTACATTTACTTTTATGTGTTTATAAATCTTTAAAACTTTGATAAGAAGATTGGATTTTTCTTTTTAACTTTTTATTTCAAATAAATAAGTTTTGCACGTAATTAGATGCAATTTTTTTAATCTCTTCCAATTCTTTTTCCCGTGAGTTTATTTTGAACTGTTAGCATATGATTATCTGTTTATCATATAAAGCTTTCTTTTTTAGTAGTTACTCCAATTATCTCTAGATTATATTCACCAAATATAACAAAAGTGTAGAATCATTTTCACGATCTACCATTACTTCTATTTTGAAACTGAAAAATTACTTTTTGACAACCTGAAAAGAATTAGTTTTAACTTTAATAATATATCAATATGTATTGATATATTTTATTTGTACATTGATAATAGATTTATTTATTTGTAACTACATATTTGTATAAAACTTATAGATCAATATATATTGATTGTATAAAACAATTCTTTTTTTTGTTAATGTTAGTTGATTATGTTATTACTAACCATGAGAAACATTAAACTACTGTTTTCTTTTTATAATTCTTTTTGTTCAGGATTAAAATAAAAAATAAAAATTACTTTCAAATATATTTTACAATATTTAGGATTCAAAAATAAAAAGTACTATCAAAAGTTTTATTAAATTATTACATATTTATGAATTTTTAAGACATGTCATTATATTAAAATATTTCTTTCCATGTGTCATGATCATATTAATTAGAAACTTTGAAAACCAAGCTTTATATATATAAGATTAAAATTATAAAATCTTTTAAGTTTATAATTTTGTAAAAATAAAAATAATTATCTATTAATTGTATATTTATGAGGAAAATCACTTAGATATTTATAAGAAAAATCTAATCTTATAATTACTTTTTTTATAAGGAAAATCTTTATCTTAAACCAATGTCTACTGATTTTTTAATTATTTTAAAATCATATATTTTATTTGATCTTGAAAATAAGGTTCTTTACAAAAGGAATATTACAATTAAAACAAACTTACATTTGTAATTATTTTAAACCATAATGCTTTTATTTAACCTTGCAAATAAGATTCTGTAAAAGGAATACTACAATTAAAATAAACTAAAAAGAAGTTTTTTTCAGTCTCTTTGGTTTAATATTTTTTAACAGAAGAATACTATTGAATATTTATAAGTAAAAATATTTTTGTAAATATTTTAATCTCTAGTGAAATTTATCTTATAATAATTTTGTGTATTTTGTAATTATCTTAAACCCACGCTTAAAAGAAAAAGAATACCATTATTAATAATTATTTATATTTAAATTTTTTCTTTTCAGTTTTTTTGTTTGTTTGTTTAAGATTTTACAGAAAAGGAAAACTAACTTTTAAAATTCTCCTTGTTTAAGTTTTCTTAAAACAAAAATTGTTACTTACCACATGTGATAATCTTAAATATATAATTACGATCATGTTAATTAGCAACTTTGGGTACCAACTTTATATAAGAAAAGCTCATCTTATAATTATTTTGTTAATAAAAAAATTCATCTTACACCAATGTCTACTGATTTTGGAATTATCTTACACCCACATATATATATATATATATATTTTATTTGACCTTGAAAATAAGGTTCTTTAAGAAAATAATACTACAATTAAAATAAACTTATAGATTTTGTAAATTACTAACACAATACTTTTTTATTTAACTTATAAGAAGTTTTCACAGTTCTTTTTGATTTAATGTTTTTAACAGGAAAAATACTATTAAATATTATAAGAAATTTTTTTTTGTAAACATTTTAGTTTATAACTAAATATATCTTCAAATAATGTTTTGTATGTTGTAATTATCTTTAACCCACGTTTAAAAAGGAAATATTACTATTAAATCATTATTTATATGGAAATATTTGTTTCTTTACATTTTTTTAAAACTAAAATTGACTTTTAATAAATTTTGGATTAGTTATATTGAAATTATTTTATTTTGAGTTTTTTTTGTTTTTTTAATATTTTACAGAAAAGGAAAACTAACTTTTAAAATTCTCTTTGTTTAAGTTTTCTTAAAACAAAAATTGTTATTTACCACATGTAATAATTTTAAATATATAACTAAGATCATGTTAATTAGCAACTTTGGGTATCAAACTTTATATAAAAAAATCTCATCTTATAATTATTTTTGTTAATAAAAAAATTCATCTTAAACCAATGTCTACTGATTTTGTAATTATCTTACACCCATATATATTTTATTTGACCTTGAAAATAAGGTTTTTTATGAAAATAATACTACAACTAAAATAAACTTATAGATTTTGTAAATTACTAACACAATACTTTTTTATTTAACTTATAAGAAGTTTTCAAGTTCTCTTTGGTTTAATGTTTTTTATCAGGAAAAATACTATTAAATATTTATAAGAAAAACTTTTTTGTAAATATTTTAATTTGTAACGAAATTTATCTTAAAATTATGTTTTGTATCTTATAATTATCTTTAACCCACGTTTAAAAAGAAATATTATTATTAAATAATTATTTATATGGAAATATTTGTTTCTTTACATTTTTTCATTACATTTTTGTTAAAAAAAAGTAAAAATAACTTTTAAAATTTTTTGGTTTAAACTTTTTTAAAGAAAAATTGTTATTTAACACATGTCATAATCTTAAATATATAATTGACATGTGTCGCGATCATGTTAATTAGTAACTTTGAAAACCAAGCTTTATATAATAAGATGGTATGCCACTGAAATAATTAAATGAACCTATATTTAAGTAATCATTGTCTTTTCCTATTTATTAAACAATTTTCTAAATCAATTTTAACTTAATTTTCGTATTTAATATATTTCCTAAAATAAATTAGCTGATTTTTAGGAATATTCATATTTAAAATCAATTTTAACAATATATTAAACTTGGATAACATTACCATTAATTATTTTGAAAAAAATTCAAATTTAAATTTGATATTAAACAATATTATGAATATTCCTAAAATATATGTTTAACTTACCATTAATTATTTTGAAAAATAAAATCTATATATGCTAAGATTTTAAATATATTTAAACTACTTATAGAACAAGATGAAATATTTGTAACTGAATATTATTTAAATATAATTAAATCCCACCTAAGATTATATATTTTTCAAGAATTTTTTAGAATATATGTTTATCCATTTCAACAAGAAAATTCAATACTGAAATTCAAATATCTTTGAATTACTTGTAAAATAATATTTAACTAGAGCTGGACCCGTCCGATCGGACGGGTACTTATTTTCATTTTTTATATATAAATGAATATTATTTAAATTACTATCGGTTTATATTTTTAAATATCATATTTCTAAATTTTTATAAACACAATGATCAAATAGTTTATGTACTGTAAAATAGTAATCCGTGTTCGTTATTAAACTTTGACAAATTAATATTGACCTATTGATAGTTTGAGTAATATTTCTTGTAACATGAAATTGTTTGTCAAATGTAAAAAAATCTAAATATTTTGATCAGATATGGATAATATGGTAAGATTTAATACATTAGAAAAAAGAATATTTGGTTATAAACATTAAATATTGTTTTACAAGTAATTCAAAGATATTTAAATTTCAGTATTGAATTTTATTGTTGAAATGGATAAACATATATTCTAGAAATTTTGAAAAATATATAATCTTAGGTGGGATTTAATTATATTAAAATAATATTCAGTTACAAATATTTCATCTTATTCTATAAGTAGTTTAAATATATTTAAAATCTTAGCATATATAGATTTTATTTTTCAAAATAATTAATGGTAAGTTAAACATATATTTTAGGAATATTCATAATATTGTTTAATATCAAATTTAAATTTGAACTTTTTTCAAAATAATTAATGGTAATGTTATCCAAGTTTAATATATTGTTAAAATCGATTTAAATATGAATATTCCTAAAAATCAGCTAATTTATTTTAGGAAATATATTAAATACGAAAATTAAGTTAAAATTGATTTAGGAAATTGTTTAATAAATAGGAAAAGACAATGATTACTTAAATATAGTTCATTTAATTACTTCAAGGCATACCATTGTAAATAAAAGTGAAAACTTAGGGTATTTTATATGTGTACTTCAATTAATAAAGTAGATGTTTATAACCAAATATTCTTTTTTTCTAATGTATTAAATCTTACCGATTATCCATATCCGATCAAAATATTTAAATTCTTTTACATTTGACAAACAATTTCATGTTACAAGAGATATTACTCAAACTATCAATAGGTCAATATTAATTTGTCAAAATTTTAATAACGGCACGGGTTACTATTTTTACAAGACATAAACTATTTGATCGTTGTGTTTATAAAAATTAGAAATATGATATTTAAAAATATAAATAATAATTCCTAAAAGTATAAAATGAAAATTTTTGACTTAAATTAATTTAAAGAACCTGTTGATTTCGCTAAAAGATCTTGTATTTCCTCTTCTAGATATATGATTCAAACTTGTGGGAAGACCTATATAAAGTGCAATTGAGTTTTGCCAACACACTCTTTAGTCATGACCGTATTGAACTTCACCATTGACATGATAGTGCTTATTTCTTTGAATAAAGTGATAGTGTTGGGTCTGATTTCATTGAAAACAATGGTGGAACAGGATACTAGAAGAATTAAACTATTTTTTTTTTTGGTCAAAGAAGAATTAAACTATTAAAATCTTCAATAACCCACAAGAATAGTACTTTCAAAGATATGAACTATTATTGAACATATTCAATTAAGTATACTATCTTTAAATTCAAACATAAAAGTCATTTTGTTACTAATCATTATCAAAATCCTCATATTAGTCACATTTGTCAATCCAATCTTCATCACCAGAGCTAATTAAAGTCATCATAAGATGCAAGTCACTGGTCTTGCTGTCGATGGGGAGTACATAGTTTCATCTTCAGCTGATCAGTAAGTCCTCTTCTCCTGTTCTCATAGTTTACTTGGTGTGATACTTACAAATTGTAACTGTTCATTCATTTTACCTTTCTTGCTTGAAATCCAGTGAGCGTATCCTACCCTGTGATTTTCATTTGCACGTAGACCTTATTTTCTTAACATTTCTTATTAGCTTGGTTAGGCCTCGGCATAAAATCCGGAACCCGAAATCCGAACCAAACCCGAACCGAAAAACCCGACCCGTTATCTGACCCGAAATGTAAAAATACATGAACGGGTCTTGTAGGGTGGTACAAAAAATATCCGAACCCGAACGAGTAACCCGAAACTCCGAAATTAATAGTCAATATAAATATTTTGAAATATATATAAGTTTTTTAATTATTAAATTCAATATTTGTGGTAATATGATATATATAATAATAAATATTAAAATTTTAATAAATGCTTTAAGTACACAATTAGTTATAAATAAATATTTTATAATTTGCTCATTGAAATAAAAAGTCTACTTTCTATAAGGCAATACATATTGTTTACAAATGATGTTTGTTTTCATGCTTAATTTAACATTTTATTGTTATTTTATCAATTTTATGTGTGATAGATTAATTTTTATTTAATTAGATGTTTTTCTTTATGTTTTGCTTCAAATTTTTTTGTTTTTACTTCGGTTATATCCAAACCGAACCGATATAACCCGAGTTCGTACGATATATAATTACTTTATGGGTTTTAGGACGCAATACAATTTTGAACCGAATTCGAAGTGTTATTATCCGAACCCGACCCGTACTAATAAAATTTTAGTATGAGACCTAGGAGCGTAAACCCGAAAACCCGAAAAACCCGATCCAAACACCAGGGTACCCGAACGCCCAGGCCTAAGCTTGGTTAGTAATACAAGTATCAAATCGAATTTGGGATGGCTCTTTACTGTTGTGTAGTGTAACACAAGTTCTGAACTGTTTTTGTTTCCTCTTTTTGCTCTGAAGAACTCTGAGACGATTGACAAAAGACCGTATTGAATCTTGGGACGCACACGAGTCGTCTATTCATGCTGTTTTAAACCTTCCATGTGGTCAGCTCCTATCAGGTTCTACTGACCAAACTCTCAAACTATGGAAACGTCACGCAAGTCTAAAAACTTTGTCAGGGCATACAGCTTGAATTTCCGGCTTCTCAGATATCTTTTATTTTGAAGTGCTGAGAAACTGAGCTTTGTTGCTCTGCAAATGCAGGTACAGTTAGAGGGTTAGCCGCCGGGGCCTAAGTCTGGATTTTTTAGCATCGGTAATTTCTTTGCTTCCCGAAACCTCTTGCCTTATATCATGCCGTTAATCATCCTCATCCATATGTTCTTAATCACAATTTCTTGTTTATCCAAACAGCTCAATCATAAGGTGGAATCGACTTGGCAATTGTATTAAGAAGATGACTGGGCACACCTCTGCTGTTTACTCAGTCGACTTTCATGCATCAAGTGGTCTTCTTGTTAGTGTGAGCGAAGATCATCATGCCAAGATATGGAACGTTATGATGGTTTTACTTTTATCTGAATTCTTGTTTCTTATAGATTGATGTCGTTTGTTTGGTACAGATAAAGGCATCGTTGAGAGTTTGAAACACCCAGGCTGCGTCTGGGACGCTGAGTTCTTGGAGACCGGAGACATTGTGACTGCATGTTCAGATGGAGTGGCTCGCGTTTGGACAGCACGTGATGGCATGATTGCTGATCAGACGGAGATTGATGACTTTGATACCCAACTTTCTGAGACTAAACGGTATGCACTTGCCCTTCTTTTCTCGCCTTCTTGGTGTTAGTATTTGTTGCTTGCTTGAATCATCTTCTCGCATTGCCATGTGACTAAGTTTATAAAGTTGTTCTGGTGGAATACACCGTTTTCATTACTGTAATGCTTACTTCTTTGTTTCGAAACCCATTCACAACACTCTTACGTATTTTTTTATCACAGTGTTAAGAAAGGATTTGCTTTCTTTAAGGATGCGGAAAACTGTCCCCTTCCGAAGCACCAGATACGGATCGAGAGTTTTGTTAAGCGAATCAATATGGCGTTGAAACTGGAGAATGGAAATAATGAGCTTTCTCCACAGCACATGTATATTTTGGGACATCCCGATCTCTTCACTGATCCTGATCGATCATATCTCGAGAAACAGCACTTCACTTTCTTCGATACCGCATGGAGAAACAGACAGTGTACTTTTACTGATTCTGATGGGAACCTCTGTGGGAACGATGTTGGCGAGCAACACCCTGAAACAACCATGATAGAGCTACTCCAGACCAGAACCAGACATCCGGATTGTCCAAAAAACGTCTTGGTGATTTCAGCAGATCGGGACTTTAACATGCGACAAAGTATCTACAAAAGGAGAAAGGTTTTACCTTCTTTTTGGCAAAGAACCGGACTAGTGATGGTACCACATTTTTCCCGGTTCTCTTAAAGATGCAGGAGTAAAATGTACATATCTCTAGGAAGGAAAGATAGATGGAGGTGGTTTGTTAACCAAAGTGAGTCATGGAGAATGGAAGGCACAAGAAGGGGCATTTACAAGGGGGCTGAGTGAGGTGGAAGAAGAGGTACTTGAAAACGCTTAACAACAGACGCTAATGTGATATGATTATGATGATGTTTGTGTTTTTCTTTGTGAAGGTTGAGACTTTGCAAGAGGACGACGGAGCAGAAGACATAAATGATCGGTTCTATTAAAGGAGACAGTTTTCATAGAGGTATATAATATCCTCCAGAATCATGTAATGTAGAGGCTTGTTTCTTCTTACTGTAAGCTCGTTGTTGATTTGGTTTTGTAATTTTGTAATATTATAGTATATAATAACTACAGGCGATTATGCTTATTGGAAGAGAAGAAGGTGTTAAAGGTTATTGGAAAGGAAACTTGCCCCAGGTACTCTAGCAATCTCTTTAGATAAAAGGCTGTGTGTAATTTAGTGGAAAATCTTTTGAATATACCAGGTGATAAGGATTGTGCCTTATAGCGCGGTCCAGTTGTTTGCATATGAAGCATACAAGGCAATCATCTTATTCTGGTTTTCATTTCACAATTTTAAAAAACCAGTCTAATCACTGTGCACATTTATATTCTTAATTCGGAAACTGTTTAGGGGAGAAGACGGTCAATTGTCTGTTCTTGGGGCTGCTGGCATGACCTCTACTGTGGTAACTAGTGTTGTTTATCTACTTCATCTAGTCTCACGAAAAATCTTAAATACCTTTTATGTTTTTTTTTTTTTTAATTGCAGATTACATATCCTTTAGATGTGCTGAGATTGAGGTTAGCTGTTGAACCGGGGTGGGTATCGAACCATGTCCCAGGTATGTTAATTGGATTATATAGACCATAAACTCTAAAGCTCCATAAATTCTTCAAATTAAAAAGCGCAAGTTGTCATGTCACATGTAGGTAGCCTTGAACATGCATCATTGTACAACGGTCTGGGTCCTTGGCTTTTAAGTATAGCTCCTTACATTGGCCTCAATTTCTGCGTCTTTGATCTGTAAGTCTGCTGCTAACTGTTAAGTAATTTACCTCCCTGAAAATGTGGTTTGTTTTACATTATTGATACACTCTGCATGCAGGGTAAAGAAATCTTTGCCAGAGAGAAATATCAAAAAGAAGACACAGTCACAGCAGTGGTAGCCATTGCTACGGGTACTTGCTATCCGTTGGATACCATTAGAAGACAGATGCAATTGAATTGAAGGGTAATCCTTATAAATCCGCCTTGTCAGGTATAATAAAAGACATCCTTATCTGCTGATTAATAAGATTAGTTTTGGGTGAGTGAAGGAGTGATTGGATTGTACCGTGGGTTTGTCCCGAATGCCCTGAAAAGCATGCCAAACAGCAGGTAGAGTTTCTTTTAAGGTATATATATATATATATATATAGACTTGTGCTTTCTCATCTTTGTTTTGTTTTAATGTGGTTTCTCAGTATAAAGCTGACAACATTTGATATCGTGAAGAAACTGATAGCAGCGAGAGAGAAGGAGTAGCAAAAAATAGCGGATGATAATCGCAAGACCTGAAGCTCTTTTTAATCCTATCATCTTTTCTTTGTTGAATGTTTTTGTGGTAGACATGATTTTTGAATTGAATCATGAAAGCTCACGCAGAGAGTTGAGAAGAGTAGTTCATGTATTGTATGGTAATAAATGTTTTGTGTCGAATAATTTTTCGGTTTACCAAATAAAAAACGGTTTGGTGGGGATTCGAAACTCTCTCAATTGCTTGTGCTTACGTTTAATTTGTCGGTTAACCAAATAAAACCGGTTTGATGGGGATTCGAAGGACCTCTGAATCAAATAATCTTTCTTTCTCGTCAGTCATGCACGATTGCCGTTGCCTCTTCACATTCCCCGAACTCGAACAGGGGCACCTGTAAGCTGAAACGACGGCGTGTGGAGGAGCACTTGCGGTGCCGCTGTGCTCAGTCAGAAGAAGCCACCGAGGTGAACATTTTTAGGAATATTCATAATATTGTTTAATATCAAATTTAAATTTGAACTTTTTCAAAATAATTAATGGTAAGTTAAACATATATTTTAGGAATATTCATAATATTGTTTAATATCAAATTTAAATTTGAACTTTTTTCAAAATAATTAATGGTAATGTTATCCAAGTTTAATATATTGTTAAAATCGATTTAAATATGAATATTCCTAAAAATCAGCTAATTTATTTTAGGAAATATATTAAATACGAAAATTAAGTTAAAATTGATTTAGGAAATTGTTTAATAAATAGGAAAAGACAATGATTACTTAAATATAGGTTCATTTAATTACTTCAGTGGCATACCATTGTAAATAAAAGTGAAAACTTAGGGGTATTTTATATGTGTACTTCTGAATTAATAAAGTAGATGTTTATAACCAAATATTCTTTTTTTTCTAATGTATTAAATCTTACCAGATTATCCATATCTGATCAAAATATTTAAATTCTTTTACATTTGACAAACAATTTCATGTTACAAGAGATATTACTCAAACTATCAATAGGTCAATATTAATTTGTCAAAATTTTAATAACGGGCACGGGTTACTATTTTTACAGTACATAAACTATTTGATCGTTGTGTTTATAAAAAATTAGAAATATGATATTTAAAAATATAAACCGATAGATATTTAAATAATATTCATTTATATATAAAAATGAAAATAAGTACCCGTCCGATCGGACGGGTCCAGCTCTAGTTTTCCTTAATCCGTCTTTCTTTTGGTTTTCCCACAGTTTTGATTATTTTTATTTTTTTTCTCCTTACATCCCAAACAAATCTTTTTATTTGGTAAAATAAATAGAGCTAATTTGCTCAAAAACAATGATAGATGTCTATATTAGTGAAACACCAAAAAACAAAAGTATGGCGACCAAAACTGTATTAAAAAGACAATATCATCCTCGACGCTTCATGTCTCTTGTCACAATATCCCTAGGCTTCTAAGGTTTGTGTTCTGACACAAAATATTCATGTAGATATGGAAAGATTATAAAAAGATTTGGTTTAGATTTGCTAAGCTTTATCTCTCTAAACAAAGAGGTATAGTGCCGTGTTCAATCCAAAACCACATCTTCTTTCATTGTCTATGTCTTATTTTTCCACCTTCTTTCTTTGTTCTTTTTTTCTACTGAATCTAAATAAAAATGAAGAAGAACATGAATGTTTTCTCAAATTATTTATATGTCCTTCAACATATCTTGTTCCACCATCTTTACTCTTTTCAATGGTGTACTTTAAGCTCTGAATATTTTTCCATTTTTGTGTGTGAGTTTTTGTTGTTGCAGGGTCGGATTCACGCCTCATGTTCTTACCGTGAGCACTGGAGAGATCTATCTACCTTCTTGATTTTTTTCTTATTTACTGCTAATTAGATGTCTTCTATCTTCTTGAATATGCTTACAAAAGCTTTTTTAAGATTTGTTGAATTATTGGTGTTAAAAAAGTTGTGTTGAATTAGTATGACCTTTGTGTTCCACTAAAATCTTAGTTTTTCCAGTTTTGTTCATGTTAGAGAGGAGAAGGGTCAGTCATTGTGTCCCATTTTGGCGAGGGGAGAGGAATGGCAGCCTTAAGCCAAACATTGGAAACAACACAACTGGATGGGGGGGGGAGTCGTATAAGGGATTGGGACTGATGAGGGTGTGGAGATTTCTAAATCCAAGTGATACATATGTATATAATCAAATTTAAATAAGAATATCTTTTGGTGTGGTCCTTGGTTACGAAAAAGCTTAGCATGGTTAAGTTTATTTTTAGGTGGATAATCTTTCATGTAACCCACGAGTAATTGTATTTATAAGACCGGTTACAAAAAATCTTAGCCTTGTTAATTTTATTTTTGGTTTGATAATCTTTCATGTAACTGATAAGGAATTGTTTTTACAAAACCGGTTACGAAAGAGCTTAGCCTGGTTAAATTTATTTTTAGTTTGATAATCTTTCTTGTAACTGATGATAGATTGTTTTTACATAATATGAGGGATTGGGACTGATGAGGGTGTGGAGATTTCTAAATCCAAGTGATACATATGTATATAATCAAATTTAAATAAGAATATCTTTTGGTGTGGTCCTTGGTTACGAAAAAGCTTAGCATGGTTAAGTTTATTTTTAGGTGGATAATCTTTCATGTAACCCACGAGTAATTGTATTTATAAGACCGGTTACAAAAAATCTTAGCCTTGTTAATTTTATTTTTGGTTTGATAATCTTTCATGTAACTGATAAGGAATTGTTTTTACAAAACCGGTTACGAAAGAGCTTAGCCTGGTTAAATTTATTTTTAGTTTGATAATCTTTCTTGTAACTGATGATAGATTGTTTTTACATAATATGAGGGATTGGGACTGATGAGGGTGTGGAGATTTCTAAATCCAAGTGATATATATGTATATAATCATATTTAAGCAAGAATGTCTTTTGGTGTGGTCCTTGGTTACGAAAAAGCTTAGCATGGTTAAGTTTATTTTTAGGTGGATAATCTTTCATGTAATCCACGAGTAATTATATTTATAATACCGGTTACAAAAAATCTTAGCCTTGTTAATTTTATTTTTGGTTTGATAATCTTTCATGTAACTGATAAGGAATTGTTTTTACAAAACCGGTTACGAAAGAGCTTAGCCTGGTTAAATTTATTTTTAGTTTGATAATCTTTCTTGTAACTGATGATAGATTGTTTTTACATAACATAAGGGATTGGGACTGATGAGGGTGTGGAGATTTCTAAATCCAAGTGATATATATGTATATAATCAAATTTAAGCAAGAATGTCTTTTTCGTGTGGTCCTTGGTTACGAAAAATCCTAGCCTGGTTAAGTTTATTTTTAGGCAGATAATCTTTCATGTAACCCACAAGGAATTGTATTTATAAGACCGGTTACAAAAAATCTTAACTATGACATATGAAATGAACCAGTAAAATTGACATATGAAATGAACAAATAACATTTAGGCAATGTTTAGTTAATCGTGACAGCTAATATTATATATACACCTTTAAACAATGAGTTACTTGAGATTACACCCAGAACCAGAACCCAAACCCTAGTCATTAAACCCTAAAGTCTTACTGTGGAAACTTTGGCGTTGAGAAACGCCATAATCTCTGCTCGTCAGTGTGGGATTAACACTCTCTTGATCTGCTCGGATTTTCAGATTCTCATTAACCTTGTGAAATCAAGAGGAAGACATTTAGAGATCGCTGTTCTTCTCATCGACATCCACCTACTATCAACCCTATTTACTGCAGTTGATTTTAAGTTTATCCCTAGACTAGTTAATTATAGAGCTGACCTTTGTGGCCAAACAAACTCTATCTCTAATGTACTAAACCTTTGATTATGAAATGAATGTTGCTTTACAAAAAAAAACCAAACCCTAGTCATTAAACCCTAAAGTCTTACTGTGGAAACTTTGGCGTTGAGAAACGCCATAATCTCTGCTCGTCAGTGTGGGATTAACACTCTCTTGATCTGCTCGGATTTTCAGATTCTCATTAACCTTGTGAAATCAAGAGGAAGACATTTAGAGATCGCTGTTCTTCTCATCGACATCCACCTACTATCAACCCTATTTACTGCAGTTGATTTTAAGTTTATCCCTAGACTAGTTAATTATAGAGCTGACCTTTGTGGCCAAACAAACTCTATCTCTAATGTACTAAACCTTTGATTATGAAATGAATGTTGCTTTACAAAAAAAAAAAACCAAACCCTAGTCACTAAATCCTAAACCCTAAATCCAATAGTAACCCTGGAACCCAAACCTTAGTCATTAAACTTAAACTCAAAACTAAACCCTAAAGCCAATAGGAACCCTTAAACCCAAACCTCCACGTAAGTGTAAACAAATTATCGAGAAAACTGATTTCTTATAAAATTATGTATCTTGTTAACCGGATAACTTGTCATGTCACCCTAAACGATAATGTATTAAAGTTCATCTTAACCGGATATTGTTAGAATTACCCGCCAGTTGTAAATATTGGGTGGTTAAATAGTTTGACTCCATATTGCGGGTGCATACCTTTATACGAATGAAGATCTTAACTATGACATGTGAAATGAACGAGTATCCCAACAGCTGAACAAAGAGGCTGAAAACAAGTTATACATAACTTTTGTTAATATAACTATGCACAACCGTACCCCAACATCTGAACGCCAGTGTAAACAAGTTATACAAAAAAATATTTATTAAACAGTCAGGTATTTTCATAACCAGCTAACATCTCCTTTTCACTTAGCGGTCAAGTTATTACGTACTATAACTTGTCAATTTTTATGTTAGACGTATAACTTGATTGATAGCTTGTTAACGGTAACGAGAAACCAAACTTTCAGTTATTCAGAATTCATTATTATGGTATAATAATTTCTCTGAACATTCATTTTTAAAGACTACAGTTAATAGTTTTGTAAACTGGTAATAAATTTTATTATTCAAACATTGGATGCCAATTTCTCTCCTGCACAAAAGATTTCTAATTTATCATCACATATGGATCATTGACAACGAAACGGATCTTTCGCATAGTCTTCAAATCTTCAGATAAACCAGGGAGGCGGTTGAGCTGGAAAGTTTTTTTCTTGGTTTTCTGCAGGACTTGGTGGCTTGAAGGGAAGACCTTTATTTTGGTTCAGCCATTTTGTAGAACACTTGGTATGCGAATTCCTAACCCAAACCCCTTTAGAAACAATAGTCATAGAACAAAAAGAGTTGATCTATATGAAAACCTCCAAAAGATTCTATTCCAGAACTGTCTTGTTTCAAATTCAAAACCAAAAAAGAATCCACTTCAGATTCGAACAGAAAGACAAGAAGAATAGAGTTGAAGACTTTAAGAAACCCCAGTTACTTTTTAGGCCTTAATCGCATGGAATCAAATTTTCGAGACTCAAATTGTTTATTAAAACCACCAGTAATTGATACGCTCCTTCTGACACAGTGATATGGTAATAGATCTTTGCGTATCTTAGAACAAGATTTGGTCTACTGCTATCTCTTAATAAGAGGATTATGATGTAGGGGCAGCAGGGTAAAGACACACCATGAATAGTTGCAATTAACCGTAACATTGGTATATTGCTAATATCGGGAAAGTTGGTTGGTAGGGGACCTAATTAATAATGTAAAAATTTAAATAATGTCTAGCTTTAAACAGAAGATAATTACATATTTGATGTTAAAAAAGGGAAATTATACTTTTACATATTTCATTTTTTCATTAATAGTTTATGAAATTTCATTCTAATCAAATATTTCAACAAAAGTGCAATCAAAGATATCTTACAAAACAATGTCACAAATATACATGGTCTACAAACCAATGCCCTCATGAGTCAATCAATATATATATAAAAAATATATATGACTGCAAAAGTAGCATTAAAAAGTTACCATATGCCATGATGGCAAACGGCAGACGAACTACATGTTTCAATTTCTGACTGAAACTGTAATAGCCCTGCAATACAAGGTTGATTCAGAAGGTCACCAGATGACACAAGTAAAAGCTACACTGGAGAATATAGACCTATGTCTACACCGCTAGCAAAAGAAATAAAAAATGAGCAGTATCCACTTCGTTAGAAAAAAAATGTTACCTGCAAGCGTATTTTCTGGACCTGGTTGACAAAATATTGCTGAAACATACCTGTTGCAGAACCCAATACGATGATGTATTAGAAAATTTCCTAGGCAGTAGTATACCACAATTTTAGTCTACTGTGAAGTGGATACCTGTTAACATCAAGAGAGCAACATTGCAACTGCAAAGCAGAGATGGGATAAGAGACTGTACAGGCTGAAGTATCACCGGTGCTCCTGCTGCTAAAACAGCATAAGCTGCCTACATAAGTAACAAAACAGTAAATATATACAAAGTCAGAAATTCATATTTCTTATTATAATAAAAATCTTTCCAAAAAAAGGAAGTTACAAAACTCTGTGTAGGATACTAGTATCATCATTTTGGAAAAGCACTTGCCAAGATGAATAGGTAAACGCAACTTCCGAAAAGACTTCTAGATTCCCGATGACCGAAGAGAGGAGCTTCGTGGAGTATATCAAGAAACCTATAAACAGTGTTGGAAAATTAGATGAGACCAAATGATAACAGAACTGGCAAATGTTAATCAAAAAAGTGATCAATGATGAAATCTGCGAACGCACAAGGATTCAGTAGTTGCATTCAACATCAAATCACAAGGAACGACGTTTGATCGATCTCCGATAGACTAAGTAACAAATTGAAAAGCTTACATAGCATTGTCTTCCTCAGTCGTCGGATTGAAAGAAGGAGCGCGTCGGTGATTCGTCATTTCTAGTATTCTTGCTTCTTCTTTTTTCTTCTCTCTTTAACTGTAATCACCGATACTTGTACTGAGAGGAAGAGAGAGAGAGAAGGGGGGGAAGGGGGAGGTTTGCTTGAAATTAGGGTTGAATCATATTCCTTTCCCCAATCTGGAGATTTGATTTTGAGAGATGTGAAGGGTAAGCGTTAGGAACTTCAGTGTGAAAGCTTCTCCTCCTCTCTGTAACCTCGTTGTCTTCGAAAAGGATTGGAATGTTTGGTATGCACAAGTCTCTGAACAACCAGTCAAAAAATCACGAGGATGATCCAACATTTTTTTATATATTTTCTTCAATTATTTTTATTAATATGATCTGACTGGACTCTTCTAGGGCCCAAATGTCTTTATGTACCACTATTAATCCAATCTTATCGGTAAAACGGATTCATTGAACGGCCTCAGAGTGCACTGTCAACATGATACATCCACCGTCTCGTTGTCTTATAAATAAATGATGTTGTCGAGGTGAGCTGCGTACACCTCATAAGGTGAAACCATCTACCTAATACTCGGCTTCTTGATCTTATTAGTAAGCCTTCCAATACAAAAAGAAGAAATCAAATAATATGACGGACCTTTTGACGAGAAAATGTGAAGAAAAAAAACTGTTGATAGTTAGAACCTAGAACTATAACAAACAATTAAAACAAGTAACTCAACACTCTCATTTTTTCAAGGCGACAGTTTCTACTTCAACTTCTTGATCGTTTTCACTCCTTTACGTGTGTTGTTGGGTTTCACTTTCTTCGTCTTCCTACTCTGACAAGACAACTCCCCTCTCACTGGACCAGCCGGGATTCCTTTCTTCAGAGTACTTCCTCTTGGTGTAGCGGACGGAGGCAACCTCAAGTCTTGTGGAGGTAAAGGGCAATGTGGCTTCCACACCACATTTTTCTTTAATGAGAATCTTACTCTCTTTGAGCTCTTCTCACTGCTCGGGCCGGGTAATAAACTACTCTCTGCTGCATCTCTGTTACCTTGCTCTACAACACCTTTGTTCTCTCTTTTCCTCTTCTTGCTCTCTTTAGCTACTGAAACAGGCTCTGCTTCTTCCCAGATATTCACTGTTCCCATTTCGGATGCAATCTTCTCAAATCATGTCGAAGATCCGACATCATAGCCGCCTCAAAAGCTTCATCTTTCTTACCATGATTGACAACAACATCAGCATCCTTCTTGGCACTGCCCTTTTTAGACTCTGAACATTTCTTCAAACCCTTCTTCTTCTGCCCTATTCCCCCGACAGCAATCAGGAGAACAACCCATCTCATAGAACCTCTTCCCAAACTCCATAGACAACGCAAAAGACCCCAAAACCACATCATCATCATCATCATCACTCCCAGACTTCTTCTTAACATCAATCAGCCTCTTCCCCATCTTCAACAACTCATCAAACAAACAACTCTTAATCTTCCCCACCAATACCTTATCATCCACCACACCCATAACCACCACAAACGGACCAAAAACAACCTCCGAAACCTCCTTCCTCAACGGAAGAAACGGTCTAATCTCCTCAACAAAAGCACACGCCACGTGATAACTAACACCACTCCCATTAAACATATCACCAGCGAGAAACGTCCCATCGAACAACACACCGATCAACCGCCGCGTGAGCTCCAGATCCCACGCGCCACCATCCATAATCTCGAAGAATCCGCGGAGAAAACCTGCGGATCAAGAGGTAGAACTTGTCCAACCTAATCCGATCGATTCGGGAACACTCGCGCCGCATCGTGAACAAGAAGACGGCGAAGTACTGGAGAGCGAGAGGGAGAGGGAGGGTGTTCAGCGCGGCGGAGAGACGGTCGATGAGCTCGGATTGGTAGAGAGCCTTGTCGGCGTGCCATAGGCAGTACAAGATGCCTTGCCATAGCTTCTTCATTGATTCGTCTGGGATTGTGGTTTGCTCCGGGAGCCAGGCGCGGAGAACTGTTCGGAGTGATGTGTCGCGGATGGTTTGCTTGCAGGAAGCGAGTTTTTTATTAGTGAACTGCAGCATTGTTCTTCTTCGATTGGGAGTGGTTGTTGTTGTTGTGGCGGCGAGAGTTGGTTACGTTTCACTATTGCTTTATCAGAATTCGAAGGAGGAGGGAGAATCTGTCGGCAAGGAGGAGGTACGTCAAGGCCTTGATTGACGGTAGAACACAAGATAAGATTATGGCTACATTATCCAATCAACATTGTTAAAAGATTTAAAATAAAGATTTACTAAACGCTAATACTCCAACGCTTCTCAAAGAACGCCTCATACGAAGTTTCAAGAAAGATTCAGATTTATAATTTATAAATTTAAGAATAATATATAATTAGTTCATTTATTTGATTTTTAATAATATCATATAATTATTTTTATATCCAGAAAATGAAATTTTGATTTCTAAAATAAATTTACCATATAAATATTTTTTTAAATATTATTTCACATTTAAAATATAATTTAATTATATTAAATTAATTTTATAAATTATATTTTAAATTAATTATATAAATTAAATTATATAAATTGATTAAATAAATTATATAAAATAATTATATAAAATAATTATATAAATTATATTTTAAATTAATTATATAAATTAAATTTTAAAATATAATATAATTAAATTAATCACATAAATTATATTATATTTTAAATGCGAAATATTATTTTTAACATAGATATTTTAATTATAAAATTTATTTTTTAAAATAAAATTTTCGATATAAACATAATTTTTGAAATTAGTAAATAAAATAAAATAATTATATATCTTTTATATATTAATATATATATATTAATATATAAAATAAAATAAATAAATATATATATATATATATTAGAAATATATTCATTATAAATAAATATATTATATATTATATACTAATTTTAATAATAATTTTAAATAAGATGCTCATAATGCTTCTACCAATCAATCTATTAAACAGCTTAAAGAAAAGATACAAATTTCAAAGATATCGCTTTTATAAAGATACAATTTCATCGCCATCCTATTGCCAATCAGGCCCTAAGAAGGGTTTACATTTTACATTTTTCATTTTACATTTTACATTTTAACCTCTGATCTTTAGATTCATGTTTCTTTTTCGCCCGAATAATTTTGTGGTCAATTCTTTTTAAAAATAATAAATATGAACTCTAAATAATAAATAATTAGAGTTCATATTTATTTACTTTTAAAAAGAAATGGGGGTTTTGAAGTTTGAATTTGAAGTTGCATAAAATTGGGGTTTCAGTATTTTTGTGAAAATGAACATTTATGCTTTGTGAAAATACAATTATATTCTTGTGAACATCAAAAGCGTTTTTAAAAAAAATAATATTCCAGAAAGCAACGTTTTAAACAAACTGTTTTAAAAAAGGTTTGCTGCAGAAACTAAACTGAAGTTATATATACATGTGTAAATTTACTGATGTCGTTGTCAAAGAAAATAAAAAAATACAGATATCAAAAATCAGTGTGCATGATATAATTTCTTTTGATGCTATGTAAAGATAATGTTATGTGGTGTGGTGAGCTGAAGAAAATATATATCCAGATAGCTAAGAACCATCTTAGACGTATGCAATGGAATGCTTATTACTTATTAGTACAACTCAAGCCAAAGAGATTATCATTGAAAACAATAAGAACAAAGAAAAACAACCATTAGAATAAAATTCAAATGCTAGAGAACTTGAAAAAAAAAACGCACAACCACACAAAAAAACTTAGAGAAAAACGAAAGAGAAACTTTAATTGGTTCCTCCAAGCACACCCTTAAGCTTCTTAACCTCTTCATCACTAAGGAATGTAGTGGCTTCAACTAGTTCCGAAGGCAAGTCATTTGCAAACAAAGCGAACGACAGAATCTGGAGCCCCGGAGAGGAGCTTCCAAAGGCAACAAAGGCCAAAGCAGGACCCTTCCCAGAGTTAAGCTGAAAATGAAGAAGCCCTTGAGGGAACACCATTGAATCTCCTTTCTCGAGAGTCTTCAAGTAAACTTTGTTAGCAGAGGAGATAAAGCCAGCGCAAATGGTTCCTTGTATGACTACAAGAACCTCCGAAGCACCAGGATGAGTGTGGAGAGGAATGACACCACCACTGGCTAAGTCAAGACGAGCCATTGAGACACCAAGTCCATTGGTTCCTGCGAAAGCAGGAGCAAATGCTGGAGTCACTGCGGCTTTAATGATGTTGGAAGTGTTTCCAGCTTTGGCGAGACCGGAAAATGCGAAGTCATTCTCGGTGACCTGGTCAGGGTTCTTGCAAGAGTATCCTGATGGGCTTTGGGGACCTTTTGGATCAGCTACACAAAAGTCTTGAACTGAGGCAAAAGAGATGGATGAAACCAAAGAAAGGATGAAGAAAATATGGATTATCATTTTCATTTCTTAGAGATTATTTAGACAAAGAGTGTTGAACTTATGAGGCAGAAAGAAAGACCCTCTCGTTTATATAGAGACCTAGAAGATATTTGCTATGCTTAACGTGAGGAGGGTCTTGAATCAAGCTAGAGAGATAGTTTTTCTTTTTGTTAGCTTTGCATGCATGTGAACTTTGGGTGTACGTACGTGGGGAAAAGCCCACATGGATGTATGGGGCATCATGTCAGAGATTTTTGTCAGTTTGGAGAATGTGATAAATGGTTCGTTTTTAGTAAACTTAACTTCTTAATAAACTTTTGTTCCATTCCACTGGCAGAAGAGTAAAAGTAATCATCTGCTTCATGCAAAGTATTAACCTAGCTAACACGGTTGTGGCCGTCTTTTAATCTTTTAATAGTATACTATGGTGAATTCGCACATTATTTAAAATTTTCATTGTTAAAGTAGTTATCTGTTTCATGCAAAGTATAAACCTAACACGGTTGTGGCTGTCTTTTACTCTTTTTATAGTATGCTAAATTGCTAATGGTGAATTCACACATTGTATTTCTAAAGAAATTCCTGAATCAGTGTTTTGAACTACTTTCAAGGTTTGGATTCTGACGAATGTACAACATGGTAAGAACTTGAAGTTTGAATGGTAAAAACTGTTCGAAGCTCCCAATGGTCTTTTAAAGAAATCAAAATATCTAGGAGGAGGAGTCGCTTTTTTGGGATATTTTTGTATAGAAAGATATTTGAAAAAAATTGAAAGGAATGGAGAAGAAACGAGATTGGTGTGGACCAGATTTGAGAAAAGAGTAGACATGTCTCTTTCTTCTCTAATTTGGATGCTTCTGGACAGTTTCTTATCGTCTCATCATCTCATCATCTTTCGCATTTGTGTGGCTCTTCAACGTTCCCTCTTGCTCAGGGCATTTACTATCTTTTTGTCTTTTGATGGGTATTATTGTTTAAAAATTTAAAATCTCCCTCTCTTATTTGATGCATTGTATTTGCCTATTCGAACAAAATTCGCTGCCGCATGTTAGCAACCCATGTTTGAATCCGGTAGTTAAAGGTTCATGGCTTCATGCATACTATTGCATGCTGCCAGAAAAAAGGTTCCATACATCATACTATGCAGATGCTGGTTATAACTTCTACAGTTGTAGTATTGAACTAATTCAAGCCCCAAAAAAAAAAAAGAAAAAAAAAAGAAAACTAATTCAAGCCACGTGAGCATAGTGTTTGTCAATTTTTACAAAAGTTGATTATGTATTATAACTCATATTTGTATCCGGCAGTGAAAGACCGAGGTTTTTAGACTTTTAGTCTACTAGCTCATGCATACTATTCCATGCTGCCAGAAAAGAGATTTCATATTATTGCATGCTGCCGGAAAAAAGGTTTCATACTGTTATTGCAGGGCTTCATGAATTTGGTAAAAGGTTGGTTCAGGTATGGGCTCATTGCCATTTACAATAGAGTTAGGCTCTATTTGGTTTTGTTGATAGAATAACTGGGCCTTACGCTCAGCTAAAGTAACATGCATGTATGAACAATAAAACAAACTACTCAACGGTAAGGAAATTGCAAATGAAAAATGTTTGAAAAATCTTAGACAATATCGAATACTTGAATTTTCAAGGCAGATACGAGCAAATATCGAATCTAAGGCGATAAGAGTAATGATGTCATGTCCTAGTTATAATCAATCAAGTCAAATATTTGAAATTAAAAGATCAGTAGACTTTTTTTACCAGGCAATTCATAATTGTAAGAAAAACATAAAATTGACGAATTGCATTTAATATTTTAAGCACTTTCTCTCTATGCAGAGAGGTTACACTTTCTCTTCATCTGACACTTGTGTACCCTAAGTTTCATCTATTTTCGTTTTCGACCACTCTTGACATAGACAACACCTCAGTCTTTCTTTAATGGGACCTCTTAAATACAATCAAAGCTCAGAAAGAAGAGGAAAAGTAGAAAAGACCTTCACTTCTGACTTCTGTTCACCAGTTTAGATCCGTACCGTACAAACCCAGAAACCCTTGATCAGTTATTACACAAATATATATGAACTTTTTTTTAATTTTTCACCATGAAATCCTTTTTTTTAAAACTCTGCTGGACTATTCTCTCTGGCTTATTTGATAAAAAATAGCTTAGTAATTAGTACGAATATCTCTAATATCTCTCTGGAAACCCAATGTACAAAAGCAATGAATGTTATGTCTGATTATCTGTTATAGATGTTTCGTCAATTTTGTATATATATATAGTTTTTTTTAATCTATATATATAGTTGTGTCCTACGATTACGAATATGGTTAAAAATTGGTTATAGTTTGCTATTCAAGTCTGGTTAATCTCAGACTGGTACAAACCAAACCGTGAGAAGTATGATGTAATGGCTTTGCCGATTTAATTTTTTTTGTTGGTCGGGGCTTAACCGACTTAGTTTGGGAGGCAAGTGTGAAAGGGAAGTGCCTTTTGAGCTACTAAGATTTGTACCAATGGATCCAAAATTAATTTACTTGTTACATTGAATATTCTTTGCATGGTAGGTATTTTTCTTTTAACAAAAAACACTCGGAATGTCCTTTAAACTTTTTTTGAGAAAAGACATTCAAATGAAAAACATAAAACATACAAAGTATGATTCTGAAACCATAAAATTTTAGAAAGTATGATGAAATACAATTCTCGTATTGAGCTAAGTAATAACTTAGAGCATGTGCATTAGTGAACTTCAATTTTTTTTTTTGACTTTAAAAAAAAAAATAATAATAATATTCGAATCAATTGTGAACCGACACGTTGCGTGGGCCCGCGGAATAGTGATGATATGGGTTCAACGACCTGGTTTATTTTATCCTTTCCTCGTGTTGAGGTCTAATCTATATTTTATATTTTTGAATTGGTTTATTAACCTTTCACTTCTATGTTGATATTTGCTGTAGCATCACTCATTAACCAATGTCTTTTAAATTGGTGGGAGAGAAAGTCTTCCTAAGAGATACATGTACAAAAAACAAACAAAATTAAATCGACCATAGGTGTGAACTTGACGGTGAACTTATATATCTTAAAATATTATGTTCTGTTTTTTTCTTAAAACTTCTGTTAATATTATCTTATGTTAACTCGTATATGTTATTTAAAATGTAAAACAAAAATACGGTGAAAATATATATTATTCTAAATAATTATATCAAGATCAAAATGAAATAAAACAGAAAATATTATATATACAAACGTGTAATTTTAGTTGTAATTATTATCATTTTTTATAAATGCCAATTCTCATGGGAGGCTCTCTTAATAGAAACCATCACTTACAAGAACATCAAAATAATAATATCCACAACTTTATTACAAATAGTAAGAAGATAAAGAAGAAATGAACAAAAATATGACTAGAGAAAATAGCTATCTTACTATATTAAAAGGGGAATACCCTCAAATTCTAAGCTATCAACGTCATCAAAAATAATCACCCAATCAGAAAGGTTTAATTTGACATGTCACTATTGTTTTATCGGCAAAGATAAAACCTGGGCTTTTAGTATTATTTAGTTACATGTCACCTGGGCTTTTGGTATTATTTAGTTACATGTCTTTCTTTTTAGCCCAGCAATGAAGCCCATTCTCTATCTAAAACCTGATACTGTACCTGTAAAATATAATTCCCCATCGGAGTCTTCAATTTTATCTAATCACCACCTTCATCTGTACCGCTTCCCCTTCTCCTTTTGAACGTATACGTTCAACATGGTACACCTCATAAAGCTCAATCATTAACTGTATATATCCTAACGCTCATCCCACCAACTCCACACTATATATATATATCCCTCATCTATTTTTTCATTCTCCTCTTCCCTTCAGTCACATAAATCAATTTATCAGAGCTACTGCAGGCAACAGAGACAGAGAAATCAACCGGCAAGCCCCCATGTCTTTCTTTCTCAGTGACGTTTTTGCTGGTTTGGGTCAGTCTGAGCTATGGTTTCGATTAAAGCCAGAAACACAACGAAAGGTGGCTTTCTAATTGGGTTGGAGCTCTTCTTATTGATGAACAGGTATGAACTCATCTTTATATGATGACTATTAGGCTCCGTAGAATTCAAATTTGCTGTCTGAAAATATTCTATCACAGGGTTGGGTCATATAGGTTTCATCTGTAACCACCTACATCTCAATTTCTTTGCAACCAAAAGCTAATAGATAAGATGTTTTCTCGACCACAGCCTTATTGTCTGTTTTATTCACAACTCAGTTAGCTTGAAGAGAACCGCCTGGTGTTTGAATTGGACAGAATCATGTTCCATTCATCTAAAGAACTTGAAGCGAACTCTGATCTCAGTGATGATCTCTATGGAAGGTTTATATACTCTTATGAATTATTTTTGTTGTGGAAATCGTTTGAAGAAAGGAGATTTGGTGTACCTTCATCCTAAAGAGTAAGCACCTTCAAACTCATTTAACAATTGACTTTCATCTTTATTCCCTTCTAAGTTTTAAAAAGCTTTTGATGAACATGTGCAGTGGCCCTGTCCTGAATGCTTACCTGTTGGATCAGTCTGCCAATGAGTCTTATAACAGCCTACAAAATCCAACGTTTCAGTTAATCACAACAGTCAACACAAAACGTATAGAAGGTACCTTTTTACTCACTTTATAACTCATGGTTATCCTACACGATTTCTCACTTAATCGTTTGTGAAGTATATAACTTTAGATTCCACTTTTCAGGACAGTTCTTAATTGAGTATCTATCCTGGTCTGTATTCCTTGCTCATTTTAATTTGTAGTTTAGAACTCAATCTGACTCAAAAATATGTTGTAGGTCGGCTCAAAACCAAGATGTTGCTGTTATGGTCAATGCGTCTGAGGTGACAAAGGCCGAGACGCTAACCATTTGTGAAATCTTTGCCTTCTTGAAACAAGAACCAGCTCAGGTAATTAGTAATTAGTTCTAAACTTTAATACACTAACCCATACATGCTAAGTACGTATAATGCTTACTATTTCCTGATTATAGACAACCTTCTTAACTGCATAGCTACCATTGATAACGTTGTGCGGTACTCTAGCTGGTTGGTGTACTTATATCTCCAACTTGAAAAGTAAGAATCATACTAATCCTAACAGTATACGTCACATTGCATTATAGATACGGTGTTGTGTACCTTAATAATTTCTTATTAAACAGCGGCGAATGAGCCCGTATTTATCTATGGTGCAAAATTGCCTCCAGTGCTCTTGCTCACCACTCTAAATTCAAAGACACTAGGAGGTGTGTTCGTTTACTTGAAGCTACCAACTATATTTGCTTCGAAAAGCTTATGTTGTTATCTCAGATCCGATTGTTGCAAGGCATGTACTCGGAGAAAACACTTTCATATGAAAAGGTAACATGGTTTTCAACTGATAGAAGAATCATTTCGTTTTTGTGCTTTTATTTGGTACTTTCAGTTAACTTCCTTTGTGTTTCTCTAGGGAGTTCTTGCTGAGATCCTCCAGTTGATTATGGGAAAAGGGTTCATACCAGTAGACTTAGATGCCTGAAAGTTAAGACGAAGAGGTAAAGTAGGTTTGTAATGTCTTATGGAATTAATTTTGTTTCATTTTTAATCCGTGTTGCAGCTATATCTCATGATTCCCTACATTGTATATAGAGGCTATGTTCAAAATATTTAGTGCCTGTCCAGAGAAAATAATACTGAAGTCTGAGAAACTCTTAAGAGAAAAAGACGACTCAAGCGGAGGGGACACAATCAAGTTGGATCTTGGAGAAGAATTCTTTAGTCTCTTCACATTATAGGGCTTACGCGGCTTACCGTGTTCAACTACGACTTTTGTTCTGTCACAAGGAGTCCCATGTCATTAAGGTTTTTGATTTTTGAATATACTATACTCTTCACCAAGTTTATACAGTGAGCTGATCCATTCTTCAGTTTTTTCTGTTACATAAGATGCGGTTTATGAAACTCTTTTGAGGCAGAGCATTCGCCTACTTTCTAATTCCTGTATTATAATTTGGAAGTTTTCTCTAGCCAGATGGATCGTTCCGAGGCAATGGTGAAGTTCCAAAGCGATCTGAAGATTATATGTGATTGCCTTGATGCTCGGTCCTCATTTTGTTATTTTCCCTAGCAGGAAATAGATGCTGAGAAACTTCAGCAAAGGGACTATTCTAATCTCAAACTTAAAGCAAATTAATTTATTTCCATTTTTAACTTAGGAGTATAATCTGCTACTTGATATTATCGGTGTTTGTGATTTAGACGAGAATCCCAACCTCTCATTAAACCCCTTTTATGCATAAGTCATCAACTATTCGTCGAATAAGGCTTACAAGAAGAGCATGCAACACTTTTGCTTTTTTGGTTTCTCATCTAATACTATCATTTTATTGGCATGCTCCTCCAGAGTTGCTGGCCTAGAGTGTATGGTTCACATGTTTCTTTTGATGAGACTGAAAATTTTGCAGAAATTACTAAAAAAGATTACTTCTTACCAGGCAAATGGACAAAGATGTGAGCATGTGACCGTAAATGTGGGTTTTTTTTATCTTAAGCTATAGAGGTGAAGTGAGTACTGTGTATTAACATGCTAGACTTGATCAATTGAGTAACATCAAAGTTGCTATTTGTTTCAGAGTGCATACTCTATACGAAGCTCAAGATTAAAGAAATCATGGAATCCAGTCCGAGAAAGGATATATAGTGCTGTCTAAAGACGAGAAAGAGGTTGGGACTAACTAGGAGGGAGGGCAGGAAGAAGAATTTTTGTTAAGATTTGTCTAAAGTGATTCCCTGGTCAAATCAGTGTCACATGAAAGATTATAAGTACATACAATTGTATGCAGTCTTAAATATCAAGTTTTGGTAATGGTTGTTTAAAAAGTTTGTTCTTTAGTTTGGACAATGATATTATTTTTATGTTTAGATCAAGTTTTGATTCAATTTTATTTCTATTATGAAACTGTTTAGTTTGATATTAGAAATCAATGATTCCAATCCAAAACCAAGTTTAAATCAGTTGCAAATTTTTACAATTGTTTAAGGTTTTAGATCGTCAATAATGATTATTGTATCATTAAAAAAGGTTAAATCATAACCAGATTTTTGTTAATTTTTACTCATCTTACTTATCATTCTATATATGATTTTAAATTTGTTAGATACAAGACAATGAATCAATACAAACAAAATTTAAAATTTCTACCAAATTAATAGTTCAAAGTTGATTTTAATATATATACACTGTTTATGTTCATAAGTTTTCATTTTTTAAGTTAACTAAAAATCATACGAATATCCGGGCGTAGCCCGGAAAAATCTCTAGTAACTATAATAACGTTTAGAAAGCTAAACAACAAGGATCAGAGCATATATTTTTACAATTGCTAAAACAACAACAAAGTCGTAACTTGGGACATCTAAAACAAGATGACAATCTGATCTTGCAGTTGCAGCTGCAACAGGAGCTCTTCTTCTTATTCAGACACGATGGTCGAGTGCAACTGCCGAAACAGGTGGGTATGCAGCAAGATAAGTCCGGACAAGAACAGCCACAACCTCGGAAGCATGAACAGCTCGGGCAACAGCAGCTATTTGAGCTGCATGATCCGCCACAACATTTGGAACCAATGCAGCACTTGGGCTTCCTCGGACGGCAGGAACACTCGGATCGGCAGCAACAGCAGAAACTCGCTAGCCTCAAACACGGAATACCGCAACTGCAACGAGTTAGTTGATTAGTATCATCTTGTTAATATATATATATGTCACTCTCGTCTAAAAATGAAAAAAAAAAATATATATCTTTTTACTCTATCCATCTAAGATCAAGCATTACATAAAATAATCTCAGAACAATTACTAGGACGGTGTCAAAATTCATGTCAAAAATGCATTTGATATTGTAAGTGATTTCTTAAAATGCAGGGTTTCCGCTTTATATACACTTATGTATATGTAAATATATTCAAAATTCTTTAAAATATAAATACGAAATTAAGAACATGTGAGAATGCACCAGTTGCATGCTCTATTGGACGGCCCTTACAATTATCATACATTGGTCGCAAGGAAGTGGATATAAATCACAATGAAAAGGGTGGTAAGTTCTTACCAGAGCCACTTCCAAAACCGGCCGTGTCTTTGACTCTTTTGTTTTCTGTACGTATGAAAAAAAAACGGAATCGTAAGTGCGCGAAGGGTACGAGAAATGTTGAAGCCGTTGAGTGAAATAGACATATTCTTACGCAGGGATCAATGGGTCAGGATTTGCAACGACAAAATCAGAGACCCTGCCACAATTAAAAACACACATATACAATTAGATGAGATTACAGAAACATATTTATTTTTACCAAATAAACTACACCGACTAGAGAGAGATCATCTTACTCTTTGCAGCATCTAGAAGCCGGTTGTACGCCTTGGATGAATTTAATTTCCCCCTGATCATGACAACATTCAGTTTAAGAATGATATATTTTCTCAAAATATATGAAAAACACAATATACAAAATAAAAATATAGGGGAGATAGTAACGCAACATGAAGAAAATTGAACAAGGAAATGGTCCTTCCAAACACAAATAGCAATAAAAACAAAAACTTTCACTAATTGATTGATATGGAAACATAAAAACTGCAAAGGAAGATAGCCAAATTTTATTTTTTTTTTTGAGAAAAAGATAACCAAATTCAATATAATTATGTGAGATTTTATTCAGCTTTTCCTCTACTTTGCCTCTCTAATGCTTCGCCCTTTCTCTCTTTTCATTTTCTTATTTTTCTTTATATTGTACTTTTGATACTCACTTTAACTAAGCACTCACTTTTATAGTACACATGCACGAACGAACACATATGCCTCAGTGATGCAAACATCAGAGAAATAGGCGTCTCATCCATCACTTCACACTACAAGATCATCAAACATTTTTGCATTTTATATAGCAAATACTTAATTTCCAAGCTTAAGGACGGAATTTATTTAATTTAAAAATTGTAGTTGTAATTTTTTTATCTATTTGAAAATTAATGAAGCTAGACTAGAGGTTACATGAAAAGCATAGGAATCCCCAACTAACAAAAGTTATAATATAAAGTTTTATCAATGATTCAAGTTAATTTTTAATCAAAGCATGCAATTAATTTATATGGGTAAGGTCTTTGCATACACAGGCGTACTTGTTTGAAATTTATTTGATATAAATGTGTCCGATGACAAATCTCGTGGATAGCATCAAAGAGAAAAATGAATAAATAAAAATGTCTTGATTTCTATAGTTTGCTGTCAAACATAACACATAAATAGTCCAGAGTCCAAACCAACCTGGATATAGTAGGGACCGAGTATAAGCAAATCAATAACCTCTTTTCTCTCTCACACACACACAAACAAAACAAATACTTGTAATTTAAAATATTAAAACCCCTCTTCAAAGTTACAAGATTATTCACGCCATTTTTTAAATAAAGGAGCACCAGTGATTAATTAACTCTATAATCAGAAGCCAGTACAGTACATACAATTTGTTTTAGTTTAGGATTAATAAAACAAACGAATCATGAAAATTCAAAATATTCGGACACTTTCCTCTGAGTAATCAAAATGTGGCAGAATTAAAGAAAAGATAGTACTCTTTTAAAAGGAAATAATAACAAAATATAGTATTAATTAACATACCTCGAGAAAACCAATCTCTCTCTCTAGCATCTGGACTCTCGCCGCCTCTCTGCGTTTCCCGTACAAATCTGGATATTCCGGCGGAGACTTCGGACGAGGCGGCGGTAGGGACGAAGACTTAGCAAGAGCCGAACATGTTTCATCACCTACTTCTCCTCCGACACTGCATGAAGGAGCAGACATTGTCCCCGGAGTTTATCTAATCTGGTAGTATTAACTCTAGAGAGGAATGGTTCGAGTCAAGAACAAAACATGCAGCGACGCTCGAGAAAGAAGAAAAAAAAAGAGGAACAAGAAGCGGCTAGTGAGAAAAACAAGAAAGAGGTTAGTGAGAAAAACAATGCAAAGAAAGAAAGAAAGAGGTTAGCGAGAGTCTCTCTCTCTATAGTGAAGAAAGAGGAGGGATGTGGGTGGCAGAGGAAGTAATTAAGATAGATATCATGGATAGTTTACTTACCTTCTTCTGCCCCTTTTAAGGCTCTGTGTCTCTTTGAATTTTGAGCTTTTATTATTTTAAACCATAAATTCGGTGGGCGAAACGTGGAAGTGATCTCGTCCTGAATATAAACTCAAAACTCTGCTACTTTAAAGAAATAGTAACTAAAATACAAGAGCACTTTAAAGAAATAGTAAAACCAACTCGCGATGGGGAAGAGAAAATTCTCAACTACTCAAATCTAATCTGATCAAGACATGATCAATCCCTGTATTCTCTTCAATCTTTTATTCTTCTCTTTCACTGTAAAGAGTTTCATCTATGGTGGATCAATGGTTGATTTTTCTCTTTTCCAATCCACCATTTCAATCTCCGGTTTAGTCCCCGTGACTATGATCGATGACAATCCAGTTATGTTGAATCAAAGATCAAGTGGTAAGGAACTTATTCTAACCGCTTTACTTTGGAAACAAGTACCATGGAAACCACCGTGGTGTGTCATTGTCATAGGTATGGAAGTAATGCAACCACAAAGGTATTCAAAGTTTTTGAAGATTACAATTCAAAATATTTATGGGTGGTTCTTCATTGGAGATGCAGTTTCTTTGTTGTATGGCGATGTTGTTAGAATCATTGAAAATTGGCAATTCCAATTTCTATTTCTTTTGAGAAAATCAATACATTGGATTTTTTCACAAAAAATAATCTATAGATCCTATTTGGAATCTGGCCAATGTTATAATACATAGAAATTTTCGAAAAAGAATTTGGAATATCTTCGGAAAGAAGATAACAAAATGGCTTTGCATAAGAAGAAGCAAGATGGATCAGAAGAAAGGTTCTTCAGATTTTAATCTTTGTTTTGTAATGTTTTATATTATCTTTGCAATTGATTGTATTTCTGTTGTTTTCTATATTTTTATTGTAACTTTACATTATATTTAAATAAAATCGTTGTTAAAAAAAAAAAAAACTCAAAACTCTGCATGAAGAAAGTTTTAGTTCTCAAAAAAAAAAAGAGTTTTTTAAAGTAGTACAATGTGGGGTTTTTCTGCTCAAGCCATGTAAAAACTAATGATGGATCTTCATATTGAAACAAATGTGTTGTTATTGGGCCGGCTGGGGTTGAGAGTTGGCCCAGTTGAAGATGATCGAACATCAAACCCACCAGAAACGCATTTAGATCGGTATTGATAATAAGATTAGTGAAGAAGACGACAACGAAACACTTTGTGATAGATCCAACACAACCAACTGACTGTAACCGGAAAAAAAAAACTGAGGGTCCAATTGGGATTTTAACTTTGATGGCTTTAGAGGCTTTGACTTATTTCTAAAGTCTTTAAAGTCTGTTTTTTATCAATCAGATTTTAAACTTTCTAAAGTCCTAAAACCTTCTTTAAAAATCTCAAAATCAAAATAACTAACTTTACATTTAACGTGATTTGCTTTTCCCAAAGCCACAAATTTAGGCTTTTAGCAATTTCTAAAGATATTTCAATTTTTTAAAAGTTTAAAGTTTTAACAACCAGTTCAAAATTAAAAACCTCAACAGTAAAAATATTGAAAGTCATAAACAATCTGACCCTAACTAACAAACTGTAACCGTATTACAACCATCATCAACACACAAATATTGTTAACAAGAATCAAGCACAAGCGCACGGATTCTCCGCCGTCCCATTACCACCGTCGTCGTCGAATCTGAAGACTAATTACACGACGATTAAGCCGACGACAATCGCTATTAAAACGCCTCTGTTGAAGGACATAGCCGCGAGTATCAGCAAGTAACCGATTACCGCGTTCACACCAAAAAGAACCACCGACGCAACTTTCGCGGCGAATATGGTACCTGATTTGGGGAGAAGAGAGGCGGAAACGCCGGTGTGAGGTTACAGGGGATAACGAATGGATGAAAGGGATAGTAACAACCTGTCCCGTGGGAACTACCTCTCCCATGGGCCCCAGACGGCCCTACAGAGCACCGATCCTAACCCTTCATATGTGCGCCCCTCCCACCCATACATATAGGTTATTGGTGTGTTTAGCGTTCTTCAAACCCAAAACTTTACCCAAGCTGTCATCGATTGATCTGCAGGTACTGCAGGTACGGGTACCGGTAGAAGGCGGTGAAAATGAAACAGGCGAATAAGGTGAGGATATAACTGAGCCATAAATTGGTTTTCCAGAAATCGAAGAGAATTGTGGCTTTGATTCCCAGTAGAAGGTCATGTGCATTATCTTTGCGATGGTTGAGCTGCTTTGACAGTGTGAGATGAGAAGAAGAAGTAGAAACGATGAGAAGTAATCGAAATGCTGTTCTAAATTATAGCCCACTGTGCTTACCAATAAGTCAAAGGCTTTTTATACACTTTGTAAGTTATTACCCAACGATCTAACCTAACTGAAATAATCATGTTCTATATTTTTAACCGATTCAACCAAACCACACATTGGTTATCTTTTCACTCTTTTACAGCAAGAAAATGAAATAGGATATAATCATATTTGCTCAAAAAAAAAAGAAGGATATAATCATATTTGTCAATGACAGCACTACGTTCTGAATTTCTTTAATAATGTTTGTTTACCACTCTATTATCATTTGTTAGAACTTTGAGTATGAATGTGACATTGTCAACATAAATCCAGTGAATGTCTAGTCCGTTATAAATTTAAATATTCAAGAAGTTAAGATATGAATTTGGATATTAAAAAGTTTGATAAATAAAAAATGATTACATGATCCGGATATTAGATCTTGTTGAAGGTAAAATCCATCGAAAAATTTAGATATATATACAAATTTTTAGATGTATATATATATATATACAAAATTTTAAATTTACATCAAAAAAAAAAAAAATTGATACATCAAAAATGATTATATACGTAGTTAGGATACTCCTCATGATATCCGGAACCCATATCGAGATACTAAACCCATAGTCCAACAGTTTTGAATTACTTGAAACTCTGATCTGTTTTTTCAACTAGCATTGTATCACCATTATAATTTCAACAAAACCTAGTTTTATATTCACATAGTTCTAAAATTAATTAATTATGGCATGCAATAATTTATAGAACGGTAGGAACAAATCTAGGTGGGTATACTCAAAAGATATTGTGAAAGAGGCCAGAGATATTTTTAACTCAAACAACAAAAACTGACCAGAATATTAAGAAAATAAACAAAAACATGGAATTGCCTTTATATTAAAAGCAATTAAGAAACAATAGAGAGCAAAATGCCAAATTAGAGTGTATAAGACAAGTGGAAGGACCCATTGCGCCACACAAATAAGAAAGTGATGTGAAAGTATAACAAAGAAACACTTGTATCTCCTTATCATACATCCGCATGTGTCATGCATTCACATATTGCTCAAAAAAAAGAAGGATATAATCATATTTGCTCAAAAAAAAGAAGGATATAATCATATTTGCTCAAAAAAAAGAAGGATATAATCATATTTGTCAATGACAGCACTACGTTCTGAATTTCTTTAATAATGTTTGTTTACCACTCTATTATCATTTGTTAGAACTTTGAATATGAATGTGACATTGTCAACATAAATCCAGTGAATGTCTAGTCCGTTATAAATTTAAATATTCAAGAAGTTAAGATATGATCATTTAGATATTAAAAGTTTTGATAAATAAAAAATGATCACATGATCCAGATATTAGATCTTGTTGAAGGTAAAATCCATCGAAAAATTTAGATATATATACAAATTTTTAGATGTATATATATATATACAAATTTTTAGATGTATATATATATATATACAAATTTTTAGATGTATATATATATATATACAAATTTTTAGATGTATATATATATATACAAAATTTTAAATTTACATCAAAAAAAAAAAAATTGATACATCAAAATGATTATATACAGTATGTAGTTAGGATACTCCTCATGATATCCGGAACCCATATCGAGATAACCCATAGTCCAACAGTTTTGAATTACTTGAAACTCTGATCTGTTTTTCAATTAGCATTGTATCACCATTATAATTAACAAACCCTAGTTTTATATTCACATAGTTCTAAAATTAATTAATTATGGCATGCAATAATTTATAGAACGGTAGGAACAAATCTAGGTGGGTATACTCAAAAGATATTGTGAAAGAGGCCAGAGATATTTTTAACTCAAACAACAAAAACTGACCAGAATATTAAGAAAATAAACAAAAACATGGAATTGCCTTTATATTAAAAGCAATTAAGAAACAATAGAGAGCAAAATGCCAAATTAGAGTGTATAAGACAAGTGGAAGGACCCATTGCGCCACACAAATAAGAAAGTGATGTGAAAGCATAACAAAGAAACATTTGTATCTCCTTATCATACATCCGCATGTGTCATGTATTCACATATTACACACACATATATATATCCATTTTAACTGGATCTAACATGCTAGACTTTTATGCTGTTCAAATTAGGGCTGCAAAGGGGATGCCGCACTAATATTTTATTGCTATGGCTAAGTATACATGCACCATGAATCCATGACTCGGAACTCTCTGGAGATGTTAGTAACATACATATGCATCAGCTAGAATAATATATGACATAGGTGATATGAGAAAATGGTATGTGGCGCATGCATAGAGAACTGCCCTGGACTAAACTAAAGCTGGTAAACCATCAGCTTTAGGCGCCATAATACATATACGTGAAAGGGGCATCAATTACAATAATATAGCCATCAATATTACAATTAGATACATAGCTACAAGAGATTGTTTAATAATCCATTACACTAGAATATCATTTGAGAATAAGTTATGTGGTTTTAGAGCTTTACCGATCCATGACATAGTTGCAGAAACAATTACCCAATCTTGGAGTTTGTTACACAATAATGCATGGATAAAACTGAAAAATATTTTATGTCCTTTTGATATTTTTCAAAATGTATTCTCTTATTTGTAGTATTTTTATGTGTACTCTCTGTAATTGTTATGTAGCAAAACTATCCTATTTTTTTTATTTTAAGCAAAATCAAGTGGCATACATAATCAGTGATGCATCGAGAAAACAATTGTAATGTTTTTCTCTTATAATTCACAACCCTAACATAATCAGTCATGCCCTTCTGTTTTCAGCATATACCATTGACCCATGCGCGTTGCTTGTCCCCACCTCTTTTTCTTCTGTGAAATGACCAAACTGAGTTTTAATTTGGCTTTGACATAGTTTTACTTTTATACTATTTGAATACTTGGTTGTTGGATCATATTTAAATCAATGTCATAACCAGGTCAGACCAACTAGTCAGACAGCATTGGATCAAATAATGTCGACATTTAAGAAATTAATTCATAAGAAAATATTTACTCCAGTTGTGATATGACTAGATACTCACATGTATACCTATCTTGCTTATATGCTCTTTCTACTTGTACTTGTAATTATCTTAAATTCCATTAAAGGTATATATGTCCTTTTCTGCAATACAATTATTATTTTTTTCAAAGTTGAAATTATTTTTCTAATTAACTAAAGCATTGTTCTATAAATATGTTAGCCATTGAGTAACACAAAAAAAAATTAAAACGCTCTCAGTTTTGAGTCTTTTGACAACTATGATTGAGCAAATTAAAGGAGGATTTCTTGATATTCAAGTTAATGTATATACGAAATAATATTATATAAATTAAATAAGCATTGTCTCACCAACATATCATCAACATTATTCGTGAAATATTTCTGCTATGAATAATGATACAAACAAACGACATTTCTAATCCATGTATTGCATGCATAAACGTGCATTTTTATCAGTCTTAACTTGTTTTTGGTTTTGTTTTGCAACACTGTACATTCTAGCAAGTTTAACAATAGAAAAGCTTAAATATTAACACTGACGCTATACATTGTTTAATTTGTTTTTCATCTGTTCTTCTCATAGAAGCGTATATTGTAAAACTCATTGGTGTACTAACATATTGCACCGTTAGTGGCATTCCAGCCATAAACCTAAACACACACACAATAAAATTACATATAAAACTTACATTGGATCAAGTACTATAAATATAGATATCGCATAATCTGAGCTTTGCTCATTAACCATTTTATTAATTCACTTATGTAGAAAGACTAACGCCATAGGAGATCAAATCCTCGGATTCTAACCCTTTATTCTACCTAAAGATGTAATTAAATACAAAATAACAATCTTAACCGAAAATTAAGGAAATACAAAAAGAAATTTACAACTAACAGATTTGATTAAGTAGATAGAGACGGGAAACAGCTCCCAGTTCGGAGAAGCGACCGTCGTGACTCTACGCCGTCGATACCCTGCAAAGCCCCACTCGAGCTCGTCCTCGTGGTGGTTCGACGTGGAGAACCGTCGAGGCTCCGCCGTAGAATCCTACCAATGACCGAAATGGGATCTTCTTCCTCGTCTGGACTACAAGAACGGAACCGGTGGCAGAACGTTGTGTGGCGGCGGAGAGCTTCCTCGACGGAGATTCGAGTGGGTGATCGAACCACCTCGTCTTTCACCGCCTCCGCACAGAGGCCACAAAGCCAGTGTCCCTTGTACCGGTCTCTGACGCGGTGGATGTAAGCCGGCGTGCACTCTTCTGCAAAGCCGCACGTGTCGCACGTGACCGACTCCGGCAACGAAGACGGCTTAGTGATAGCATCGGTGGCTGGTGATGATGATGACATCATTTTGTTTGTGGAAAATGACTAGACTGAGATCAAAACTAATGAGTTATGTGTTATGAGAGTCTCTCTGGCTTTTCTGGATTTAAGGTTATATAATCATTCATGCACAGGTGGTCTTTATTGGGCGTATATAAAGAGATATACATGGGGATATATATCTCTCTGTTATTTTTTATTTTGGTTTTCTCTAAGGAAATTTATATATATCTCTCTGTTACTTTTGATTTTATTTGAGGAAATTATTATGTATAATGTTAAATAATGTGTGGTTGGAGGAGGATTTGTATTCATGTGAGTGAGATAATGTGGCGGGAAACTTTTTGTTTGTTTCTTAAAATTATGCATGTGGGTGTGGATGTACAATTATTAATATTCGTTTTTAGGTAATATTTATAAAATAGTTATGCAATCTTACAGTTAAGATTCCCAATATTTTCCTATGTAAATTTTATCTAATCTTCCATATAGAATAGATCTTCATATATTGCCTATAACTTGTTTAGAGATTCATTCTTTATATGTCTATGTGTCTGTGTGGTTAGATATGAAAATAAACTACCACGAAAGTTAAAATAAATGGAGGTGATTGATCTTTAAATGTTTTATGATCATTCTGTTGGTATTTAATCAATAACAATGAGTTTGTTTCTTCCTGCGAGTTTTTTTGTTTCTTGGTACAGAGCCTTGAAGGCATTTGATACCAGATTTGTGTTTATGAGGCTCAAGAACAGATGCACACCGTTTGTGCAAACCACCTTTGTAGTTTCATGCGTTTGATGAAATGTTCTTTCTCAGTTAAAAAAAATAAACAATAACAATTAGCAAAAAGTGCAGCTTCTTGCGACAATATGTAGTAACTGTGAGGCGATTTAAGGATAATAATTTGTTATTCCTGCCGTATTTAAAAAAAATTATTTAGACATTTTTAGATTTTAAATATTGATTTTTATAGATTGTAATTAATATATTTATTTAAAAATAAAATTTAGTTTAAAACATAGAAATATGAGTATTTGAATATTTATTGTGAAATAAAAACAAACGAGTAAATAAATTCAGTCGTTTATTATTTATTAATTTGTATGAAAAATTCAAAACACCAATCGTTTAAATGTGGAGGGAAGACTAACTAATGACTTGACTTTATCAATTATACAGTTCAGTATAATGGCAATAGTTGGTTGAAACCATAGTTATAAGAGAAACGTGGACTTGAACCGAGGTGAACTAAGGTACCTAGTCTTTGAAGCAGTATTTCACTGGTGAGTGGCGAACTAAGTATATCTCTGGTTAATATATATCTCATTTGATATTTTTTCTAATTAGTGTATGTTTCTTTTTCTAAATGAACCAAAAGTTCAAATAATTTATGTAAAATAAAATCTAATTTGTTTTATGTAAACAGAAACGTTAAGTGTGAGACTATGGAAGCATAAGTCTCCACTCTCAAGCCATGGAGATGCAATCTCAAGGCAAATCGACGTTGGCTAGTGTAGGAAGAATCTAGAATACCTTTGCATTTTTAATTATTTTAGTAGGCCAAATATGCATTGTACTATATACACAACATCACATGTTGGGACCAAATATTCAACGAGTGATATGTGACAACTATAATCGTACCACCATTTCCTAAGATTAATTCACCTAAGGAACGTGCTAGTTTCAGCTTTCTGCTTTGAAACGATACCTGTCTTTGGTCTATTTAGATATCTCATTTTCCTATACCATACATCCTCTTTTCTCATCTATATCGAAACTCTTTTGCTCACTTTTTTAGTCTTTGTTTTCTCTCTGCTTTTCCATTAACATCTAGTAGAAGTTTGTTTATAATATCTAATTACTTATACGCACAGTCATGCTTTTCAACAGTTTTGGAATCAAATCAGTGGCTCAGCACATTTTTATATCCAAGAGCAAAGAAATCTTATCATCAGTAACGTTGGTTATGCGAATTTTAACTTAGATGATAAGGTAACAAGTAGCAACCGTACTAACAAAAAACTCGTGGTCACCCAACAACAAATCTTTATATCAAGTTGATACTCTTTATGTATAGTTTCAATGAAGACCCAACGTTTTTTTTTTTTTTTTGAACACTTGAAGACCCAACGTTTATATTAGAAAGTGCACGTAGTTAATATAAGACGAGTGCCAATTAAATATATTGTTCTAAAAAACATTTGGAAAGAAGTTTATTTAGACCTGGAAAGATAAAAACATAAAAACGTTTTTCCAACCATGAGTCCATGCCACAAAGTCTATATAACCATGGCGGACACACTTACGGTGGTATGGGTCAAAACTGTAAAAGTGATTGTGCTCCTTACTGATTTTTATTTTTACTTTAATAGTTTAATTTAATTTATTATCATTGGTTTAGTGAAGAAAATTGTAAAAGTGTTCCCATGAAAAAAATATTTTTTGTTGTTTATAACATAGTGTCCCCAATTAAAAACCTTTATAGATGAGTCCGACAATATAAATAATATAATAATGGGATGATACATATGATGTAAGCTAGGTCCAACTTAAAAAGATAATAATAATCCTGATGATACATGTTGATCAATCGTTCAAGCAAAGTTGTCTTGGAGTTTTCCTAAGATTTCCCGACTATAGGGGAGATTCTACTAAATCAGAAGTGTTTTGACGTCTTGGAATGAATTGAAGGCAAGCTCGTCCATCGTAATGGAACTATTGTAGTTTTTGTTACATGTGTGGTATGTTGTTGGTTGGCTATAAGTCGATTTAAATACTCTATATGTTTTGGGGTGAGATCAAATCATTTTTTCGGTGAGATCTGATGACATACCATATAGCATGTAAGATTTTTCAAATGCATGTTCCGCATGCGCACAATTATATATGTCTATTACATCTCAAGATCAAGACACACAATTGATTTTAGAAGGGACAAACCTGAAAATTAAACTCTTAACACTGTAAGTGGGATAGATAATTAGTCACTAGCTAAAAAACTTAAAACCTATTTACTTGTAACCTCAGTTAGTACGCAAGTGTGCCATATATTATTCGCTTGATGACAAATTGCCAATAATGAGTTATAAGTATTATATATGGCTGACGAAGGAATCATACAAAATAATTGTGTAGGTACATTTGGTGTTTCTTTTGATTATATAATTAGGAGAGATCACTGATCGTACAGATCTCCACTGTTTGTGTATACACATAACACATCTTTGTATCAATGAACCAAATATAACATTGTATCCATTTTCACACTAATCAATCATTAGATTTCATAGTTAAGTTTTAGAATCGTTTTCTTAGACAAGCAAGATAGGTAACCAATCACGACTAGTTACGTTTTAGAATCGTTTTCTTGAAGAAGCAACATGTTATTTGTCTCTGTCGCTCGCTCATGTGTTTCTCCATATATGTTGGTACAACAGATACAGCAATGTGGAGCAGTACTAATTTTGTCTATTTTAAGTTGTGGAATCACTTTGATCCATTAAATACAAATGTAATATATCAAAGATGTATATTATGTGGTACCAGTGAAAGCATACCGAGTTTTACAGCTGGCTTGGTTTTGTCTTTCACATGAATGATAAGAACACCTACTTATTATTGTTATACTTTTATTCTAATCTCGACCGTTAATCACATTTTTTCCTTCACCAAGTTGTGGCATTTTGTGATCTTTTGGCTTATATAAGCCAATTACTATTTTTTATAAGGACCATGTGATTTCCAGATCATCCAAGTGTAGAATAAATTCTGAAGTGAGCAGGTTTTTCAGTATACAGTTTTTAGCAAGTTTATTCTCGAATAAAACAGTGGATCAACAATTTAGTTTTTTTTTTTGTAAAAAGGAACAACAATTTAGTTCGAATTAATTATTTGCAAACTGTTGAGATTTGAACTATAGAATATACATTTATAAAAACAGTGGATCAACATCCATAAATTTGTGTAACGTGGTCTGAGGTTTATTCCATCAAACTCAAGGATTGTGCATATATGATAAGCACTTTAAATTTAAAACACATAAAAATAGAGATATATAAGAACACACTTAAATCCTAAAACTAAAGATTATTAGATGTTCATTGACATCTTTCGTTGCCAGCAGTTATGAAGCTAGGAAAGACCTTCCAGTGCGAGGTAAGATTAAGCCTATACATCTTTATAATACCTTTTTGTGGTATGTTTAGTAATATACTTGCAACATATAGCTTCTTCTTAAAAAAAGCAACTCTTAAAATCATTCGGCAAATAAAGAATGTACTCTCTATCAGTGATTCTGTGATTTATATCGTGGCCAATCAGATGGTTAGGTTTGCTATACACAGAACACAAAGTATTATAAGAAAATTGATGGACGTACTACTTCATGTTTTTTATTTTGTGGCGGGGAGGCTAAAGATAACTGCTCTACGAAACAACCATCAAAATACCAAAGGAGATCCAGAACAATTGTTTGGGCCTTCTTGGGCATTTTTGACTGGTGATGGACCATCATCTCATAATCAATACCATTAAAAAAGGAATCATTCCTATATTATATCCTTAATGAAATATTAAATTTTCCAAAAATATCCTTAATGATATGACTAACTAAAAAATTTCATTAATGACATTATTGTCTTTCGGTTTTGTGGACATATTTCAACATTTAGATGGACTATCGCCCAAATCTGTTAACTAATTAAATGGGTTATATTTTTATATAATTCATTTCATAGCACATAAGGCATAAACATTTTTTTATAATAATAATAAATTAAAGTCTGCAATAATTTTTAAAAGTAATATTAGAGATTGAAATTTTGTAACTAAATGATTTCACGACTTAATCAAAAAAGTTATTGGGCCACTTTATATGTTTAAAAATATTTTATAGAATTTATAATTGTTGAATATAAATGATTGCCTAGGTATCATTGTTTAACTTATTTAGAAACATAAAACGACTGTGTGAGGCATTGTAAATTTCGTCATACTGTACATATTATAACAAACCCGCATAATTGAAACTTGATCATGTCATAGTTTATATAATTAAAACGAAGAACTATTAATCTTTATATAGAAAAAATGACAAAATAGTACCCGCGCTTTTTAAGCGCGGATCAAAAATCTAGTTTGATTTTTAAAGTTAAAGTTTTTACCGGAAAATGCAGACTATCGAATGGATGACTGGGCAATAGTTTTCATATGCTTTTCTGGCTGATTCGGTTGGCCATAAGAGAGATACAAAGTGAATTGAATATCATACTATTTGATCAGAGTTTGGAATAATTTCCGATTAATATCAAAAATAGTTAGATCATCAGTTACTAGACTTTCATGTAACCGGCATGAATAGAAATCCAAACCTAGATTGATTAAATAACATTAACTTTGTTCCCAGCAAAAATCGAACTCCAAATAGATGGGTTCAATGAATCAAACAGTTAAAAAACTAGATGACTATTCAGAGAGGCTAAAGTTTAACCCAAGCGAATTGATTATCCATCTAGAGGCTAATAAGGTATCAACCAAAGTCAGTGATGAATCCAGTGTTGGTGGAATGTGAACGAACAGAACACAACACTCAACACTTTGATGACACATGGACACGAGTGCATAAGTTGGATTTGACAAAAATAAGGTTTCGAGCAATCACAGAGGAAGAGACTTTTGTTTAGTCATTAAAATACGAATCCACGACCGACAAGTCGAAAAGCCTTTTCTCTCTCTCTCTCTCTCTCCGAAGTTTTATTATGAATTTGATATTCGATTTTTCCTACGTAGCTTCCTCTGAACATACACACGCCTCTCTCTCTGTGTACAGCATCCGGTGAATCAGAGTTCATCGTGACCAACATCAATCAACACTAATAGAGAGAGAGAGTGTGTGTGTGTTAAACACCGCAACCCTTCTTGATTCACTTTCTTCCAAAAATTCGAATTGGTTTTGACGAGATTTGTTTTCTCTTGATCTGTTAATCTCATAGATTCCAGGTATTTTCTAGATCTTGTATACAGTTTATTATGCTCCCCGCTTCATCGTTTCGGTCTGATCTACTTGTTTGGTCTGTCATAAAACTGTCTCCTTTTGATCATTCATAGCACATATATATATATGGAAAAGTTTCCTTTACTTGCCCGGTGTTAATGTGAATTTCCTTAGTTAGTAATATTGAGGAGAGATTGGTTTAGTTGCTTTCTGATTTGAGATCAAAGATCAAACCTTTCCTGTTCTGTAATATTGCCACATTTTCTCAAACTTATACTGAATCAATCAAATTCAATTAATCTGTGTTTTTATACCAATTTTAGTTTTGAATGGAACAGTGTTTTGGTAGGTGTGAGATGCTAATTCAGCTAATTATGTTTATAATTACAAATCAATTTAATTTTCTAAAATGAAAATAACTTTCCTCTGGATGCATTTTTGGTGTCTCTTGTGATGTGATCAGTGTGTAAAGTGATGTTTTTTTTTCTTCTATTTTGCTAAACACCAATTATCTTATATGATTTGTCAAGGAATCCACTAAGTCAAATGAGATTTCTGAAACTGTTCTGAAAGGATCACACTGAGCTTCGAGCTAGCCCGAGAAGCATGATTCTCCATAGAAATAAGTAGACATCTCCTGGTTGATTGTAGCTTTTTGTTTTGCTGACATGCGTATGTAACTAAGCAGTCACAAGTGTTTTGATGGGTCTGATGTGGTTTTTATCTCTTTAGGAGAATCAAAGGCTGCCTCCTTAGTTTTTTCTTTATCATTCTTCATGTGATCTCTTATTAGGTGTTGTGACGGAATGAAATTTTTCTTGCAATTTATTTATTGGAATTTGTTTTAGGATGAAAAGAGGAGCCCTTAGACGGAGGGCTAGGGATATCTCTGTTGTGCTTGTTGTGCTCGTTTGTGCAACCGTCGGCATATGGACATGGGATAGTACTCCAACCTCGTCTTAGATTGATTAAATAACATTAACTTTGTTCCCAGCAAAAATCGAACTCCAAATAGATGGGTTCAATGAATCAAACAGTTAAAAACTAGATGACTATTCAGAGAGGCTAAAGTTTAACCCAAGCGAATTGATTATCCATCTAGAGGCTAATAAGGTATCAACCAAAGTCAGTGATGAATCCAGTGTTGGTGGAATGTGAACGAACAGAACACAACACTCAACACTTTGATGACACATGGACACGAGTGCATAAGTTGGATTTGACAAAAATAAGGTTTCGAGCAATCACAGAGGAAGAGACTTTTGTTTAGTCACTAAAATACGATTCCACGACCGACAAGTCGAAAAGCCTTTTCTCTCTCTCTCTCTCTCTCTCTCTCTCTCTCTCTCTCTCTCTCTCTCTCTCTCTCTCTCTCTCTCTCTCTCTCTCTCTCTCTCTCTCTCTCTCTCTCTCTCTCTCTCTCTCTCTCTCTCTCTCTCTCTCTCTCTCTCTCTCTCTCTCTCTCTCTCTCTCTCTCTCTCTCTCTCTCTCTCTCTCTCTCTCTCTCTCTCTCTCTCTCTCTCTCTCTCTCTCTCTCTCTCTCTCTCTCTCTCTCTCTCTCTCTCTCTCTCTCTCTCTCTCTCTCTCTCTCTCTCTCTCTCTCTCTCTCTCTCTCTCTCTCTCTCTCTCTCTCTCTCTCCGAAGTTTTATTATGAATTTGATATTCGATTTTTCCTACGTAGCTTCCTCTGAACATACACACGCCTCTCTCTCTGTGTACAGCATCCGGTGAATCAGAGTTCATCGTGACCAACATCAATCAACACTAATAGAGAGAGAGTGTGTGTGTGTTAAACACCGCAACCCTTCTTGATTCACTTTCTTCCAAAAATTCGAATTGGTTTTGACGAGATTTGTTTTCTCTTGATCTGTTAATCTCATAGATTCCAGGTATTTTCTCGATCTTATATACAGTTTATGCTCCACGCTTCACTTGTTTCGATCTGATCTACTCGTTTCGTCTCTCATAAAACTGTATATGGAAAAGTTTCCTTTCGTGCTGCCGGGTGTTAATGTGAATTTCCTTAATTAGTAATATTGAGGAGAGATTAGTTTAGTTGCTTTCTGACTTGGGGATCAAAGATCAAACCTTTCTTGTTCTGTAGTATTGCCTCATTCTCTATAACTTTGACTGAATCAACCAATTCAATTAATGTGTGTTTTCTTTACCAGTTTTTAGTTTGTATGGAACAGTGTTTTGGTAGGTGGGATTTGCTAATTTAGCTATTTGTGTATATGATTACCCATCAAATTTGACTCTTAAATGATTAAACTTTTTTTTTGACCAAAAAATGATTAAACTTTTCTTTCTGGATGCACTTTTGGTGTCTCCTGTTATGGGATCAGTGTGCAAGGATGTGTTTTTTTCTTCTATTGCTAAAAGTGCATCCAGAAAGTTTTCTTGATCTTATATGGTTTGACAAGGAATCTACTACTAATGAGATGTAAGTTGGTGATCACACTGAAGATCGAGTTAGCTGGACATATTAAGGCTTCTTGATCTATAGTGTGAATGAAAGTTTCTCTGGAACGCCCGAGAAGCATATGACCGTCCATAGAAATAGGTAGACATCTCCTAGTTGATTGTAGCTTCTTTTTTTGGCTGGCATGTGTATGTAACTAAGCAGTCTAAAGCTGATAAGACAAGTGTTTTGATGGGTGGTGATGTGATTTTTATCATCTTTCTTGTAATCTCTTGTTAGGTTGACAGAATGAAATCTAGAACAGCTCATTTATTGGAATTTTTTTTTTAGGATGAAAAGAGGAGCTCTTAAACGGAGGGCTAGGCATATCTCTGTTGTACTTGTTGTGCTTGTTTGTGCAACCGTCGGCATATGGACATGGGATAGTACTCCAACCTCGTCTTATCTTCCACCTGAAAGTCAATTTCTAAAGCTGGAAACAGGTTTAACTATGACGTTAAAACTCTCTTTCTAGACGTACTGTTAGATATATTGAATGCTGGAACAATGCCTGATTGATTACTGCATGACATCAGTCTTAAAGTTTCTTTGGCTAAAAGTGTCAATATTTATTTTCATCACTTGTTCTTTCTCTTGTTTATGTTACTACAAATTACTATAGATATTCTTGAAACTAATAGTACAGTTAGGTCGTGGGGTTTATATATATGATGATGAAGTTCTTTGTCAATTGCAGAAGAAGAGGTTGAGAGAATTTCTACGGCACAGAATACTGAAACTAAAGACAGCTACTCATCAGCTACCCCGTTTGTAAACAAAGGTAATGTTCAATCGCTTACAACAGCTCTGTTTGCATCTTGTGATCTGCTCAAAAGATTTTTTTTCCCTTAAAACTCTGTGATTTACTAAGCTTGGCATATCTTTATTCCCTTTCCTGGCTTTTCTATTACAGAGCAAAGGAAAGAGGACCAGACCAATAATAAAGATACAGAAGAAGAAGAGAAACAAGTGGAAGAAGCTAGTGTCAGTGAGACGAATCAAGGGAAGACCTCACCTGTTGAAGAAAAGAACCTAGAACAAGTGGAACACGAAGTTATTGTTGTAAGTGAGCCAAAACATCAGAACACACCAACTACTGAAGAAAATAAACAAACACAGGTGAAACAAGAGGTTTCTGTTGGTGAGGCCGAAGCAAAGACAATACGTATTGAAAAGACTACTTCAGATGGAGAGAATAAAACTCTTGCAACAGACGAAGCCAAGAAAGATGACGGTAATACTGCAACAGCCAGCATTGCCAATCAAGGTAGAGAATCGTGTGAAACTGAACATGACTAAGCATCTCAATGAAAGTATTAGTTTAAGTCTCTTAACCGTATAATGCTGTCTCATTATGATTCCGTCCTATGTGAATATAACAGGTTGCAATTACGCGAAAGGGAAATGGGTTGTGGACAAGCACCGTCCTTTGTATTCAGGATCTCGTTGCAAACAGTGGCTTGCTTCTATGTGGGCGTGCAGGTTGATGCAACGTAAAGACTTTGCCTTTGAAAGGTTAAGATGGCAACCTAAAGATTGCTCTATGGAAGACTTTGAGGGTTCCAAGTTCTTGAGAAGGTAAAAGAAACATCTTTAGGTATAGCCAATCAAGTCATTAGTAACACTGCATGAATCTTTATTCTTAAATGCCCTCTCAGGATGCAGAACAAGACCCTAGCCTTTGTTGGAGACTCGTTGGGAAGACAACAGTTTCAGTCTATGATGTGTATGATCACAGGAGGCAAAGAGAGACTCGATGTCCTTGACGTGGGACCAGAGTTTGGATTCATAACTCCCAGAGGCGGAGCTCGTCCCGGTGGCTGGGCTTATAGATTCCAAGAAACCAACACAACGGTCCTATACCACTGGTCATCAACCCTCTGCGACATACAACCGATCAAAATCTCCAACCCTTTAACCGAACACGCCATGCATCTAGATCGCCCACCTGCGTTCTTACGCAATTACCTTCACAAGATCGATGTCTTGGTGATGAACACGGGCCACCACTGGAACCGAGGGAAGCTCAACGGCAACAGATGGGTGATGCACGTGAACGGCGTCCCCAACGCTAACAGGAAGCTAGCCGCTCTTGGCGACGCCAAGAACTTCACGATCCACAGCACTGTGAGTTGGGTTAGCTCACAGCTCACTAACCATCCGGGTCTTAAGGCCTTCTACAGAAGCCTCTCCCGAGACATTTTGTGGGAGGGAATGGAACACCGGAGGGAGCTGTAATAACACGAAGCCAATGTCTATCGGGAAAGAGGTTTTGCAAGAGGAGTCTAGTGATTACAGCGCGGGACATGCGGTCAAAGGTACGGGGGTTAAGCTTTTGGACGTAACGGCCTTGTCTGGTGTTAGAGACGAAGGGCATATATCGAGGTTTAGTGTCTCGGCTTCGAGAGGAGGTCAGGATTGTCTCCATTGGTGCTTGCCTGGTGTTCCTGATACGTGGAATGAGATCCTTTTCGCAATGATATAATGTTTTTGCATCAGCAGAGAAAGGGGTTGTGAGCCTTTTTGATAGCTTTTTATACAACATTGAGGTAGTAGGGCCTGAGATAGGCCTGGTCATAAAATCCAGAACCCGAAATCCGAACCGAAAAATCCGACCCGTTATCCGACCCGAAACGTAAAAATACCCGAACGAGTCTTGTAGGGTGGTATAAAAAATATCCGAACCCGAAGTGTTATTAACCAAACCCGAACGGGTAACCCGAAAAATCCAAAATTAATAGTCAATATAAATATTTTGAAATATATATAAGTATTCCAATTATTAAATTCAATATTTGTGGTAATATCATATATAATAATAAATATTAAAATTCTAATAAATGCTTTAAGTACACAATTAGTTATAAATAAGTATTTTATAATTTGCTCATTGAAATTAAAAGTCTACTCTCTATAAGACAATACATATTGTTTACAAATGATGTTTGTTTTCATGCTTGATTTAACATTTTATTGTTATTTTATCAATTTTATATGTGATAGAATAAATTTATTTAATTTAGATGTTTTTCTTTATGTTTTACTTCAAAAAATTTGTTTTTTACTTTGGTTATATCCGAACCGAACCGATATAACCTGAATCCATACGATATATGATTACTTTATGAGTTTTATGATGCAATACAATTTTGAACCGAACCCGAAGTGTTATTATCCGAACTCGATCCGTACTAATAAAATTTTAGTATGGGACCTAAAAACGTAAACCCGAAAACCCGAAAAACCCGATCCGAATACCAACGGGTACCCGAACGCCTAGGCCTAGCTTGGATGTAAGTTATAGTATTTATTCTGGTACAGGTAAACAACCATACCCTGGCTTTGTCAGACCATGTTTACAGAACAGAACCTAACTCAACTTTTTGTCTTTTTGAGTCGATTAATAGAAATTTTTGGAAATTTATGTTCTGGAAATCTGTTTTTGTTACTGTGTTCTGTGAACGTTTTGTCACCCTTACCTTCTCAACCCTCACAAACAAACAATGTCAATTGTATTTTGGTTTGAAGAAATTGGATTGGTTAAACTTTTTTTAGTTAATTCCGGTTTGTACATAAACAATTGTTCCTTTTTTCCGAACATCATATTAAAGATTGGCTAATTCGGTTACAATCAGAAAAATATTAGACGATAAACTGATAAATTAATATAACTAAAACATAACGAAATATATAGGTGCCTAAAGAGAGAAGAAATCCGCCGAAAATTTTCACTTATAATACTAGAGCCCGTGTTCGGAAAAACATACATAAGTCAAAAATGAAATTGAAAAATCCAATCAAAATTTTGAGAGCAGTTAAAAACCGTTTTCGAAATGCCTAATTCTTGGCTATCGGAGTTGAAACAATGGTTCCCTTATTATATTTTACCAAAAGTTTCATAATTTTGGCTTATAGTGGACTAATGGTTAATTTCTCTGAAAATAATTGTTTTTATGCGGTTACTGTGACATTTATACTAAGCAACAACAACAGTTAGAATATGGTTGCGTGACGAAAGAAAACATAGAAAGTGTGCGCTAAGATGATTAGGTAACGACCCGACCCGAACCGACCGGTTTAACCCACCCACCCACCCGGTAGAGCGTTCTAGATAGAGTTCTCTTCCTCGCAATAAAAAGAGACAGTCGTGTGTGTTTCCAGTCTATCCATCTCTTCTGCAATTCTTAGGGTTTTATCCTCCAAAGTCACATTCTTATCCTCAAGGTATGAATCTCTTTCTCTCTGCTCTCTTATACGGTTCACAATTAGAATTGACCATAAAGGTCTCAACTTTGGGCGGAGAAAGTAATAAGTTATTGGGTTTTGCGGAGAACTAGGCAAATCTGGGTGGAATCTGACTAACTGAAAGTTTTATTTGTTTTGACTGATAGCAGAAATGGCGGCGACACAACTAACAGCATCACCAGTGACTGTCTCAGCCAGGAGCTTAGCCTCGCTGGAAGGTCTCAGAGCTTCGAGTCCCAAGTTTGGAACTTTGAAACCAGGCACCTTTAAGCAGAGCCAGTTCCGTTCTTTGGTTGTCAGAGCTGCTTCGGTCGTTGCTCCTAAGGTACTACTTGTTCAATTCTATGTTTTTGATTCGTAGTTTCGTCTTAGTTGGTGTGAACGAACATGTGTCCAGAACCCAACCGAACCAAAAATCCGACCGTTATCCGACCAAACGTAAAATAACCAACGAGTCTTGTAGGGTGGTATAAAAATATCCGAACCCGAAGTGTTATTAAACCAAACCGAACGGGTAACCCAAAAATCCAAAATTAATAGTCAATATAAATATTTTGAAATATATATAAGTATTCCAATTATTAAATTCAATATTTGTGGTAATATCATATATAATAATAAATATTAAAATTCTAATAAATGCTTTAAGTACACAATTAGTTATAAATAAGTATTTTATAATTTGCTCATTGAAATTAAAGTCTCACTCTATAAGACAATACATATTGTTTACAAATGATGTTTGTTTTCATGCTTGATTTAACATTTTATTGTTATTTTATCAATTTTATATGTGATAGAATAAATTTATTTAATTTAGATGTTTTTCTTTATGTTTTACTTCAAAAAATTTGTTTTTTACTTTGGTTATATCCGAACCGAACCGATATAACCTGAATCCATACGATATATGATTACTTTATGAGTTTTATGATGCAATACAATTTTGAACCGAACCCGAAGTGTTATTATCCGAACTCAATTGCATTTAATAAAATTTTAGTATGGGACCTAAAACGAAACCCGAAAACCGAAAACCCGATCCAATACCAACGGTACCAACGCCTAGGCCTAGCTTGGATGTAAGTTATAGTATTTATTCTGGTACAGAAACAAAGCTCACTGTAGGGCTTGTCCAAGTCCAACAATATTTACTGAACAGAACCGAACTCAACTTTTGTCTTTATTTTTTTGAATCGATTAATAGAAATTTTAGAGAACCATGTTTCTGCAAATCTGTTTTGTTACTGGGTTCTCTGAACGTTTTGAGGTTGGATTCTGTGTGAACAAGTTTTGTTAAAACCATGTCTTTTATGCTGCTGCTGCTGCCTGCCTTGATTACAATCCTTATCAAAACGATTTGATACACGCTATTTATTATGGGGGAGAAAAGACAGTCAAAAACAAAACAAAACGTAAACCTTACACCTTCTCAACCCTCACAACCAAACAATGTCCAAAGTTTGGAACAACAAACCCAACCTAAACAAAACTACTACATCCCTCAGCGACCAAAGGCTCTCCAGGATCAAGTTTTTAACGGGTCAATTGTATTTTGGTTTGAAGAAATTGGATTGGTTAAGCCTTTTAGGCTTTTAGTTAATTTCCGGTTTGAAGAAATTCATGTTCCACGACCGCTTGTTGTACATACAAACATTCCCTTGAGTTGCTTAATTATATTTAAATGACTATGACCTTGGTTCTACATAAGCAGCGACAGTAGAATATGTTGCGTGACGAAAGAAAACATAGAAAGTGTGCTAAGATGATTAGGTAGCGACCCGACCCGACCCGTATAACTCACCCGGTAGAGCGTTCTAGATAGCGTTCTCTCTTCCTGCAATAAAAAGGGACAGTCATCTGTGTTTTCTTTTCTAGTCTATCTATCTCTTCTGCAATTCTTAGGGTTTTTAAGTCACAAACCTTTCTCTTATCCTCAAGGTATGAATCTCTTCTCTTTACTCTCCCACACACTCTTCACTATCCTTTACGGTTTTCACAACTAGAATTGAACTTAAAGTCTAAACTTTGGGCGGAGAAACTAATGGGTTCTCTCAATAATGATTGGGTTTTGCGGACAATTGAACAAATCTCGGAGAAATCTGACTAACTGATAGTTTTATGTGTGTTTGACTGATAGCAGACATGGCGGCGACACAACTTACAGCATCACCAGTGTCAGTGTCAGCCAGGAGCTTAGCCTCGCTTGAAGGTCTCAGAGCTTCGAGTGTCAAGTTTGGAACTTTGAAACCAGGCACCTTCAAGCAGAGCCAGTTCCGTTCTTTGGTTGTCAGGGCTGCTTCTGTTGTTGCTCCTAAGGTACTACTTGCTCATTTCTTTGCTTTTGATTCGTCCTTGTTTCTTTTTTTTAGTGTGGATGCAAATATTTGAGTGAACATGTGGAACTTATCTGGATGTTGGATTGCTGTTTGTATAGCTCTGGCTCATGACATCAGAAAAAAACTAGCTCTAGATGCCTTAACTTAATGGCACCTTTTTAGATATTTGGATGTATTCCCTCTCCTTTAGTTATGACTTATGAGTTGGAAGTTTTGTTTGCTTCTTGTTGTTTGCAGTATACTTCAATTAAGCCATTGGGAGATAGAGTTTTGGTGAAGATCAAGGAGGCAGAGGAGAAGACGATGGGAGGTATCTTACTTCCATCTACAGCTCAATCGAAACCTCAAGAAGGTGAAGTCGTTGCTGTGGGTGAAGGAAGAACTATTGGGAAGAACAAAGTCGATATCACTATCCCTGTAAGAAAACCTCACAGTCCCCTCAAGCTTCGTTTTGCTTCGGTTTCATGCTAATATTGGCCTTTCTTCCTGGTGCTAGACTGGAGCACAAATCATTTACTCCAAGTACGCAGGAACTGAGGTGGAGTTCAACGATGTGAAGCATCTCATTCTCAAGGAAGATGACATTGTTGGTCTTCTCGAGACAGAGGACATCAAGGATCTCAAGCCCTTGAATGACCGTGTCTTCATTAAGGTTCGCGTCTTGTGCTTATGTCAATCATCTTATTGCTTGTGCATGCAAGAAAAGTTTTAGTTATGAAATTTGTGGGTTTAGGTTGCTGAAGCAGAGGAGAAAACAGCTGGAGGGTTGTTGCTAACCGAGACTACCAAAGAGAAACCTTCTATTGGCACGGTAAGCACACACTCGATATCATATCCATCCCAAGACTTGTCTTTATAGCTTGATATGTTCCCTGCTCATACACAAGTGCTAAGTATTCATAATTTCTTCTCTGTTTTAATTGGCAGGTGATAGCTGTTGGACCAGGTACTCTAGATGAGGAAGGTAAGGTTCAGCCACTATCGATATCGACGGAAGCACAGTTCTTTACTCCAAGTATGCTGGTAACGACTTCAAGGGCAAAGATGGTTCAAACTACATTGCCCTGAGAGCTTCAGATGTGATGGCTATCCTTTCTTAGTTTATATCTATGAAAACCTGCATTTTGTATCCCAATTGTGGAAATTTTTCATAGACGACCTGAGCATAATCTGAAATAAAGACTTTTTGAATTTGAATCTTCATACCAAGTTGCTTATGTTAACCAGTTCGTGTAAACTTAGGTGACGATATTTTAAAGGTAAATGCTCTACAGCGCCCAGTTGAAACATGACAGATGTAATATGTTCTGAGGGCATGATGGTGTTGTATCTAGTAACTTTTCAAAACATCTCGTAGCTTTTACGTCGCTATTTTGCGGCACTAACAAAAAGTGTTTAGTATCATAGTATGTTTGATTTGTGTACCAAGGACGATGAATTTGGAAGCATCATTATCCAGACACGTATGTCCTGTTGCGAGTTATGTCCCTTATTTGGTTTAACCTAATCGGTTGGGGTGAGCTTGCTTCAGTTTGCCTTATGAAAATTTGGCCGAGCTTTGTATTTGATGGGTTATGTTGAGGGATATAATCAAAAACTAGTATAAAAGGAAGAAGAGGGGCATGAAGTTAAGGCATTCAAAAGAACACAAACAGCTAGTTTTTCTTTTATTATTGGGGCATCTCCAACCCTATTCCATTTTCTACTCCAAATATTATTTTGGAGTAAAATCTTCTCCAACCCCACTCTATTTTCAACTCCAAAATAGAGTAATGGCTAGGGTAATCTTACTCATTACTCCATTTTAGAGTTGAACTTTTTATATTTAAAAAATGGTCCTTCAAATCTTTAATATTTTTATTTTTTATTTAAATAATATTTTTATATTAAAAATGATACAATAACATGAAAAAACAAGATAACCCATTATTTAGACATTTTAGATAAAAATGTATAACACTATTAAAAACATGAATAATATAAAATAAAGATAACATAAAACAAATGATTTAATAATCCGGCAAATCGTTTTCGGATCCGCTAAGACCGGTAAAGTATTGCCCAAACAGAGAAAACTGAGAAAGAGTTTGTTGATCGTGTAAATCAGAATTTCGCTTTGATATTATTTTTACTTGCAGAGCTTGAATATATGCATAGACATTCGGATCTTGTGTGGAATTCAAATCATAAAACAAAACTTTGTTTTTTTTTTCCGTGCATGATTTTGTTTTTTAATCTCCATATGAGTGTGAACTCGATGTTCCAATTGAACTTGGAAGAAAAACTCCACCTCCAGATATCGAAATTGCAGAAGATGAAAATGTCCGATTTCAAAATTTTCTTGCTCGATTTAGGAATATCAAAGATAAAGAACCTCATTTTTCATTACGAAATACATTAGTTGATCATTTGTGGAAAAAATATTCTAATGCTCATTAATGAACCAACTTATATATTGTCTTTTATTTTATGTTTATGATTTCTGTATTTTTTAATAAAAATGTTTAATTCAAATAAATTATATTTTAAGAAATTTTTATAAACATGAAATAATTGGGATTAATTAGTGAATTTTAAAAAGTAAAAGGTGTTGCACTCTAAAAAATATTATTTTTGGAATAAAAAATGGAATAATACACTGGAGTAAAACCTTACTCCATTTTGAAGTTGCACCATTTTGGAATAAATTATGGAGTAATAAATTGGAGATGCTCTTAGTCTCGTTAGAAACTTTATTATTATTTTTTGCTCTTTAATTAAACTTTTTTTGTAACTTGTTACCTGATTATCAATTAAATATCTTTCGAATAACCCACAATTGAGTTTGTATATACTTTCAGTACCTACCGAATTAGATTCAACAACATCTCAGTCCTGTGCACAAACAAAGCAAAATCAAACCATGCAGATAAATGAAGTTTAGATCATTCATTTTTTTAACTATACAATTTTTCAATCTTTCACGTACATAAGCCTATTGTTCTTCTTGTGGCCTATATGATGAACTCCATTTTTACTATCAAAATACTAAAGCCTATTGTACCATTGAAGACACGAACGGAGCCCTCTCCTTTGCGACTACCAACCTCAACGTTCGCTCTCCATTACTAGGGATCTCTCAAGTGCAGTGTCAATCGGACTCAGTTTCTCTTATCAAAATACTAAAGACAGAGGCGTCAAATGCAGAACTCTATGGAATTGCAGCTGACATCTTCTCTCTATCTTCATCTTTTGAATGTATCTCTTTCCTTTGGATTCCTCGTGAAAGAAATTCTGGGCGGATGGCCTAGCAAAACGGGTGTTAGCCGATGAGCTTGCCATCAATGCCCCAACAAACTCTGTTTAATTTAATTAATGCAATTGTGTTAAAAAAAAAAAAAGAACTCCATTTTTACTAACCCACAAAACTAACAAAGAAATTAATTTATTATATTAATGCCGCTGGCCCGCTGCCTTCAAATTCAATAGTTAGCGCAATTGTGCATGAGAGTTTGTAGTATGCTGACGGGCAAAAATTTTATGTTTAGTTTTTGATGGCAATAATTTATGAGCAACCTTTTTTATATAAATAATTTCCGCTACGTCGGTTTATACTACTTCATGCATGTTATATGATTTTTCACAGCCACCACTACTCCATCCCAAGTGCTGCTCAAAGCCTTCACCGTCTAATCCGCGACCATCTGCTTTCGTTCCCGGCCTTGACACCCTCGTCACCTATGATGCTTGAACTCTACTTTCGCTTCATAATAAGTTGTACACATGATGTCAAAAAAAAAGTTGTGCAACATTAAGAAAATTTAAAACCAGAACGAGTTAGTTCTGGTGGTAAAAAAATTGCAGCTGTGACTACCACCATTCGGGTTCGATTCGTATTGGGAGAAATGTTTTACATCAAAAATGGTACTAGCGTTGGCTGGTACCACCATTAGGGTTCGATTCGTATTGGGAAGAATGTTTTACATCAAAAATGGTACTAGCGTTGGCTGGTTCCGGATCTGGGGGATTATTTGGATCGAAGGCCAGACACCTCCGGATATTAAAAAAAATGATATAAATTTTAACATTTTACCAAAAAAAGTTATATAATTTTCGTTTAAGTTTATCAGTCTATTTGAATTCATATTTTCAGTTTCATGTGAAGACACAATCACATGGTATCAAATCCTAACAGAACCACGTACTACGCTATATAGTGACATAGCAAACCAAAAATAACATTTATTTAATACATCACTATCAGAACTACTAAAAATGACAATATAATTTCAAAACCCATTTCCTTTTATATAGTAGATAACTTGCAATTAAGCACATGCGAATCAAAATTAACAACATCACAACAGTCCATTAGGACAAGTGCATTATAACATCAAGGACGTACGACGTGGGGCTTGCCACGTTTATCATCTAGCTGGTTGATCATGTAAAGCGCGTTGCTCGTAACCCTCGCCACTTTCGTCATCCACTGCTTCACGTCCGACTTGACCTCACCGTCGATCCCTTGAAACCCATCAAGACACGTGTCATCATCCGTCAACGCTGCACTAGCCCACGTCTGCGCGTTGCTCATCTGCCACCTGAACTCGTTCACCGAACCACCCGAGACGCGGAGATGCTTCAAAACGCTTAGCGTGCGGCTCAGCTCGTCCACCGAGTCTCCAATCATCTCCACGCAGTCCACAACCGCCGCCTTCTCCCGTTTCTTCCCCACTTTTTCTCGCACCGCCGCGAGTTTTGGCGGCGGCTTGAGCGTGGGAGAGGCTTACTTTAACGGCTGCTTGAGCTAGCTCACGACGGTTTGTGATGGTTGGACCGGAGTAAGTAGAGAGCGTACGGATGCATAGCGATGGGTAGCTCGCGTGCACGCAGGATGAATGTACAATATCTTCCGCACTAGGTCCATCTCCGGTGGTGGTGGCTGTGGCTACAATGAGGGCGGCGAGAATGGCGGCGAGAAAGAGCTTCTGTGGAGGAGCCATTGTTTCTCTCTCGGCTTAAACTTGATAGAGACGAGATCAGAGTTACCTCTGTATATGAAACGGGAGAGTTGTGACTGGTTGGTAAGAATTTAAAGTACGTAGGTCCTTGTAACATTAGAACATATTTTTACTATATTACTTAACTACCCTCAGATATTTCCTCTATGTACGTCTGTACGTGCGTTGTATAAGGGTAGCATGGTGAATGGTGAATATATCACCTCTTGATTATGGGCATATGTGGAAAAATAAATGCACCGCAAATTACAGAACATATAGCGAGTCTAGCGACAAACGAAAGACTGTCCCGTCCAATTCATGTAACATGTGAACGATTATTATGATCTAATATATATGTGTAACGATACAAAAAGATCAAAAGTTGTGGAATTATTGGCCGACTGGTCACCAGAGGCCAATTATATTTAAAGAGGTTTCAGAAGATTGGACCCACATTTGTTATGAGTTGACAAAAGTGGTTTCAGAGACAATCTTTATCTGCCAGTTATTTTGCTCGACACTATAGTATCATTTTCAAGATAAAGTTTATATTTAGGGAAATTGGGTTAAAAAAAGCTATCGATTCAAAAATAATACAATTATGAAAATGAGTTTGATAATAAACAAGCTTCTTTAACTATCAACATTCAATTGGTAATCAAATAACACTGAATTCTATGCTAAAGTTTTGCCTCCAGTAATTTTTCTTTTTAGTTAAAGTTGTGTCTAGTAATTCAAATTGTGAAGCCCAACGAAAGAAAAAGGTGAAGATACCCAGTTGAACAAGAATGACCACTTAACATAAAAAAATGTCCAATCTTCGTATGTTTGTTTTTAGAGATCCATTTATACATTAAGATCAATGTGTAATTGGACATTTTAGTCTGACGTCCGTTTAACCGAAGAATGCATGATTTTAGTCATGGTAGCATGTTTGATCTTGTGCGTCACGATGAGTTCCATGGTTGCTTCCACCTCGACATTTATCAACACAATGTGTAGTAGCCAAGTTGTACGGATAATATTTTAACTGGTTATAAGTTAATTATGAGGTGTGTTCTAATTAGTCAATTTCGCTCTAAATAAATAGTAAACATGGAAACGGGATTGATGGAACAAAGATAAGTGGTATATAATGAATGACAAATTGTATTCTATTCATTCCTAATTGCAGAAGGATTTTCCTGTTTAGATTTTGTTTACTTTTGTGAAATTTCATGATCATTTCATTCAATATAAATGTTTTTTTTTGGTTTTGCAAAATGTAGGAATATTTAACTCCACAACATTTTATTATTAAATATTACATCAATTTGCATTCTGTGTGTTAGGACAATGTAGTTAGTTTATTTTATAAGTTGTAAGTTTATGATGTAGTTTATCTTCAAAGTAATGGCAAGTAAGTTGGATTTACCTGCAGTACTTCAACTAAAAATGAAAGCTACGCTATAATACTTTTTCTTTTTATTTTATTTTTTCTGCTGCAAAAAATTCAAAATAAATATATGCCCATTTAATTTAGCTTCCCAATTATTATTATTGATTATGAGATTTTGAGGAACATATAGACAATTCAATGAAATTTAACAATTTTTTTTTTTTTTTTGTAATTTGAGAGACTGTATATTTGTCTCTTTTACATATGACCAGAACCGGCTATGGCTGCAACAAACCAACAGGAACAAATCCATGCGACCAAGTTTTGAATGGACCAGCGTATATCAGTATATGCGTGTAGTCCAGTTTTGGTGGGCATAATGCTCGAGTAACAACACTACGGAAGCAACATTTAATATTGATTTTCTTGGTTTCTTCTATATATAATGCGAGTGTTCCTGGTCTTGTGGCCGAAAATTATGTACAAATTATAAATCATAGCCCAAAAATACGCTTTAAACCAAACAAGGTTCGAAGGATTTTATTTTCCAAATTAGGAATATCCTCTAAGCTTAGACACCTGCCGCTGTTACTGGTTCCGTTTGTCATCCCATAACCTCACGACACTTCCGTTTATCACCGTCAAGTCCACGTAACGGTACCACTCGTCATCACCGTTTCTCATTCTCACCACTCTTTCCCATCTCTCCCACCACTCTCCGCAATCACCCAAGCCACTTCCGTAGCTAACGGCCGTTAACTCTCCCTCTCCATCAACACACCTCCTCCATCAACGTCTACCTCGTAGTACATCGTCAGCTTCCCTTTCAAGTCATCATCGTACATCAACGGCTCCCAAACATCCGTTTCATCCACTGGTGGCGCAGCCGCTTCCTTCACCGGACCGGCCATTTCTTGCGGTTCTTGATGATCGGCTTCTTGTTCAGCATTCGAGGCGGTTACATCCTCCAGCAAGCTACATCCCTGACCACCGTTGTCTACGATGGTAGCGACGACTTTCATCCTCCAGAAGCTGACAGCAGCCGTCACAACAGCGATCCATGTCCAGACGTTGTTGACGACGGCGAGAACACCGAAGCTAGCGTACTGGAAAGCCAACGCCTCTAACGGAGAATCCAAAGTCGCCATATATATCTTCTTCCTCTCTTGACTATTATTGCCTTTTGAGTTTTGAATAAGCAAAGAGGTGATAGGTTTCGGTGGCTTATATAAAGGAGGGAAGAGAGAGATGAATGTTGGACCGTCAGATAGGTCGTGAGGACATAGAGAGGAGCGCTAAGCCGTTGGATCTCGTCAAGCGGAAGTGTGAATATTTTGGTAGATGCTGAGGATCAAGAAGGAAGATGCTTTGTGTTGAAGGAAGATGCGGACAGCCATATACTTATTCTACCATGGGTTGGTTGGTCCCCAAAGATTTAATAATATTATGTAAACAACATATAACAAATGGTTGAGTCTGTACCTCAAAATACAACATATTTTAGGATATAAAATATAGTGTTTGTTTTCATCTATTTAGAGTACTAGGCGGCTCTCTTTGTCTGCTTACGATTGTGGTGCATGTCCGACGCATGCAATAATACTTGGTGGAGGGATGTTCGCCCATCACAATATTTATATATTCCATTTCCTAGATATCATCAATCAATCACTCATTTCTAGTTTTTATTTTTATAAATAAAAATAAGATATACTAAATTAATGTAGGAAAATATGTAATTCGAATTCTAATTTTTAATATATCAACTAAATATTAATATGTAATTTACTCCATATCCTTATACGATTTCTCTCAAGCTCCTCCATATCATTGTGATTTATCAATAAGTGTAAAACAATGCGAGACACACACAAAATGTTTTGTTGAATGTACTTTTACCGTGACTACTGCTGAAATATAAGAGAAATGCATACACATGCTCTGTTTTCATTCTGTAATACCCTCTGGTTTCTGAGGTTAAGCCGAACCCATTTAAAGAACAAGATACCATTTACGAACGTCAACTCGATCATTGACCATTAGATGTATATCGATTTAGTCCATTTGCCCTAAAATAAATTCATACAACCAAAACAATATATAAAAATAAAAATTATACTCAAATATACATTGACGTGCTTTCAACCCTAAACTATACTTATCACATACATTTATAAAAAAATGTTCATACACTCTTACTAAATATACCACCGATTCGATCTAACACACAATCTTATAAACCATGTTCTTTTCGAGTGAAAAGATATAAAACGGAGGGAGTAGAAACAATAAAATTTAAAATGCCTACTTTAAAAATCAATAATGAGATATTTAAGAATTGAAACACTGCATATGTGATAAGATATTAGAAAATCCATCAGAGTAATACACCGCAAAATATTGTTCGTCGTATATGTATTATACACTAGTAGAAACCATGTCTTTTCTAGTAGTAGTATTACAAAATATTCTAACTCATCTTATTACTACCAGATATATGATACTAGAAAACATGATCACATAACCTTAGCTAAATGTATCACATGCTGTCCATAAAAGTCAAGTCATAACTCATTACTTTTTTATAGCGCATGGAAATGAGATGAAAGTTCGTTATTAATTGTAACAAGGTGATAATGTTAAACAATCTAACTTTCGGCGTAGAGAACGTGCGCAACAGAGGAACCTGAAAAGGCCGAGAGTGACGGGAAAGCCAACAAAAACTTTTGTGCGGTGAAGAAAATCAGTTAAATGGAAAAACTAAAAGTCCAAAAAACACCAATCACCAGTTTCTGATCTCCCATAATTCGCTTCTCTATTCGTTTTGCCCCACCAAATTTTTTAGATTCTATTAATTTATAGTTTTTCTTCGTTTTTTTGTTTGTTTTTTTAGTTTCAATACTTGAAAACATCGACGTTTGAGCTTCTCAGTCTTCGAACAGAAAAACCTGAACCTAACAAAGAAACAAGCAACAAAAGAAAAGAAAAGAAACAAATCTTTGGGAGCTCTTATTTTCCTTTGTGCATGGCGTTCCTTATCGTGTCCATAGCTAAGAGTGATTCAATTCGTTTTCATCTTCTGGTAATCCATATAAGAGGGCTCCGAGGAAACTAGTATTTTCTGAATTATAATATACATAACACATATGTGAAATATACTTAGATGGGTGTTGATATCTCATCTGAATTATTTATATTTTCTGAGGGATTTGGATTTATTAATAGATCCTGATCCAGTCTTGATTCTTTTTTTTTTGCCATGAGCTACGTGCCTTATATAAATCTGTTAAGTTTGCTGGAAACTATAAAAACTTAGGATCATATTCTCGAGATTGATCGAATGTTCTCCCCTCTAGGACTTCGGTTGCAGATTCCATGTCCATGCACTCATGTCTGGGATTTGCGTTGAATTTTAGAAAAAACTTTCCTTTTGAAAAAGTCTGCTTTGGACTCTGTTTCAGTCTGAATGTGGGTCCCTGCTTTGGTTGATGACAATATAGTAATAAATGATATGTATTCACTTTGTATACGTTTGATTCTCTAGTTTGTGAATCTGATTACTATTGAAGGATTTATTTTCCGCAACTAGGTCCCATGCAGAATTAGTAATGTTTTTGTTCTTTTATTTTGATACAATTTAGTTATATTTGTTAATGCAGCTACAAGGAATAAAGATCTTATGATACATTTGATCTGCCATTGAAGAAAACGTTTCGAGTCATCTTTTCTAGGCAGGGCAGATGGACGAGAACAATGCGGGAAAGTTAACTGGAATCAGGCAGGTCGTGAGGCTTAAGGAGATTTTACAGAAATGGCAAACCGTAACTATAGGGTCCAAGTCAGATGTTCCACCATTGGCAGCTGGAAAGCAAGCGGCGGCAGTGATTTCACCGGCGATCAACAAGAGGCTATTAGCTGTCAAGAACTGTGACTCGGATGAGGAGAACTGCCAAAGCCCTGAGCCTCCAGTTGATGTTCCCAGAGGGTATCTTGCGGTTTATGTTGGATCCGAGCTAAGGAGGTTTATCATACCAACAAGCTATCTAGGCCACTCTTTGTTCAAGGTGTTGCTCGAAAAGGCAGAGGAAGAGTATGGCTTTGATCACAGCGGTTGCCTCACCATCCCTTGTGAGGTCGAGACTTTCAAGTTCTTGGTTAAATGCATGGAGAATAATCCTAAAGATCATCACCCTCACGACAGTTCTAGTAAGCCAAAGACCATCTTTTAATGTAAATATCATACAATGAAATAGTCATAGCCCCACAGGCTGGGCATGCCGACCCACGACCTAGCCCGTAAGGGTTTAGAATGGGACTCCCGGGGCTTTAGGACTATTATAACATGCCTCTTCTTATTTAATTGCATTAATATCAGTGTTCTAAAATAGAATATACGCTAGTCGGACGGTAGATAACTATATAGCCTGAATATATATACATAATATATAATGGTAAACATATTTTAAATAAATACTGTAGTAATAAATAAAATAATATATATAATATATATAAAATATTAAAAATAATTTAAAAATAATAAATATATAATGTTTTTAATTATTTCTATGTATAGTATTACAAAATATTCTAACTCATCTTATTACTACCAGATATATGATACTAGAAAACATGATCACATAACCTTAGCTAAATGTATCACATGCTGTCCATAAAAGTCAAGTCATAACTCATTACTTTTTATAGCGCATGGAAATGAGATGAAAGTTCGTTATTAATTGTAACAAGGTGATAATGTTAAACAATCTAACTTTCGGCGTAGAGAACGTGCGCAACAGAGGAACCTGAAAAGGCCGAGAGTGACGGGAAAGCCAACAAAAACTTTTGTGCGGTGAAGAAAATCAGTTAAATGGAAAAACTAAAAGTCCAAAAAACACCAATCACCAGTTTCTGATCTCCCATAATTCGCTTCTCTATTCGTTTTGCCCCACCAAATTTTTTAGATTCTATTAATTTATAGTTTTTCTTCGTTTTTGTTTGTTTTTAGTTTCAATACTTGAAAACATCGACGTTTGAGCTTCTCAGTCTTCGAACAGAAAAACCTGAACCTAACAAAGAAACAAGCAACAAAAGAAAAGAAAAGAAAAGAAACAAATCTTTGGGAGCTCTTATTTTCCTTTGTGCATGGCGTTCCTTATCGTGTCCATAGCTAAGAGTGATTCAATTGTTTTCATCTTCTGGTAATCCATATAAGAGGGCTCCGAGGAAACTAGTATTTTCTGAATTATAATATACATAACACATATGTGAAATATACTTAGATGGGTGTTGATATCTCATCTGAATTATTTATATTTTCTGAGGGATTTGGATTTATTAATAGATCCTGATCCAGTCTTGATTCTTTTTTTTTTGCCATGAGCTACGTGCCTTATATAAATCTGTTAAGTTTGCTGGAAACTATAAAAACTTAGGATCATATTCTCGAGATTGATCGAATGTTCTCCCCTCTAGGACTTCGGTTGCAGATTCCATGTCCATGCACTCATGTCTGGGATTTGCGTTGAATTTTAGAAAAAACTTTCCTTTTGAAAAAGTCTGCTTTGGACTCTGTTTCAGTCTGAATGTGGGTCCCTGCTTTGGTTGATGACAATATAGTAATAAATGATATGTATTCACTTTGTATACGTTTGATTCTCTAGTTTGTGAATCTGATTACTATTGAAGGATTTATTTTCCGCAACTAGGTCCCATGCAGAATTAGTAATGTTTTTGTTCTTTTATTTTGATACAATTTAGTTATATTTGTTAATGCAGCTACAAGGAATAAAGATCTTATGATACATTTGATCTGCCATTGAAGAAAACGTTTCGAGTCATCTTTTCTAGGCAGGGCAGATGGACGAGAACAATGCGGGAAAGTTAACTGGAATCAGGCAGGTCGTGAGGCTTAAGGAGATTTTACAGAAATGGCAAACCGTAACTATAGGGTCCAAGTCAGATGTTCCACCATTGGCAGCTGGAAAGCAAGCGGCGGCAGTGATTTCACCGGCGATCAACAAGAGGCTATTAGCTGTCAAGAACTGTGACTCGGATGAGGAGAACTGCCAAAGCCCTGAGCCTCCAGTTGATGTTCCCAGAGGGTATCTTGCGGTTTATGTTGGATCCGAGCTAAGGAGGTTTATCATACCAACAAGCTATCTAGGCCACTCTTTGTTCAAGGTGTTGCTCGAAAAGGCAGAGGAAGAGTATGGCTTTGATCACAGCGGTTGCCTCACCATCCCTTGTGAGGTCGAGACTTTCAAGTTCTTGGTTAAATGCATGGAGAATAATCCTAAAGATCATCACCCTCACGACAGTTCTAGTAAGCCAAAGACCATCTTTTTAATGTAAATATCATACAATGAAATAGTCATAGCCCCACAGGCTGGGCATGCCGACCCACGACCTAGCCCGTAAGGGTTTAGAATGGGACTCCCGGGGCTTTAGGACTATTATAACATGCCTCTTCTTATTTAATTGCATTAATATCAGTGTTCTAAAATAGAATATACGCTAGTCGGACGGTAGATAACTATATAGCGCCTGAATATATATACATAATATATACGGTAAACATATTTTAAATAAATACTGTAGTAATAAATAAAATAATTACATAAGCTATATGTAAATAGTAAAACATTAGCAAGCATAACTAAATAGATTATACATTATACTTATTTATGGAATATTGAAAAGAAAACATAAACTAACCGATAGAGATGAAGTCAAAAGAATCAAAACTGTAATTAGAAAAAATACTCAAAAATTTTAACCAGAAAATGCATTAAACGCTATAAACGCCGTATAAACGCTGTATAAATGATATATAAACGCTGTATAAATATCGTATAAACCATGAACATATTATTCTACCGTATACCAAAAAATCAGTACAATATACTACTGTATAGTATATATATACACCATATATATTTGGTAATACTGTATTTTAGAACACCGCTATTTATGGAATATTGAAAAGAAAACATAAACTAACCGATAGAGATGAAGTCAAAAGAATCAAAACTGTAATTAGAAAAATACTCAAAAATTTTAACCAGAAAATGCATTAAACGCTATAAACGCCGTATAAACGCTGTATAAATGATATATAAACGCTGTATAAATATCGTATAAACCATGAACATATTATTCTACCGTATACCAAAAAATCAGTACAATATACTACTGTATAGTATATATATACACCATATATATTTGGTAATACTTCGTATTTTAGAACACTGCTATTTATGGAATAACGAAAAGAAAACATAAACTAACTGGTACAAATGAAATCAAAAGAATCAAAATTCTAATTAGAAAAAAATTACTAAAAATTTAAGCAGAAAACACATTGAACACTGTATAAACATTGTATTAATGCTGTACAAATCATGATCGTATTATTCTACTGTATACCAAAAAAATAGTACAGTATACTACTATATATTGTATATACAGGCTGATATACTGTATTTTAGAACACTGATTAATACATATATTTCCAGTTTGTTTTCATGAGAAATCAAGTAAGAGATTGTTATTTGGGACATTGATATGATGAATCTTGAGGAACTGGAGTTGCCAAATGGCAACACTAATGGGTTTTGTGTTATCTTTTGCTTTTGCAGTTGGGGATGCAGTAGCAGCAATGGAAGAGTAAATACAAATAAAGTGAAAAAAAAAACTGTTCAAACATTTATTTTGTTATTATGATTATTGTATCCTTTGTTTTTCAAAATCATATATTGATGGAAATTGTAGGGATGATTGATTACTTTGTGGTCTAATTGTAAAATCAATCTTTTTTTTTGGGGCAAAGCAACTTAAATTCATGAGCAAACTAGAGTTCTGGACTACAACTGTCTCTTGAAAACAGAGACTACTGTAAAATCAATTTATCTTTAAATACTTTCATGGTTTTATGATTTAAGTTTCTAGGACATATATGCTAGATGTGAAAGTATTTGTAGATGAAAATGTGAGAAGATTAAATAAAACATAACCCTTGTCCGAAAAATGTTTACATTTATGTTTTAGTTTTTGCCGAGTTTTATATTATTCAAAACCTCAATAATAAAATTTCAGAAAATTAGTTTTCATTTGTATTTTACCAAACAAAATGATTTTCTTACATGACTTTTGTATAAATCAACTCCACCTAGATACTATATGTTATATTACATATATATACAAATATACATATATCATGTATCTCTCTCTTTTTTTTGTGTATCTCTCTTTGTCTTTTGGAGAAAGAAAAGAAGCGCATCAGCCTAGAAACTTTAGACTATATAATATATATGTGTACAACATGATTGGTGTATTATTATGTATTTTATGTTTATGTACATGCATGTATACATTTGTGATACTGATTACTTCTAAACGAACAGCTTTTATAAAATATTTTTAAATCATACAGGCCAATCTACTAAGGTAAACTAGATTAACTACGTCTTTTTGTAAACAGATGAACTTCTTGATTAGTTGCAAGTCCGTGATTGATCTTGTTCTGAACAGCGCCAGCACAGTCTGGTCACTTCATTTACCGACCTAGCTACGAGTATATATGTATCCAATCTTGTAATAATCTACATTGACATTGCAATAAGTTTACAAAACAGCATTTTATATTACAAATTGCAAGACAGTGTTTACATATCGAAATATTTATTTATTGGTTGTTGTATCATTCAAAAGAAGAGATAGTTTCAACAGAAGACTGTAAAGTATACAAAGTATAGAATATACAAACATAAAACATTAATTACATATATTTGGCACCTAAATTATCGTGTAAGAGTTAGCAGGAGTAGAACTCGACGAGTTCGTGGACCGACTCCAGGCCTGACTCGTCAGCTTCCGCGTTCTCAAGCATCCAAAGCAAATGTTCGAACAAGACAACCTCGCACGACACGGCTATCGAACCGTCCTCGCCGCCACATCCACCATCAACCGCCGCTAGCTGCTGGAAGAGCGGATGGCTCACGACGTCGGAGCTCACGTGGTACAGACGCCGTGTACTGCCGACGTAGACAGTGTGGCCTTCTTCCGAGGGAAATGCACTCAAAGCGGAGGATCGACCGTGATTGGCCGGAGCCGGTGGCTGGTTTGGCTTGGTGTTGAAGGAGTTTAGCTTCTTCAAAACTGATTTCAGCTTCATCAGTTTGTTACCTCCTTTCGCCATTTACAATTCGTTTTTGCGAATCTCTAGTCGGAGATGGACGTCGGAGTGAGTTTCCGGTGAAAGGGATAGAGAAGGAGAGAGATGTTGATGTCCAAGATAGAATGTGGAATGGGTTTCTTATATTAGTTGACAGTGGTAGGTTCATAATATTTAATTTATTTTCGTAATAAATAAATATTTATTTATTTACGACAAACAATTTATGCTTTTATATCAAAAACAAGCATATTTTATATATGTTATATACACTCAAATCACTGCAAAAGCTTTTTTGTCATCACAGTCAATCAACCATATACATCATTGCTGCATGATGATTTTATTTAGATCAAAATTTGCTAACGTTTTAACTGTTGTGCTTAGTACGTTTGAAGACACTAGGCTATTATTTGCGTTGATTTGTTAATTGTATGATTTTCATTTTTTTCAAAGGATTTCCATCGTATTTCAAAGGATTTCCACGAATTTATAATCACAAAATTAAATATATTTTTATTTTAGAGAGTTCCCATTTTGGTTGTATTGTGTTTTTCATGTAAATTCTGTGAATCCTATTCCTCGCCAAAATAGTGCCAAGAGCAATATAAATAAGACCTATAAACTATATATTCACTTTATTAGTTATGATAGGTTAAGTTAACAACTAAAGGAGATGGTTCATGAACTTTAAAAGCGGCTTCGGGATTTTTTATTTGTTAGGTATGTAACTGGTTAACTAGTATACTATCTACACTATTATTTCTTCAGAATTATCATCCATTTTCTCACACATAACATGTTACAAAACATATAGCAAGTTTGTTTTGTCATTTTGTTGTGGTTAGACTAGACTTCGACATTATTCTTCTGTGCATTTTATTTATTATTTATTTGTATATGCGACTACTGTTACAGCATGTGAGTTTCTGAAGATTTGTCTTATTTTTTAACTAAAAATTGTTATCCTAATAGGCCGACATAAGAGCTTCAAATGTCTTTTAAATCATGTAACATTAAATAATTAGTATTTAATCACACCTCCCTCTAGTTTGTCAACTTATAGATTAATAAAAATATTTTCCGATCTTCTTACTAAACTTGAGATAATATTAACTAGAATTGCGAGAGAAAAGATTGGTGAAAGAATCCAAATAGAGATGAAATAAAAGAAAAAGATACGAGTAATGACTACTCAAAAATTCATAGAAAATTAATTTGTTAAAGATTACAAAAACTGTTAGAGAAATTTCAACTTCTTATTTTTAGCGGGCTCTTCACATGCCAAAGCGTCAAGTTGTAGACAAGCCATTTAACTTCTCTCAAGTAAATGACATACTGATACTACACATTTCTTGTTATCACCATTTTGTTATTCATAAGGCATCATTATTTTCGTCTTAATGAAAGCTTCCTTAACTTTCCGCTAAGGGACTTCAACCGAGGAACCACCAATAATGATGCCCTAAGGTCCCGAAAGGCTCTATACGATTTGATAATAGTGTGATTACCATATATGTATGTTGCCATCCAAATTTAAATGATAAAACAATTTTACAAAACAATTTTAGCAAAAAAAAAAAAAGAACTGTTACTATAAAGAGTAGTTGTCTTCAACTTGTATATCCTCCAAAATCACACTTCAAAACATATATACAACCACTATCTCTTTCTTTACTTTGATGATATGCTTTAATTCTTAGTTACTTTCAGAAGTGCCCTAACCAAAGAATGCACACACATGTGTGTTCACCACTTGTAAGTAGTACATGGCCTCTGGATAATAAAACCAAACATTTGTTTTGAGGAAACATTTAAAAATAAAACCTAAAGTATTATAAATGCTTAATAAACCATTTTTATTCCCCTCTACACTATGTTGGTGAGCGAAGGACCCTTTGGATCCTCTGATGTCTTTATTCAAAATATTATATGATCATTGAAAAATATACTGTCGGAAACCAAAAATCTCCCTGTATTATTATCCCTTTTTCTTCCAAATTATTATTCCCTAACTAGAATCTTTTAATACCATATATTATAATTCTAATACATGTTTTTCAATCCCACGGCGGGGATACATGTAAATGATATGGACTAATCATAACTTAGAAATATTTCTGACACAAGCAGGAGTATACAAATGATGCTTGTAGTCTGTAATCATAGCAAGAAAAAATATCTTCCAATCTCTACCAGCTTAGATTATTTGATGATGTTATTCACACATATTATATAAAATCGACATGCAAATCTACAAAGATTGTTGCACTACTTATGTGAGACATAGACCATCGTTAACCATACCAAACAAGAAAAGCCATGTGAAACAAGTTGGTGTGTATTGGACTTATGCGTCCCTCTCCACTTGCAAAGATTAATGACACTCTTAATACAATATTTGCAAGCATTGCCACTGATTCTGTTAGCAATTGGGACAAGAGCTTCAGCATATGTAGATGAAATGAAGTTGACTGTCTGTTACCTCTACGGGAGGCAGTGAACGTGAATGTATCATGTTATGTGTTTAGGACATGTATTTTTCTTTTTTATTTTCTTAACGGTCTTTCGCATTTCAATATAGATCAAACATAGGACATGTATATACTCTTGAGATAACAAAGTCTTGCAATTAGTGGAATTAGTAATATGCAGAAAATGAGTGGAGTGATAGCAAATGCTACAAGGCAGAAAGCTTGTTTGAACAATTGTGATGGCGTTATGTTGGTTAGCTTGAAAACTTGTGAGATGCTGTGATATTGTTACTATTGATCATTGTTTTGTTATGTTATCTTTAAGAGAACAAAGTCAGCTACAGATTCTTCTATTTTATACTCATATCCTTCCACTTCATCTTACACTCTCCTGTTTCCTCATGTCACATCTCTGTTTGTATGGTGTTTAAATATGTGAAATACAGTATTGTAAAAGAAAATGCAAAAGACAAATTTCAAGATAGAAAATATCGAAATTTCATTCCCTCAACAATCAGAATACAAAAGCATTGCCGGCGAGGCAAAGGATAAAAGAAAAACAAAGACTTTGGATTTAAATAAACAAAGAAGCAAAGGAACACAAAAAGCGCTCCTAAATCAAAATGACAGTAAGAATCAAAAGAGATTTTTGTTATTATTTTTCACACACTGCAAACTCTTTAATTCTTCACACATCTTCTTCATTCCTCCTCAGCAAGAGGAACAGCCTTAGCCTACAAGGGAACAACACAGTAACCGCATTAGTGACAAACAAAAGTGTGTAAGAAAGCCACCACAAGTATATGAGATAATGAAGCATACCAGTGGGCGATACTTCAATGCATAGAACATCTCAAGGTAACGACGGCTCTCAAGACGGTCAAGGTTCGAGACATGCTTCCAGAATCCATACACTCCGGTCAATGTCAGGAGCCTCTGTGAGTATATCTGCCAGGTGTATCTGCAAAAGACCACACAAAAAGATTAATCCTCTGAGGCCCTAATGAACTAGTTCAAGAACAGGCAGGCATGAGTTATTCTCTTACTTCTCCTCAATCCTCTGAAGCCCTCCCTTTGAGATCTGATCCCAGTGAGATGGATCTTTCTTACACTTGGTGAAGAAGTCAGCAAGAGTGTCAGCAGCCTGATCACCATGGTAAGGGTCAATGTGGAAGCCTGACTTGCCGTGCACAATGATCTCAGCTGGACCACCTTTGCAAGTGGCGAAAGTAGGTAAACCACAGGTCATAGCCTCCACAACAGTCAGACCAAAGGCTTCATACAACGCAGGCTGCACAAAGGCTCCCTTGGTGTCACAGATGTAACGGTAGAGCTCACCGTTCCTAACCCTGTTCATCTGGGAAGAGATCCACCTGAACTGACCGTTCAGCTTGTATTGATCAATGAGGTCATATATTTTCTTCATCTCAGCCTTCTCTTCGTTGTCCTTTGACTCTTTCCTCCTGTCTCCTCCCACAACCACCAAGTTAACAAGCTCACGAGGCGCTTGTTCTTCCCGTACCACTCAACGAGACCTGACAAGTTCTTGACACGGTCTAGTCTAGCCATCGTGAAGAGAATGGGCTTCTTCTTGTCCTTGAGCACACATCTTTTTCAAAACAAGAACATAAAAGATTAGAAGATCCACAAACAAAACGTAACCAAATATGAAAGAAAGAGTGTTTAAAAGCTTACAAGTGCTCTTTGTTTTCAACATCGCTGTAGAGTAGCTCCTCGATCTCAGGGTGGAACTTAGTCAATCTACGCTTCTCCTCTGTGTAAGGGAAGTAGATGCTCATATCAGCACCAGGGGAGACAATGTTGAACTTAGGATCAAACACATCGATTCCGTGGACAACACGGTACAGTCCAGGAAGAGTGAAGGCCGTGTGGCTCTCGTACTGCCCAACAGTGTCCTTGCTGCAAAAAATGAGTAAACAAGATCCATTCTTATACTGAAACAACAACTTCTCTTACACTATTGGTTCTTCAATACATTCAATATCTTTACCTTCCAGCAATTTCTTGGAGAGTACTGGTGATGATGAAATCGGTGTGGTTCATTGCAAATAAATCTGCAGTGAACTGGCATGAGAAATGGTACTTATCGTCAAGCTTCTTCCAGTAGATGTCTGAATCCGGGTACTTTGTCTTCTCCAGAGCGTGAGCAATGGTGCACTGTGAGAAAGAATGCACACAGCATTAGCTTGAAGCTTGACAAAATATGAAACATCTAAACTAAGGGAGGTGCCTAACCTGAGTGACACCAAGTTTGTGTGCCAATAAAGAAGCAACGAGGTTTCCATCACTGTAGTTCCCAATGATAAGGTCAGGCTTCCCCTTCAACTCTTTGGCAAGCTCAACCGCAGCATCCTCGGTGTAAGTCTCAAGATATGGCCAGACTTCGAATCTTGAGATCCATTTGCGAACTATACCCTTCTCTGTTCTGAAGGGCACACGGAGAATATCACAGTACTCAGATCCATCAACTCTTTCAAGACGCTCACCACATGTGGTTCCTACCGCATCAGGGAGCAATCGAGTGAGCTGCCAACAAAAGCAAAACACAAAAAGTGAGATTCAGACATCTACAAGAAGCCAAGGTTGGAGCAGAATAAACTAAGAGCTTACGATAAGAATTCTAGGAGTAAAATTGAGTCCTTGTTGCTTAATACGTTGGAGCATCTCTGTCTCCAAAGCACGGACTTGATCCAGAATGTAAACAACCTGCAACATCACAAAAAGTTTGAGCTCATCTCTACTAAAAGGAAGAGGGAAAGAGAATGTGGGTCCTGACCTGACCACCAGTGTCAGGGTAACCAAGAACATTGTCCTGAGCAAAGTAACCATGTGGAGAGAGGATCACAACATTGAACACCATTGGGATTCTGCCAAGAAAGGTCTCGAGAGTGCAAGGGTCAGGGGCCTCGAGAAGGTCCAAAAGAAGACGGATCATGTCAAGGACACGCTCGGCATTGTTTCCCCATCCCCTCTCAAGACCAATCTCCTCAAACTTGGCCTCAAAGTCTTCATAAGGTGTTTCGGGTGAAAGCTCGGCCAGATACTCCTCTGCTTTCCTCAAGATGTGTTGCAGATTGTTGAGGTTTTGGATTTTCTCGTTCAACATCAGATTCTACACATTAAAACACACAAATCATTCAGACAAGATTCTGAGTTTAAAGAAGACAAAGATTCTCAGAGAGATGAACAGTCACCTTTCCCTGGTGGCTGTGAAGTTGAAGGAACTTAAGCAGTGGAAGCAAACTGTCCTTTTCATGGAAGAGTTTAGCCGAGAGGTGGCGGTTAAGGAACTCAACACCATCTCCAATGTACTTTGGGAGCGTTGGGCGAGGGACAGAAGCATTGAATGGCTCAAAATCAAGCTCAAGAGTGAAATCACCATTCTTACTGCGATTCAAAAGTGACATACTTGAGTGTGTAAAAGCAAAACAGAACATAAGTTAGAAAATGGTTTTAGACATACACTCCATCAACAAGTTCTTCCTTGAAATGAAGAAACTCAGCAGGCTGAAGCTCCTCAACAACAAGAGCATGGAGATTGACTCTTATGTACTCCCAAACACCAGGCCTTGGCCTCACAGCAAGTGCAACCCATGGTGGCAACACTATTGCTTCCTGTTTTTTTTTACCCATACCAATACAAAAAAAGAAGATCAAAACTTTTTACCAAAAGTGAAAACTTTTAACCAAAAGATCAAATCTTTCAGTACAAAAAAAAAGACTAGAACTTTCACATACCAAATAGATCAAAACATTATACCAAAAGATTAAACCTTTTTACAAAAGAGATCAAAATTTTAACTACCAAAATGACCAAAACTCTCACTACCATCAAGATTAAAACTTACCAAAAGACCAAAACTTTCACTACCAAAAAGACCAAAACTCTCACTACCAAAAAGATCAAAAGTTTCAGTAATAACCCATTTGAGTGGAAATGTACCTGAGTGGTTTTGAGAAGGTCGAAGAAAGCACCACCTTCAATCTTCTTCTGGTTTCTTCAGGCAAAGCCTCGAATTCAGCAATGATCTGGTTTTGTTGCAAGATGCCTTTACCTTTGGCTTCAATCCTACAAAATCATCATGTGCAAGTGTGATCACACTTTTGTTTTCTCTTCGTCATTGAAAAAGTTGATTGATTTGGGGAATACCTGGAAAGCAAGGCAAGGACTTCGTTTCTTTGAGCAACGAGCGTTTGGTTCAAACGCTCACGCTGGCTGTGGACGCGCGTTAACACACCGTTCACCATTAATCCGAAAGAGACAACAGAAAGTGTTTTTTGGAAACTGCAGAGAGAAAATAAAAGAGATACAAGAAAAACTTATGAATAAGAATGATGAGTCTTTGCATTGCCCACATTCACATTTTATACTAGAAAAACTATGGGTTTAGATAATTTTAATATATATTTATTGACCTTATTGATCAAATACTTGACCTTTTCTATCTATAGATTAATAAAAATATTTTCCGATCTTCTTACTAAACTTGAGATAATATTAACTAGAATTGCGAGAGAAAAGATTGGTGAAAGAATCCAAATAGAGATGAAATAAAAGAAAAAGATACGAGTAATGACTACTCAAAAATTCATAGAAAATTAATTTGTTAAAGATTACAAAAAACTGTTAGAGAAATTTCAACTTCTTATTTTTAGCGGGCTCTTCACATGCCAAATCGTCAAGTTGTAGACAAGCCATTTAACTTCTCTCAAGTAAATGACATACTGATACTACACATTTCTTGTTATCACCATTTTGTTATCTAAGGGCATCATTATTCGTGGTCCCTCGGTTGAAGTCCCTTAGCGGAAAGTTCCTTAACTTTCCGCTAAGGGACTTCAACCGAGGAACCACCAATAATGATGCCCTAAGGTCCCGAAAGGCGCTATACGATTTGATAATAGTGTGATTAGCATAGTTTTATGTTGCCATACAAATTTAAACGATCAAACAATTTTACAAAACAATTTTAGCAAAAAAAAAAAAAGAACTGTTACTATAAAGAGTAGTTGTCTTCAACTTGTATATCCCCAAAATCACACTTCAAAACATATATACAACCACTATCTCTTTCTTTACTTTGATGATATGCTTTAATTCTTAGTTACTTTCAGAAGTGCCCTAACCAAAGAATGCACACACATGTGTGTTCACCACTTGTAAGTAGTACATGGCCTCTGGATAATAAAACCAAGCATTTGTTTTGAGGAAACATTTAAAAACAAAACCTAAAGTATAATAAATGCTCAATAAAGCATTTTATTCCCCTCTACACTATGTTGGTGAGCGAAGGACCCTTTTGGATCCTCTGATGTCTTTATTCAAAATATTATATGATCATTGAAAAATATACTGTCGGAAACCAAAAATCTCCCTGTATTATTATCCCTTTTTCTTCCAAATTATTATTCCCTAACTAGAATCTTTTAATACCATATATTATAATTCTAATACATGTTTTTCAATCCCACGGCGGGGATACATGTAAATGATATGGACTAATCATAACTTAGAAATATTTCTGACACAAGCAGGAGTATACAAATGATGCTTGTAGTCTGTAATCATAGCAAGAAAAAATATCTTCCAATCTCTACCAGCTTAGATTATTTGATGATGTTATTCACACATATTATATAAAATCGACATGCAAATCTACAAAGATTGTTGCACTACTTATGTGAGACATAGACCATCGTTAACCATACCAAACAAGAAAAGCCATGTGAAACAAGTTGGTGTGTATTGGACTTATGCGTCCCTCTCCACTTGCAAAGATTAATGACACTCTTAATACAATATTTGCAAGCATTGCCACTGATTCTGTTAGCAATTGGGACAAGAGCTTCAGCATATGTAGATGAAATGAAGTTGACTGTCTGTTACCTCTACGGGAGGCAGTGAACGTGAATGTATCATGTTATGTGTTTAGGACATGTATTTTTCTTTTTTATTTTCTTAACGGTCTTTCGCATTTCAATATAGATCAAACATAGGACATGTATATACTCTTGAGATAACAAAGTCTTGCAATTAGTGGAATTAGTAATATGCAGAAAATGAGTGGAGTGATAGCAAATGCTACAAGGCAGAAAGCTTGTTTGAACAATTGTGATGGCGTTATGTTGGTTAGCTTGAAAACTTGTGAGATGCTGTGATATTGTTACTATTGATCATTGTTTTGTTATGTTATCTTTAAGAGAACAAAGTCAGCTACAGATTCTTCTATTTTATACTCATATCCTTCCACTTCATCTTACACTCTCCTGTTTCCTCATGTCACATCTCTGTTTGTATGGTGTTTAAATATGTGAAATACAGTATTGTAAAAGAAAATGCAAAAGACAAATTTCAAGATAGAAAATATCGAAATTTCATTCCCTCAACAATCAGAATACAAAAGCATTGCCGGCGAGGCAAAGGATAAAAGAAAAACAAAGACTTTGGATTTAAATAAACAAAGAAGCAAAGGAACACAAAAAGCGCTCCTAAATCAAAATGACAGTAAGAATCAAAAGAGATTTTTGTTATTATTTTTCACACACTGCAACCTCTTTTCTTCAAGCTCTTTAATGGTTCCGCATCTTCTTCATTCCTCCTCAGCAAGAGGAACAGCCTTAGCCTACAAGGGAACAACACAGTAACCGCATTAGTGACAAACAAAAGTGTGTAAGAAAGCCACCACAAGTATATGAGATAATGAAGCATACCAGTGGGCGATACTTCAATGCATAGAACATCTCAAGGTAACGACGGCTCTCAAGACGGTCAAGGTTCGAGACATGCTTCCAGAATCCATACACTCCGGTCAATGTCAGGAGCCTCTGTGAGTATATCTGCCAGGTGTATCTGCAAAAGACCACACAAAAAGATTAATCCTCTGAGGCCCTAATGAACTAGTTCAAGAACAGGCAGGCATGAGTTATTCTCTTACTTCTCCTCAATCCTCTGAAGCCCTCCCTTTGAGATCTGATCCCAGTGAGATGGATCTTTCTTACACTTGGTGAAGAAGTCAGCAAGAGTGTCAGCAGCCTGATCACCATGGTAAGGGTCAATATGGAAGCCAGATTTGCCGTGCACAATGATCTCAGCTGGACCACCTTTGCAAGTGGCGAAAGTTGGTAACCCACAGGTCATGGCCTCCACAACAGTCAGACCAAAGGCTTCATACAGCGCTGGCTGCACGAAGGCTCCCTTGGTGTCACAGATGTAACGGTAGAGCTCACCGTTCCTAACCCTGTTCATCTGGGAAGAGATCCACCTGAACTGACCGTTCAGCTTGTATTGATCAATGAGGTCATATATTTTCTTCATCTCAGCCTTCTCTTCGTTGTCCTTTGACTCTTTCCTCCTGTCTCCTCCCACAACCACCAAGTTAACAAGCTCACGCAGGCGTTTGTTCTTCCCGTACCACTCAACGAGACCTGACAAGTTCTTGACACGGTCTAGTCTAGCCATCGTGAAGAGAATGGGCTTCTTCTTGTCCTTGAGCACACATCTTTTTCAAAACAAGAACATAAAAGATTAGAAGATCCACAAACAAAACGTAACCAAATATGAAAGAAAGAGTGTTTAAAAGCTTACAAGTGCTCTTTGTTTTCAACATCGCTGTAGAGTAGCTCCTCGATCTCAGGGTGGAACTTAGTCAATCTACGCTTCTCCTCTGTGTAAGGGAAGTAGATGCTCATATCAGCACCAGGGGAGACAATGTTGAACTTAGGATCAAACACATCGATTCCGTGGACAACACGGTACAGTCCAGGAAGAGTGAAGGCCGTGTGGCTCTCGTACTGCCCAACAGTGTCCTTGCTGCAAAAAATGAGTAAACAAGATCCATTCTTATACTGAAACAACAACTTCTCTTACACTATTGGTTCTTCAATACATTCAATATCTTTACCTTCCAGCAATTTCTTGGAGAGTACTGGTGATGATGAAATCGGTGTGGTTCATTGCAAATAAATCTGCAGTGAACTGGCATGAGAAATGGTACTTATCGCCAAGCTTCTTCCAGTAGATGTCTGAATCCGGGTACTTTGTCTTCTCCAGAGCGTGAGCAATGGTGCACTGTGAGAAAGAATGCACACAGCATTAGCTTGAAGCTTGACAAAATATGAAACATCTAAACTAAGGGAGGTGCCTAACCTGAGTGACACCAAGTTTGTGTGCCAATAAAGAAGCAACGAGGTTTCCATCACTGTAGTTCCCAATGATAAGGTCAGGCTTCCCTTCAACTCTTTGGCAAGCTCAACCGCAGCATCCTCGGTGTAAGTCTCAAGATATGGCCAGACTTCGAATCTTGAGATCCATTTGCGAACTATACCCTTCTCTGTTCTGAAGGGCACACGGAGAATATCACAGTACTCAGATCCATCAACTCTTTCAAGACGCTCACCACATGTGGTTCCTACCGCATCAGGGAGCAATCGAGTGAGCTGCCAACAAAAGCAAAACACAAAAAGTGAGATTCAGACATCTACAAGAAGCCAAGGTTGGAGCAGAATAAACTAAGAGCTTACGATAAGAATTCTAGGAGTAAAATTGAGTCCTTGTTGCTTAATACGTTGGAGCATCTCTGTCTCCAAAGCACGGACTTGATCCAGAATGTAAACAACCTGCAACATCACAAAAAGTTTGAGCTCATCTCTACTAAAAGGAAGAGGGAAAGAGAATGTGGGTCCTGACCTGACCACCAGTGTCAGGGTAACCAAGAACATTGTCCTGAGCAAAGTAACCATGTGGAGAGAGGATCACAACATTGAACACCATTGGGATTCTGCCAAGAAAGGTCTCGAGAGTGCAAGGGTCAGGGGCCTCGAGAAGGTCCAAAAGAAGACGGATCATGTCAAGGACACGCTCGGCATTGTTTCCCCATCCCCTCTCAAGACCAATCTCCTCAAACTTGGCCTCAAAGTCTTCATAAGGTGTTTCGGGTGAAAGCTCGGCCAGATACTCCTCTGCTTTCCTCAAGATGTGTTGCAGATTGTTGAGGTTTTGGATTTTCTCGTTCAACATCAGATTCTACACATTAAAACACACAAATCATTCAGACAAGATTCTGAGTTTAAAGAAGACAAAGATTCTCAGAGAGATGAACAGTCACCTTTCCCTGGTGGCTGTGAAGTTGAAGGAACTTAAGCAGTGGAAGCAAACTGTCCTTTTCATGGAAGAGTTTAGCCGAGAGGTGGCGGTTAAGGAACTCAACACCATCTCCAATGTACTTTGGGAGCGTTGGGCGAGGGACAGAAGCATTGAATGGCTCAAAATCAAGCTCAAGAGTGAAATCACCATTCTTACTGCGATTCAAAAGTGACATACTTGAGTGTGTAAAAGCAAAAACAGAACATAAGTTAGAAAATGGTTTTAGACATACGCTCCATCAACAAGTTCTTCCTTGAAATGAAGAAACTCAGCAGGCTGAAGCTCCTCAACAACAAGAGCATGGAGATTGACTCTTATGTACTCCCAAACACCAGGCCTTGGCCTCACAGCAAGTGCAACCCATGGTGGCAACACTATTGCTTCCTGTTTTTTTTTACCCATACCAATACAAAAAAAGAAGATCAAAACTTTTTACCAAAAGTGAAAACTTTTAACCAAAAGATCAAATCTTTCAGTACAAAAAAAAAGACTAGAACTTTCACATACCAAATAGATCAAAACATTATACCAAAAGATTAAACCTTTTTACAAAAGAGATCAAAATTTTAACTACCAAAATGACCAAAACTCTCACTACCATCAAGATTAAAACTTACCAAAAGACCAAAACTTTCACTACCAAAAAGACCAAAACTCTCACTACCAAAAAGATCAAAAGTTTCAGTAATAACCCATTTGAGTGGAAATGTACCTGAGTGGTTTTGAGAAGGTCGAAGAAAGCACCACCTTCAATCTTCTTCTGGGTTTCTTCAGGCAAAGCCTCGAATTCAGCAATGATCTGGTTTTGTTGCAAGATGCCTTTACCTTTGGCTTCAATCCTACAAAATCATCATGTGCAAGTGTGATCACACTTTTGTTTTCTCTTCGTCATTGAAAAAGTTGATTGATTTGGGGAATACCTGGAAAGCAAGGCAAGGACTTCGTTTCTTTGAGCAACGAGCGTTTGGTTCAAACGCTCACGCTGGCTGTGGACGCGCGTTAACACACCGTTCACCATTAATCCGAAAGAGACAACAGAAAGTGTTTTTTGGAAACTGCAGAGAGAAAATAAAAGAGATACAAGAAAAACTTATGAATAAGAATGATGAGTCTTTGCATTGCCCACATTCACATTTTATACTAGAAAAACTATGGGTTTAGATAATTTTAATATATATTTATTGACCTTATTGATCAAATACTTGACCTTTTCTATCTATTCTAGCCTTGCATCTTCCCAAGGTATTACGAAAAGAACCGTAGAGGTTAAAACTGATAAAATGATATTTTATGAACTATACTATGACGTGTACAAACTGAAAATGATATTTTATGACACGATCTTTATCCAAACAATTTTATTAGTTTCGTTAAACATTCCTACCCACCATCCGTTTAAAAGCAATGGTGTTTAGGCATCCTCATGATATGTATCTTCGTCACATTTTAAATGTAAGTGTGACCTTATAAAAGTGGATGCAAATATCCATGCCATACAATACATTAAAAGAAAATTAGACATCCACCAAATTAAAAATAAGAACAAATCTAAAGAAAAACTATACAATTTTTCTAGAACAGTATCAGTACTCTATAGTGGATTCCATATTTGGATATAGTTTTTTATAGAAAATGATTCCGCATGCAAAATAATTTTCTAAAAATGTTAAATTATATTAAAGAAAATGAAACTCATTTTTCTTTGGAAAACAGCTGGAAAATTCTTCTTGAAAAAATTCCTCTTTAAAAAAGCGAGAAAATAGAATACATGCACGACTGATTCTCTAGAATAAAAAGACGTTTGCTGTTTTTCTTCTAACCAGAGATTTTTCATGCTAGAATTTTCTAAGGCAAAAGGACAATCATTTTCTGTTGTTATAAGAATAATAAACAAAAATTCTTGTCTCTCTAGCTAGCTTTAGAATAATAATAATAATAATAATAATAATAATAATAATAATAATAATAACTTAAAACAAAAACTAAAAGCTGAGAAGAAGAAAACCTTGGAGTACAGAGAAGTGTTTTTAGTGAATTGTGGTGGTATTGCTCAGCAGATCTTCATATTTATAGAGACGCATTATTAAAGATCAATGCAATGTTTGGTAAGTTTTATCAAAAAAAAAAAAAAAACAAAACGGATAACTTGTTTCCTTTTACATTTCTTTTCTTGGGCTCCAAACCGAGAAAACGAGAGAAATGGATTTGAAAGTCAAAAAAAAAACGTTTTAGGGAAAGTGATAGTTTTGGATAGTGAAGTGTATACATTTTTTATAGATATTTAATAAGATGTATATACGAACAATTAATTACCAATATATTATCCTCTTTTTTCGAAACACCACCAATATATTATCCTCAAATAGGTAATATCCGATCTGATCTTTGGATTAAGGAGGTAGAGTAAAATTTGATCTAAATGATCTCTCTAATCTAATACTTGGCCAACAAGAACGTTTATTAATGAAAAATGGTTTTGACCAAACCAGACGGAAACATTGCATTAACATTTCTGTCTATATTTTCCTACTAATATAAAAATACTTACAAAAAGTATATATTTAGATGTAATTTTTTTAATAAATGCAAAAGACAATTATAACTCTGTCTAATTATTTTTAGTTTAAAATAAACCCACAACTAGTTTTTTTTTCTTTATTTGTAAATGACCTGTATTGTATCTTTCTTCTGTTGTTGCAAATAAAATATTCAAGAAACCTCTATAGGTTGAAATATAAGCTGTTAACAGCTCTCCCTCAATTCATCTTCCAATACTTTTTATCTAAGATTTCTTTAGGATTAACTTTACTTTTTATTTCCTTAATTCAGTTAATTGATTCTATTCATTCTCATAATTTTAAAATTAGTATACTTTTACTAACTAGGTCTATGACTTATTATTCGAGATTCATTATGGATCCGTTTAGAAAATAAGATATCCGGAACATTCGAACCCAGATCCATATAATAAAATCTCAGATCTGTCAAAACTGAATCCGGATATCTTGATTTTAGGTACGAATATCCAGATTCGGATCCATATTTTTAGAATATATTAACTTTTTAATTTTATTAATAATTATATTGATATATTAATATTTATATATAAATTAGTTTTATAATATTATTTTAAATTTTTTAATATTATATACATATATGTATATATATATATATAAATATTGTATAAATATTTAGTTTATGTATTATTCTAATTTTTTTAGTGTTTTAAAAATATTTTTTGTTTTAAATTATATTTACGAATTCTGATTCAGATCCGGATACCTGCGAATAGTACAATATTTAGACGGATATTCGGAAGCTACAAATCTGGATCCGAATGCTAAATCTACAGATCCGACGAATCTAGATCCAGATACCTTAAATTTTCTGGATATCTGGAACCTTTCCACTCCTACTATTAACAATCTTTACTAAAATGATGAAGGTGATGGAAAATGTATTGATGTAGAAATAGATCACTAAACATATGTATAATGCATAAGTTAAAAAAAAAAATTATCATCTAGGTAACTAGGTTATGACACAAAGTAATAAAGTTAAGTTGATGCTTGGACAGAGTGACACAAAGACGTCGGTCACTGATTTCCAAAACATCGTTCACTCTGCAATTCAAATAAAATATTCAAGAAACCTCTATAGGTTGAAATATAAGCTGTTAACAGCTCTCCTCAATTCATCTTCCAATACTTTTATCTAAGATTTCTTTAGGATTAACTTTACTTTTTATTTCCTTAATTCAGTTGATTGATTGTTACCGTAAATGTTCTAAATATCCAAAATTTAATATAGAACTATATATGTCGACTAATCAAGTTTTTATTTCAAAAAATATTCACAACAAAAAAATTCTAGAAAATTAAAATATGACTGTAGAAAATTTTATTTCCATAACAAAAAAAATAGTACTTCACAAAATTACAATAAATAAAATTACAGCAAATAAATCTACAACTTCCTTTTTACAGCAAAAAACATAAAACTACGGCTCATTCCAATCACCCCCAAATCCCTTAACATATTTCTCCTTCGGTTTTCATGCTATGCTTTGTGCTATTAACATTATTTATCAATTCTCAAATAATATTCAAAGGATTTAAGAATAATAAGAAAAATGTTTAAATGATTATAAGTTTTGTTAATGCAGATGTAAATTTGAGCTATTTTAGGGTTGGACAAAAAATCCAAATCCAAAGAACCGAACCGAATCCGATTCAAGTAGTACCGAATCCGAACAAAAATTGATTCAATATCCGAATGGGTTCAAAATTTTGGTATTTAGATAACCAAACCCGAATCCGACCCGAACCAAAGTATTTCGGGTACCCGAATGTATCCGAAATAGGTTTATATACCTAAATGTATTAATTATTTTTAGATTTATTGTATATTAAAACATCCAAAATATATAGGATACTTTTAAGTTGTCCATAAAACTTGAAAATATATATAACTAGTCAAAAGTAAATGTATAAATAACTAAAGTATACTCAATACACCAAAAATATTTGAAATACATATTGATTCTCTATCCAAATATTCAAACTAAACCAATTTATTGTTAAGTTTACGTATTTTGACATATGTTATTCAAATTTATATGTAATATATTTTTTGTTTATAGATTTTGAGAAATTTAAATTATACAATAAATTTTAAAATTATAAAAATAATTTAAATAGGTTATCCAAATCCGAATCGAATCTGCAAAGATCCGAACCAACCCAAATCGAAATTTAGAAATACTCTAATGGAGTTGAATTCTTGTACACCTTCCAAACCTGAATAAATCTGAACCGAATCCGATTCAAGTAGTACCGAATCCGAACAAAAATTGATTCAATATCCGAATGGGTTCAAAATTTTGGTATTTAGATAACCAAACCGAATCCGACCGAACCAAAGTATTTCGGCACCAATGTATCCAAATAGGTTTATATACCTAAATGTATTAATTATTTTTAGATTTATTGTATATTAAAACATCCAAAATATATAGGATACTTTTAAGTTGTCCATAAAACTTGAAAATATATATAACTAGTCAAAAGTAAATGTATAAATAACTAAAGTATACTCAATACACCAAAAATATTTGAAATACATATTGATTCTCTATCCAAATATTCAAACTAAACCAATTTATTGTTAAGTTTACGATTTTGACATATGTTATTCAAATTTATATGTAATATATTTTTGTTTATAGATTTTGAGAAATTTAAATTATACAATAAATTTTAAAATTATAAAAATAATTTAAATAGGTTATCCAAATCCGAATCGAATCTGCAAAGATCCGAACCGAACCCAAATCGAAATTTAGAAATACTCTAATGGAGTTGAATTCTTGTACACCTTCCAAACCTGAATAAATCTGAACCGAATCCGATTCAAGTAGTACCGAATCCGAACAAAAATTGATTCAATATCCGAATGGGTTCAAAATTTTGGTATTTAGATAACCAAACCAATCCGACCGAACCAAAGTATTTCGGCACCAATGTATCCGAAATAGGTTTATATACCTAAATGTATTAATTATTTTTAGATTTATTGTATATTAAAACATCCAAAATATATAGGATACTTTTAAGTTGTCCATAAAACTTGAAAATATATATAACTAGTCAAAAGTAAATGTATAAATAACTAAAGTATACTCAATACACCAAAAATATTTGAAATACATATTGATTCTCTATCCAAATATTCAAACTAAACCAATTTATTGTTAAGTTTACGATTTTGACATATGTTATTCAAATTTATATGTAATATATTTTTGTTTATAGATTTTGAGAAATTTAAATTATACAATAAATTTTAAAATTATAAAAATAATTTAAATAGGTTATCCAAATCCGAATCGAATCTGCAAAGATCCGAACCGAACCCAAATCGAAATTTAGAAATACTCTAATGGAGTTGAATTCTTGTACACCTTCCAAACCTGAATAAATCTGAACCGAATCCGATTCAAGTAGTACCGAATCCGAACAAAAATTGATTCAATATCCGAATGGGTTCAAAATTTTGGTATTTAGATAACCAAACCAATCCGACCGAACCAAAGTATTTCGGCACCAATGTATCCGAAATAGGTTTATATACCTAAATGTATTAATTATTTTTAGATTTATTGTATATTAAAACATCCAAAATATATAGGATACTTTTAAGTTGTCCATAAAACTTGAAAATATATATAACTAGTCAAAAGTAAATGTATAAATAACTAAAGTATACTCAATACACCAAAAATATTTGAAATACATATTGATTCTCTATCCAAATATTCAAACTAAACCAATTTATTGTTAAGTTTACGATTTTGACATATGTTATTCAAATTTATATGTAATATATTTTTGTTTATAGATTTTGAGAAATTTAAATTATACAATAAATTTTAAAATTATAAAAATAATTTAAATAGGTTATCCAAATCCGAATCGAATCTGCAAAGATCCGAACCGAACCCAAATCGAAATTTAGAAATACTCTAATGGAGTTGAATTCTTGTACACCTTCCAAACCTGAATAAATCTGAACCGAATCCGATGGATATCCTAACTTCCACTCTAGCTATTTCACAGAAAGGGTAAGATTACAAGAAAATTACAAGTGTTAGTTAAGCAAAGAATGAAGGCATGATATATGGGAAAAAGATAAAATTAAAACTAAAAAAAAAAAATTATCATCTAGGTAACTAGGTTATGACACAAAGTAATAAAGTTAAGTTGATGCTTGGACAGAGTGACACAAAGACGTCGGTCACTGATTTCCAAAAAACATCGTTCACTCTGCAATTCAAATGCAATTTGACCAGAAGATAGCATTCGTCGCTTTGCACAAATTAATGGTGCCTGATAAGATTCGGTAAGTCTTACGAAATCAAGTTGGAGTGAAATGTGCAACAAAACGTTGAAATGGTTTTCAATGTAAACCCGTTAATGGTTTGTCATTCATTGACTACAATTTGTTTTGTTGGGTCGAAACCATTGGCTAGGTTATTATTGGTTTTAAATAGATACTATTTGGTGTATATTAATATTAGTATGTTTTCTTCATGTGTCAGCTACCACCCACGTGACGAGAAAGACGAAGGGTAACACGCGGAGTGAAGGTATTTGTGAATCTAGGAGCTACACCAACTAAACAGGAGATGTACTTTGGATTAGGCAAATGTTGATGGTGATGTTGCCTTTCCACCGACTTCCGGTTATAAAATAACATATTTGTGTAACAATTTGTATTAAGATTTGAGTTTTACTCAAATATTGATTATTTCAACGTCGTACGTAAAGAGGGAATGAGTAATCTTTGGTCCACTAAGTACTATACTAACACAGTCCGCTGTTATTTGCTTCTGTGGGTGTGGAATGGTTTTTGAGGTAAGTGGTATTGGGCTCGTTTATTTGTTGAGAAAATTACGTAATTAAGCACTTTAATTTAATTGTATGGTTGTTGACAAAATAAAAATAGTAGTATTTTTTGAGAAAGAAATTAAATAGCTGTGCATATAATTTAGAGTAAGTGGGGTAGGTTAGATATATACTAATGCGACTTTGTTTCTCTCTATTACTCTCTATACTACATTTTTTAAACATTTTTGGGGTTGATTGATTGTTACCGTAAATGTTCTAAATATCCAAAATTTAATATAGAACTATATATGTCGACTAATCAAGTTTTTTATTTCAAAAAAATATTCACAACAAAAAAAATTCTAGAAAATTAAAATATGACTGTAGAAAATTTTATTTCCATAACAAAAAAAATAGTACTTCACAAAATTACAATAAATAAAATTACAGCAAATAAATCTACAACTTCCTTTTTACAGCAAAAAACATAAAACTACGGCTCATTCCAATCACCCCCAAATCCCTTAACATATTTCTCCTTCGGTTTTCATGCTATGCTTTGTGCTATTAACATTATTTATCAATTCTCAAATAATATTCAAAGGATTTAAGAATAATAAGAAAAATGTTTAAATGATTATAAGTTTTGTTAATGCAGATGTAAATTTGAGCTATTTTAGGGTTGGACAAAAAATCCAAATCCAAAGAACCGAACCGAATCCGATTCAAGTAGTACCGAATCCGAACAAAAATTGATTCAATATCGAATGGGTTCAAAATTTTGGTATTTAGATAACCAAACCGAATCGACCGAACCAAAGTATTTCTGCACCAATGTATCCGAAATAGGTTTATATACCTAAATGTATTAATTATTTTTAGATTTATTGTATATTAAAACATCCAAAATATATAGGATACTTTTAAGTTGTCCATAAAACTTGAAAATATATATAACTAGTCAAAAGTAAATGTATAAATAACTAAAGTATACTCAATACACAAAAATATTTGAAATACATATTGATTCTCTATCCAAATATTCAAACTAAACCAATTTATTGTTAAGTTTACGATTTTGACATATGTTATTCAAATTTATATGTAATATATTTTTGTTTATAGATTTTGAGAAATTTAAATTATACAATAAATTTTAAAATTATAAAAATAATTTAAATAGGTTATCAAATCGAATCGAATCTGCAAAGATCCGAACCAACCCAAATCGAAATTTAGAAATACTCTAATGGAGTTGAATTCTTGTACACCTTCGAAACCTGAATAAATCTGAACCGAATCCGATTCAAGTAGTACCGAATCCGAACAAAAATTGATTCAATATCCAATGGGTTCAAAATTTTGGTATTTAGATAACCAAACCGAATCGACCGAACCAAAGTATTTCGGCACCAATGTATCCGAAATAGGTTTATATACCTAAATGTATTAATTATTTTTAGATTTATTGTATATTAAAACATCCAAAATATATAGGATACTTTTAAGTTGTCCATAAAACTTGAAAATATATATAACTAGTCAAAAGTAAATGTATAAATAACTAAAGTATACTCAATACACCAAAAATATTTGAAATACATATTGATTCTCTATCCAAATATTCAAACTAAACCAATTTATTGTTAAGTTTACGTATTTTGACATATGTTATTCAAATTTATATGTAATATATTTTTTGTTTATAGATTTTGAGAAATTTAAATTATACAATAAATTTTAAAATTATAAAAATAATTTAAATAGGTTATCCAAATCCGAATCGAATCTGCAAAGATCCGAACCGAACCCAAATCGAAATTTAGAAATACTCTAATGGAGTTGAATTCTTGTACACCTTCCGAAACCTGAATAAATCTGAACCGAATCCGGATGGATATCCGAACGCCCACTCCTAGCTATTTCACAGAAAGGGTAAGATTACAAGAAAATTACAAGTGTTAGTTAAGCAAAGAATGAAGGCATGATATATGGGAAAAAGATAAAATTAAAACTAAAAAAAGAAAAAATAGCAAAAGTGGTTATTCAGCAGTAAACTTTGTAAGCTAGCTCTATAATAATCCTTGTACAATTATGGTTGATATGAATCCTTTAATTCTTTTGCTTTTTGCCTTTTGCCTTTTGCCTAATTACAATTAGCAATAGAGATTCCACCTAACCCTAAAAATAAAGTAAAATCATTGTGGGGGCCTGTGTAATTGCACAAACCAATAGATTTACAGCACTAAACTTTTTTCTTGCTTTTTCTATTCAACAATAGCTAAAGCCTAAAGGTCTATAATTAGCCCTGGGCATTCGGGTCCTCGGTCGGTTCGGGCCGGTCAGATCGGTTCGGTTATTCGGTCTTAGATATTAGGACCCAATCGGTAATTTTAATTTATCGGTTCGGTCGGTTCGGTCTTGTCGGTTCGGTTCGGTTCGGTTCGGTTCGGTTTGGTTCTTTAAATACCAAAATTTTAGATCCATTCGGATATTTCTAAATTTCGGTTCGGTTCGGTTCGGTTCGGTTCGGTTCGGTTCGGTTCGGTTTGGTTCTTTAAATACCAAAATTTTAGATCCATTCGGATATTTCTAAATTTCGGTTCGGTTCGGTTCGGTTCGGTTTGGTTCTTTAAATACCAAAATTTTAGATCCATTCGGATATTTAATCAATTTCGGTCGGGTTCGTATTACTTTTCGGATCGGGTTCGGTTTGGTTCTTTAAATACCAAAATTTTAGATCCATTCGGATATTTCTAAATTTCGGTTCGGTTCGGTTCGGATAACCCATTTAAATTATTTTAAAATTTTAAAATTCATCATATATTTTAAAATACTCAAAATCTATAAACAAAATAATATATTATTTGAATAACACATGTCAAAATACGTAAACTTAACATATAAATTGGTTTGATTTGAATATTTGGATAGAGAATAAATAAATATTTTAAGTATTTTTGGTATTTTGAGTATACTTTAACTATTTAAGACATTTAATTTTGATTATTTGTATATATTTTCAAGTATTTTGGATAAGTTAAAGTATCAAATATATTTTGGATATTTTTTAATATACATTAAATCTAATAAATAATTAATATATAGGTTTATAAATCTATTTCGGATACATTCGGGTACCCGAAATATTTCGGTTCGGATCGGGTTCGGTTTCGGTTCTTTAAATACCAAAATTTTAGATCCATTCGGATATTTCTAAATTTCGGTTCGGTTCGGTTCGGTTCGGTTCGGTTCGGTTCGGTTCGGTTTGGTTCTTTAAATACCAAAATTTTAGATCCATTCGGATATTTAATCAATTTCGGTTCGGGTTCGGTATTACTTTTTCGGATCGGGTTCAGTTCGATTTTTCGGATCCGGGTTTTTTGCCCAGCTCTAGGGTTAATTGTGGTTTCTTTTAAGCTGTAAAATAAAAATTTGTGTAAAATTAGGTTGATAAGTAAGACGGATAAATAGACGACCACAAATATTGGGTAGGAAATATATTTGATTTGATGTTAGCACAATATAGACAGTAATATAAAGAGAATTATGTGTTGATTGTTTCTTACGGATCAATGAGGAGACGAATAACGACTCGAGTTGTTTCTTTGGTGAGGTCAGATCCCTGGACAGAACTGATTTGCTCCACATGTTCATGTATTACTTTCATAAATATATATTAGGTTCGGTCATCAATGTACAAAGTATCATTTAGCTTAGTGGTATAAATGTTGGTGTTTATATCTCAATAACCCGGTTTCGAACCATGAACTTGACACTTTTACACACTTTTTTAAAAATGGAACCTACAAAACGCTGACGTAGTGTGCTGAGGAGCGAGAAAAAATCAACTATTATAATATAGATTTTGCTGGTCAACCATTAGGTAAGTTATCATTGGTTTTAAATAGGAAATATTATGGAAACATTTTAATAAATAAAAAAATTGTAGATGGTTTGTGGTGTATATTATGTTTTCTTCACGTATCTACTAGTCTCACCATCACGTGTCGAGAAAGACGAAGAGTAACACGTGGAGTGAGGGTATTAGTCAATCTAGGAGCTACACCAACTAAACAGGAGATGGACTTTGGATAAGGCCAACGTTGATTGTGATGTTACCTTCCCACCGATTTCCGATTATAAAATAACATATTTTTGTTACAATTTGTAATAACATTTGAGTATTACTCTTTTGACTATTTCAATGTCGTACGGAAAGAGTAATATTTGGTCCACTAAGTGCTATACCAACACAGTCCGCTGTTATTTGCTTCTGTGGGTGTGGGATGGTTTTTGAGTTCAGTGGTATTGGGCTCGTTTATTTCTTGAGAAAATTACGTAACTACGCACTTTAATATAATTGTCGGGTTGTTGACAAAAGAAAAAAGTTTAATAGTTGTGCATATAATTTAGAGGAAGTGGGGTAGGTTATATATAGAGAAAAGACAAAATAAGACTAAATCGAGTTTTGCTCCCAAACCAAGACTCACAAGCTACAAAAATAGAATTTAATGTTTTATCAAAAGTCACAAACTTAGGGTTTAGAGTTAAAGGGTGGAGTTTAGGGTTTAGGGTTTAGAGTTTAGGGTTTAGGGTTTAGATTTTAGGGTTTAGGGTTTAGGGTTTAGAGTTTAGGGTTTAGAGTTTATGGTTTATGGTTTAGGGTTAAAGGTTTAGAGTTTAGGGTTTAGGGTTTAGAGTTGAGAAATGAGGTTTTGGGGATAAGATTTCAAATTTTGAAAAATAAAAAAAATTAAAATTTTCAAATGATAAACTTAAAAATGTGCTATTTTGTTCATTTTAGTTTTTAAGTGTTATTTTTATGATATAAACTTAGAAATGTGTTATTTTGGAGATTTGTCCCCATATATAATACAAATGCGACTTTATTTCTCTCTATACTACATTTTTAACACTTCTATCCCTTGACATATTTCTCCTTCAATTATGGTTGCTATGAATCATAACTACATCGCCATTAGCTCTTTTCCTTTTGCCTAATTACCAATTAGCAATAGAGATTCCACCTAACCCTAAATATAAAGTAAAATCATTGTGGGGGCCTGTGTAATTGCCATAGATTTACAGCACTAAACTTTTTTGTTGCCTTTCCTACTCAACAAAAGCTAAAGGTCTATTTGCCCCAGAAAAAAAGAAAAAAAAAGCTAAAGGTCTATATCTAAACGATGGAAAAACCGAAACCAATTCTCCAGCGTCTCGAAAAATAATGCGTTAATATTATGGTGTTACTATATGAACTAATTATAGAAAAAATAATATATTAGTCGCTCATTTAAACAGCACCTGATCTTCATTAACTGGGAAAATATAATACTAACGTAAAATATGAACATAATAATGTTTTATTTCTAAAATATAAAATTCTTTTTGATTATTTAGGTAAATGTCAAACATGACATGATTTCCATTAGGTTTGCCTAATATTTGGATTTGAAGTTCCATCTTCTTCGAGAATTGATACAAGACTGAAGCAAGCAACACCAAATAGTAAAAGTTCTTTTGCTATATTCGATCATCCATCACTTTCTCTAACAAACCATTTGTTATAATGGATATCTATCACTCACTCACACGTCGCCTTCTCTTAAATAGGGTTTGTATTTTTCTGTTCATTCAAAGACATTAATATGCATATAATAACATCTTGGAAATTTTATATTCCGACAGAGACAAATCTATATGTCAGATTCTCTGTGTTTTACGATATGATTGTTTTCTAGCTATTTGTAGAACCTATGAGAATCTTTATAGCACATTTTTTCTATATACTCCTTAGTCCTTACCTGATAGTTGGAAACTTTTCCATGGATTAAGACTTGTGATTTATATAAAATGATACTTGAGATGCTTTTTTAAATGGAACTTTAAAGCTAAACAAAAATTATGTATCTTAAATATATATACTTCAGCACAACCATTTATTTATCCTCTACAACAATTTATCTGTAGCACCTAAAATCTAGTAAGTAAAATTTCAAGAACTGATATATCGCTATAGTCAATTAACAAAGCAAAAAGTAACTATGGTTTGTGTTATATGTGTTGTAGTTAATTATATTAAGATTATATAGAATTAGTAAAAACTAGTCATCCTATTCGGAGCTGCTAGTTCAACCCGTAAATCTTTCTGACCAAGGGAGCCGTAGAGGTGCAAAAAAAAACCGATCATCCTTAGATCAGGAAAAGTAAAATAAATAAATCGAGGCTTAACGTTTACTAGATGTGGGGCGCATGCAAATTTTGCAAAAGCTATGTGTTTCTGTTGTAGTAATAATATAGCAATAGACACGTCTAGAACATATCTGAAATAAATGGCGTCTCGAGGAACGATGAAAATTATAATAGCAATAATGTTACGAGACATCAGTCACATCAAACAATACTATATGATATTCAAAGGAGAGAATCATCTGGATCCCTGAAAAATCTTCAAACAGTTTGTAACTTAGCTCATACCACAAGGACAATCCCTGAAAGTTTTTATACCAATATGAAAGATCTAAAACCAATAGTACGAGCTCTGGAAGATCCTCTTAACAGTATGAAGATTAGCTCAAAGATCAATAAAATTGCAGGCTCAGCAGGTGGTAGAAGAAATGACTTTTTACCCATAGAAAAGAAGTTACATGATGGATCAATAAACCAAACATATATTTACAGTAGACTACAAACCAGAGAACAATAAAAGATCCTAACAAAAGTCTCAGAATATCATAAGTTTCTCTCCACAAAGATGAGAATTTCCCTAAACTCAAACCTCTCAGCTACTTTTTATTTGCTCCTCTTTATAATGTATAATACCTCATTTGACCGTTTGGTCATCACCGTGAAGTTTCAAATATGTGGTACTGTGAATCTCTCTACCAGTCCCTTCTCCATGTTTGCATCGTAATACCCAAATGTCCACAAGTATGGTTCTTGTTGGAAATGGAAAGTTGAAAGAGCTTCAATGGCAGAGGGCTTCTCCGTATGCTACCCATTGTTTGAAGCTATCAGTAAAATCATCGTGAATCTTTGTGGATGGTTCGCCTTCCATAGGTTCTTTTCCCTGCCAAAGGAAGTATATGTGGTTAAGTTTCAAGTGAGTAACCAACTGACAATATATGCTCTCAAAACAATCGAGTAATCTGAGAACAGAGTGATATGTGGCATGTATGATATAAAGTATGAAACCACGCTGCTGGGATAAGTTTGGCAGACAAATTCTTATATTAACTAATATAGATTGGCCAGATTCTAGCCATTTCAAATTAATTTTGAAGTTTTAATCCGAGGGCTATAAACATTGTAAAAGAAGAGAGTCAACAGAACCATCCATTTATGACAGGTTCAGCTATTTTTGGATATACTCTGCTTGTTAAAATCCTCTACTATAGCATCTGCTTCCGCCTGAGTTGGTTTAAAACTAAGTGTCATTCTAATTTTGAACAACGGTTCATCCAAGTTGCAGAGAAGATATCATTAAGAGACGAGCTAGAACTCATAATCAAGTAACACCAACTCTCACTGCATTAAACTACATAGGGAGATATGCAGAATATAATTTGGAAGGTACTGACCTTCCTGCTGCTTGATCCGTTCTCGCTTATAGCAGGCGTTGACTGTTTTACTTCACTGATGATATTCTCTGATGATGACACTTCCGCGGTTGAATAGCTTGTGAGCGGTGACGGCCTACCAAAACAGCAATGTTTATTAGAAAAATTGTTAAGTCATTCATAGGCTTTTATTGTTATTTTGGTCGTTAATGGTGAAACAACCCTTCATAGATACTTGAAATCTTATGATAACATTTTGGAAGAAACATAATCAGCAGGATTTTAAGAACGATGGCCAATACGATGCTCTAGATATATAACACTTTAAGCTTCTAGTTATATGTGATCTGGTTACTCCATTGACTGCTTAAAAACGTAGTACATCGATTTCTTTATATGCACAGTACTTTTACCTGTACAACTGATCGTTCTCGCATAGATTTTCCGAAGAGGAAAGCCACTCGACATCAACAAAATTTGAGACACTAGATATGTCTTCCTGCTCGGACAAGTAATAGGAGCTACTACCATTATGTTGAATCTTCTTCGCATCTCCAAAAAAATGTGTGCTAGGCATTGACGGAGTACACCTACAGAAGATATTACAACTGAAGTTTCAGACCAACAAGAGATACAAGTAAAGATATAATATGGATGGAATTGGCATGCACAATAGAGCTGCACCAAGCAAAATCATAATGCATACACAGAATAGACACTTAAGCTAAAGGAAACAGCAGTACATATTTTATTTAGCTATAAGCAGAAGAAAATGTAAGAAGGACTTTAAACAAACCTCGATAATGATACATCCCCAGCAGCTGGCATATCTGGTGATGACTCTGAAGTTACATGATTCACTTGGCGTGAAGACACGAAGCCTTTATGTGATATGCTTTCATGCTTGCTACTCATTGCGGACATCGGTGTGCGACTTTCATGCAGAATATTACCATCCGATAAGCACCTCTTCACAAGAAACCTGGAAAACATGGTATTAAGCTATGATCATAGATACAGCGAAAGTCAAAATATTTTTGTTCATTCTAAAGTCAATAATAGAAATGGAATATTCATCTACTAAAAAGAAAGCAAATTCATAAACAAATAATTAAAGTTCGATGCAGTTGACAAATCAATCCTAGTTTCCCCCTTGACTCCTTAAGTCTAATATAACACAAGCTCATTCCTCCTTATGTCCAAATCATATGATCATTCCATACGGTTAGTCACAAAAGTTTCCTAGGATGGAAACTGGAAGTTACGGCGGTGAATGCCAATCCATGAAGCCTATTTGTTTCAAAGTTCGTATACAAAATGCATTGCAAGTAGGTCTACCAGATCTCGTATAACTCCTATAATCGGTGGAAGATGAACATCAAGTTCTATATGCATATGCCTACATGGCTGCAGTCACAGAGACCTACCTTTCATCTTCCTCTATGCTTATCTCTCCATTTTGTCCATTAGAGCGGGAATCTGAACGCAACTCCCAAATCGCCTGCCTCCCTTTTTCAGGCTGGAATGTACCAAGAAATCTGCATAGAAACAGTCACAAAAGCCCAATGAATTTCTGTAAGACTGACAAATCATTGCGTAACATGCATATATGATAGAGAGTGACAGAGAGAAGCGTACATATTAATGGCGTCTTGTTTATCCGCATCCATATATGCATTATTATAATAACGTTGCAGGGTTCTCAAGAACTCTTGTGACTGGGTTGCTGCTCTCCACTGGCCTCTTCTCTCACTGAAAACCTATTTCACACCAGAAATTCTAGGAATCAACCAAGTGTATCCAAACAATAGAGAACATAAGGTTAACTCGAGTCAGTTGCAGAAGAACCGAGCATCATTATTCAGTGATACCAAAAAGAAGAGATTACAAAATGAAATTTAACACTAGTCTAAAGTCCGATATCCTTTCACGAATAATAAAGGGTCCAATGGTCATTGAGATAATAACGTAGATGACATACAAAACAATTTGCCTAAAATAAGACTTGTATTGGATATCAAAGATCAAGATCAGAAAATAGACCAGATTCAGTCAAATTCTTTAGACCAATATCCTTGCAAATGATACCAAATGGTCCAAAAATTCTTCTCATGAAGCCAGTCACAAAAAATCTCAAGTGGGGCTAAATAGGATACACTTTGTTCATAATAAACAGCCTAAAATTTAGTGTCAACTGTCTCCAGCAGAAGATTTCATATAAGACAGTTCCATAAATATAAAATAGGCTGAACCGATGATATGTCAGGATAGACCGGAAAAAGAAAAGAAGACAAGAAATTACCTTATTGTGGGCAGCAGATCCACCATATTGGTAAGCTAGCGTATCTCCCATTCTTTCATATAACCCCATTAAAGCACTAGACAAACGATCATCAAGTTCTATTCTTGGAGCATCTCTAATTCCCAGAGCATGGAGCTGCTGTCCTAGAGCAGCCCAACCATATGCATATTGAGCAACATTTGTACGATCAAGACAATCTATGCAATTGGTCCTCAGCACGCCCCTCTGAAGCATGCCAGGCTTATCATAATCGCCATTAGCAACATTCTTACTTGGGGGAAGATTCTTCTCTAGGGAATCATATTCCCCACTATCATCATCAGAGCTATTATGTGTAGACATGTCGGCACTGCAATATAAAGGTATAAGTACTGAAATTGTTAGTATATAGCTGCAAAAAAACAAAACTTTTCAGATAGGATTATTTTAAACACCATCATTTTCCACCAAGTTATAGGTTAACGCTATCACCGAGTTTCAGATAGTAACACAAACTACGGATAGTTGATGAAAGTCAACAAGTTACCACATCCGACAAGGTTCATCTTTAAATCGATCACGAAATATAATATAAGTCGGATATGATGAACAAGCAAGTTCCAGGAGCTCAAGTAAGAACACTTACTCAGAAGAAGACAAGCTCATACCACCATCGAGCTTCATTGCTGGGGTAACTTGATAATAAAAGAAACCTGTTAGCATCAAAGCACATGCAGCCACTTTGCCAAGAAGTGCCAAGACATTTGCTGTTTTGCTGAAATGAAGACAGAGAAAAGAGAAAATTTATGTATAACTACTCATAATTTGAAGCAGAAATTTAAAGTATACCTCTGGAAATGTTTGTGCAAGTCCCAATGAAGGAATCTTATACGATTTTCTTCAGGCAGATCTTTGTTTATAAAGTCAATTGCATTGGCAAACTCTGCCCGGAGAATCGACTCCCTGGGTCTCCTTTCTTTTGTCTATTGATTGTCAAGGGCAACAGGAAAAATCAGTGGAATGTTTGAAAGTATCTAAATGATAATGCAGACACAATAGTTCCTTTCATTGATATTTTAACTAGATTAAGGTGCAAGAAGACGCATCACTTGCCAATACAAAAAGAACCTAGGCTGAAATGCTTAAGGCATGAAAGATAATAAGAACGTTAAAACAAGCAAGATTAGGCAACTCACCTTGATCAAGTTCAGAATAATGATGGGGATTCCATATCGCTCCACAAGGTTTTCAAAGTGAAGTCTAGTTGCCTCATAGTTCAGGTCCCTTTTTGACACTGCATTTGACATTGAGGTATTCAAACACACAAAGAAGAGAGAGAGAGAGAGAGAGAGAGAGAGAGAGAGAGAGAGAGAGAGAGAAGGGACAAGGCAGTATAATTAGTATGAAAATACTCACATACAATATCCGGTTTAAGAATCATCCGTGAGGTTTCCTGTGACCAGAACAGAGGAATTGAGCCACGGTTCTGCACAACAGAACTTATTTGCATGGGGTTGTCTTCAGGAACGTCCTCAGACACTATCTGCTCTGTTTCGACATCATTAGCGACATTGCCACTTTCGTTTATTCCTCGTTTCAAGTACCTAAAATCAGAAGGCGTTTAGGAGAAACAAAGCATAATAACTAACTCAAGTAAAGGTATATACTTTAATTCTCATCATGCTGGAACGAACCCAAGAAATGGAGAAATATTGAACAGTGCTTGCACATGTATTCTAATGTGATTAACAATCTGGGCTTTATTTGAAACGGTTTCAAGTTACTACTACTGTTTAGAATACAGAGCGAGTAATTAAAATCATGTTAGACCACAGAGCAGCAAACTCGGGAGTGATGAAATCTGATACCTGGTTCCAGCGTTATGGCGGGAACGCCTAGCAATAAGAGTGAGTTTGAAATTCCGTCCAGCTTCAGAAAGAGTTGTCTACATGCACAACAAACGAAGGTTCAACCCATTAAGCTAAACAGTACTGTGAAACTACAAGTTATTTGAAAATAAAGATGCCAGTGTTTCATAGCTGTATCTGAAATAGCACATCCAAGTATATAAAAATGGAAAGAAATAAAAAATTGCATGTGAGACAGAATGCCTTTTTACGAAAAAAACGACTGCTGCTGTGAGAAAGAAAAGAATACGTGTATTTGCTCCCCGAAACTTTCTTTTCTTACCTGCTTAAAGAAACCATACACCAATGCTACAGTCCACACGGTATTCCGAAGATGATGTCGAATTCCCCGAGTCAAGAACTCGTTCCACACAAACATTTTCTTATAGAGAGTACCACCACTCTCATGGTCGCACACATTCTTCTGGAAACTTCGCATTATATTGTAAGAATAGCTGAAAAAGAAGTCTTTCGTAAGGTCCACCATACACAGGAGCCTCTTGTACCTGTTAAACAACAAGTGGGAAACACCAGATAAAGATACGCAAAGTTCATAAAAAGGTAGAAGGGTATAATAACTAAACACATGCACTCTCTCTTTTAACCAAACGGAAAAGAAAAACAGAACTTTCTTCAACAATGAGCTTGGAACAAACAAACAAGGGTAAAATCTAGTAAAAAGATATATCAAAATACCTGTTCTCGTCTCTTGAATTCGCAAAGTTTGAAAGCACGCTAGAATGCTGCAATGAAATCATCTCACTCTTTGACACTTCATACACGCGGTGACCACAAATTTCACCGATCTCTCTTCTTTCAGTAATAACCAGCATGTAATATGGTCCCAAAAACTTAATGAATCCTGAGACCACACAAAAAGAAAAGAAAACATTGTGAGAAGAAGCTGTAAATTAATAACAATCTTCTCTCCTGCAAACATAACTTGAGACAAAAAAAAAACACATACCAATGATGCCATAACAGACAGCAACACGTTTCAGTCCGCCTGTGGCCTTGTTTCCTTCGTGTATCCGCTTTAGCAACTCGTAGCACTCTTTTTTGGTATAAGCAGTAGAGTCCTCACTGACATTAAGCTCAGACGCATCAAGACGGTCTATCTTGAGTACTCTATGGACTCCACTACCATTCCAACCAATCATATAGAAATTCTGAAAAAAAAACATGTTAGTAAAATGATCTAAAAGGGAACCAGTAATACAAATGATCCTTGGGATTCAAAAGGTGGAAGCTTTACTTACGGAATGAGTCTGGAAGAGCTTGAACTCTTGCATACAGCCATGAAGGGAAGATGATCCAGAGGAGGAGGAGCCTCCTCCATTCTCCATTGATGAGGATGAGGTCGTCATAGCTGATTCCCAGATTCACTCTTTTCCTTTCGACAGTGACCTTTTGACTTACAGATCTAAGCCAAAGCCGCCGGAACAAACAATCTCTCTCGCCGGAACATTCACCAAATTTCGAACTTTCTCAGAGGAGAAAGAAACAAACCAAATCAAACAATCTAATCACCACCCGAGATCAGCAACCTTGGGACTTACAAACAATCGAGCAGCAGAGACGCAGATTCTCTACTGAGATTCTTCTGCTGCTCTCGAATCTAAAAAAAAAAAATGCGAGCTTTTTTTTCAAGGGATATAGGTAAGGCAGCTCCGATCAATGAGATCGCCAGCTCGAAAATCTCAAAAGAAAAACGAGGAAGGAAGCTCAGATTCGGAGAATTAAGAGATTTAGACGAAGAATTGTACAAGAAAATGGAAAGAGAAAAGGGTTTTATGATGTAGAGAGGGAGAGATCAAGAGATGATGATGATGATATGATTCAGCTCTCTCTGTGTTGTTTCGGTCGAGAGAGGGAAGGGAAGGAGAAGATTGGATCGAGAAACAAAGAGCCGACGCAAACCACAATTTTCTATTTTTTTTTATATATTTTTATATAGGGGATTTACGGGAAAAAAAGAAAGAAGAAATAATAGTCTCGTGACAATGATTTATACTTACAGCTGTCTGGACACTAATGGAATAGCTGCACTTTCTACAACTTCTTACTCTTTCTTCTTTTTCAACTCTAAATAAATCAATTATCTACAGATGAACGGCTCAATTTTAGCAAAATTATAAAAAAGAAGGTAACCAAAAACATGTTTAGCTTATCAGGGAAAATGCTGACGCCAACACGAAATTGAATAATAATACTATATTCAGTCATGGTAATTGGTAGATAGGGGCATGCAATGCAAACACTCCTCCTGACCCATTAAAACTTTTGAGACAGTAACGATTACTATCTCTCTCTTTTTTTTTATGTTTTAATTTTTTTGTGCTTACCGTGTTTGCGTGTTAGCTTATACAGTAAAATAAGATTATTCAAGAACCCCAATACCCCATCGAAGATTACCATAAATATCCTTATATATTAATCGAAAAACATTTTGTAGCCACGTATCATCACTGAGAATGAATTATTAAAAAAATAGGTTGGTAAATCTTAACTTATATCTCCTATATATTAATTGAGAATTATTTAAAAATTGTAACATTAAGTTTGTATTAATTAAAAGAGATTGTGCTTAGGTGTCACTTATTTAGGATATATTAATTGAGAATTATTTAAAAATTGTAACATTAAGTTTGTATTAATTAAAAGAGATTGTGCTTAGGTGTCACTTATTTAGGATATATTAATTGAGAATTATTAAAAAATAGGTTGGTTCATCTTAACTTATATCTCCTATATATTAATTTAGAATCATTTAAAAGTTGTAATCTTAGATTTGTACTAATTAAAAGGGACACCGCTTAAGTATCAATTAATTAGGATGTCAATTTAAACTACGTGACACCTTAACAATCAATTAAAAAAATGTTGGTCCAAATCTAATTACTAGAAGACATTATATTAACCCAAAATATATGAAAATACCTGTTTTCGTCTCTTGAATTTGCAATGTTGCCAAGCACACTAGAATGCTGCAATGAAATCATCTCACTTTTTGACACTTCATAGACCCGGTGACCACAAATTTCACCAATCTCTCTCCTTTCAGTTATAACCAGCATGTAGTATGGACCCAAAAACTTAATGAATCCTGAGACCACATAAATTTGAAAGAAAAAAAAAATGGTGAGAACAAGCTGTAAAAGTAAAAGCCATCTACTCTCCTGTAAACATAACTTACACACAAAAAAAAACACATTACCAATGATACCATAACAGACAGCAACACGTTTCAGCCCTCCTGTGGCCTTGTTTCCTTCGTGTATCCGTTTTAGCAACTCGTAGCATTCTTTTTTGGTATACGCAGTGGGATCCTCACTGACATTAAGCTCAGACGCATCAAGCCGGTCTATCTTGAGTACTCTATAGACTCCACTACCATTCCAACCAATCATATAGAAATTCTAAAACAAAAAACACATTACCAATGATACCATAACAGACAGCAACACGTTTCAGCCCTCCTGTGGCCTTGTTTCCTTCGTGTATCCGTTTTAGCAACTCGTAGCATTCTTTTTGGTATACGCAGTGGGATCCTCACTGACATTAAGCTCAGACGCATCAAGCCGGTCTATCTTGAGTACTCTATAGACTCCACTACCATTCCAACCAATCATATAGAAATTCTAAAACAAAAAACACATTACCAATGATACCATAACAGACAGCAACACGTTTCAGCCCTCCTGTGGCCTTGTTTCCTTCGTGTATCCGTTTTAGCAACTCGTAGCATTCTTTTTGGTATACGCAGTGGGATCCTCACTGACATTAAGCTCAGACGCATCAAGCCGGTCTATCTTGAGTACTCTATAGACTCCACTACCATTCCAACCAATCATATAGAAATTCTAAAACAAAAAACACATTACCAATGATACCATAACAGACAGCAACACGTTTCAGCCCTCCTGTGGCCTTGTTTCCTTCGTGTATCCGTTTTAGCAACTCGTAGCATTCTTTTTTGGTATACGCAGTGGGATCCTCACTGACATTAAGCTCAGACGCATCAAGCCGGTCTATCTTGAGTACTCTATAGACTCCACTACCATTCCAACCAATCATATAGAAATTCTAAAAACAAAAAAAACAAAAAAATCATCATGTCAGTGACAGAGACAGTCAATGAAGTTCATTACAATGATCCTAGGAAGGAATCAAAAGGTGGAAGCTTTACTTACCGAATGAGTCTGGAAGAGCTTGAATTCTTGCATACAGCCATGAAGAGAAGATGATCCAGAGGAGGAGGAGCCTCCATTCTCCATTGACGGCGATGAGGTCATAGCTGATTCACAAACTACTCGTTTCGTTTCGACAGTGACCTTTAAACTTACAGATCTAAGGCCAAGCCGCAGGAACAAACAATCTCTCGCCGGAACATTCAACTTTCTCTGAGGAAAAAGAAAGAAGCCGAATTCGCACGCAAAACCAAATGAAAGATGCTCTTAAACCGTAAAAGTTTCACTCACAAAACGAATCTAATCTGATCAGCACCTTTGGACTTACAAACAGACAATCCGAGCAGCAGACACAGATTCTCTACTGAGATTCTTCTGCTGCTCTCGAATCGAAAAGAAAAACGAGAGATTTTTCAAGGGGGAGAATAGCCGAGCCCGATCAATGAGATCACAGCTCGAAAAGCTCAGAGAAACGAAGAAGGGGAGCTAAGATTCTAGGAATGAAGAGATTGGACGAAGAATTGCACAATAATCTGGAAGCAGCGAGACGTCTATGAGGAGGAGAAAGATTGAGAGAGAAAAATGGTTTTATGATGATCAGAGATGATATGATTCAGCTCTCTCTGTGTTGTTTCGGTCGAGAGAGAGAAGGAAGGAGAAAGATTGAGAGAGAAAAATGGTTTTATGATGATCAGAGATGATATGATTCAGCTGTGTTTCGGTCGAGAGAGAGAGAAGGAAGGGAGGAGAAGATTGGATCGAGAAACAAAGAGCCGACGAAAACCACATTTTTCTGTTTTTATTTATTTATTTATTTATTGTAGATTTTTATTTAGGGATTTTACAAAAAAAAAAAAAAAAATGAAATAATAGTCTCGTGACAATGATTTATACTTACAGCTGTCTGGACACTAATGGAATAGCTGCACTTTCTACGACTACTTCTGCTTACTCTTTCTTCTTTTCAACTCTAAATAAATCAATTATCTACAGATGAACGGCTCAATTTTAGCAAAATTATAAAAAAGAAGGTAACCAAAAACATGTTTAGCTTATCAGGGAAAATGCTGACGCCAACACGAAATTGAATAATAATACTATATTCAGTCATGGTAATTGGTAGATAGGGGCATGCAATGCAAACACTCCTCCTGACCCATTAAAACTTTTGAGACAGTAACGATTACTATCTCTCTCTTTTTTTTTATGTTTTAATTTTTTTGTGCTTACCGTGTTTGCGTGTTAGCTTATACAGTAAAATAAGATTATTCAAGAACCCCAATACCCCATCGAAGATTACCATAAATATCCTTATATATTAATCGAAAAACATTTTGTAGCCACGTATCATCACTGAGAATGAATTATTAAAAAAATAGGTTGGTAAATCTTAACTTATATCTCCTATATATTAATTGAGAATTATTTAAAAAATTGTAACATTAAGTTTGTATTAATTAAAAAGAGATTGTGCTTAGGTGTCACTTATTTAGGATATATTAATTGAAAAACATTACAACATTGTTTTGTAGTCACGTGTCACCATGAGAATTAAATTCAGAATTATTTGAAAATAGGTTGGTTCATCTTAACTTATATCCTCTATATATTAATTTAGAATCATTTAAAAAGTTGTAATCTTAGATTTGTACTAATTAAAAAGGGACACTGCTTAAGTATCAATTAATTAGGATGTCAATTTCGCTTACGTGACACCTTAACAATCAATTAAAAAAAATGTTGGTCCAAATCTAATTACTAGAAGACATTATATTAACCCAAAATATATGAAGCGTATATTCTTTTCTTAAATAAAAGCTACGAAATTACCTAATATGATTAATATATATATGGTAATTAATGATTACGAATAATAAATATTTGATAACAATTTTTGCATCATTCTTCATTTTTGTTTAATTTTATATTATTAAAAAAACTAAACAATCACATTAACCATATAATAAAAAAATAGATCTTTTCTTATATGTTATATTTTGAATTTTGTAAAATGACTTTAAATTACAAAAACGAGGAAACTTTATATGTTATATTTAAAAAAATTTAAAACGACTTTAAATTACAAAATGAGGAAACTTTATATGTTATATTTTTTCTTATATACTTTATTTTGAATTTTTTTAAACAATTTTAAGTTACAAAATGTAAGTTTTTCTTAAGCATACAACTAAAAGCATTAAAATGACATGTATCAATTCGATGGTTGATCTGAAACCTTTCAAAACCATATAGAAGATAGAAGATAAAAGTCAAACTAATTTAACTGCGGAAACATTACTGTTTACTTTTTTCAAGAATGTGTTCGGTGGAAAAAAAAATAAAGTTTTTGTGTCATAATTTATTTAATATCCAATCCGACCAACCCATGATATATTAATTATAGTTTACTTCCACAATTTTTTAATAAAAATTAATCCGGTCTATTTGAAAGAAATTGTATAATAATAACAAAAAACATTGTACATGTATAAATAAAATGATCAAATATATAAAAAAAAATATCAATAATATATACAAATAAACTCACCATGCGCAAGGCGCAAGTCTTGTCCTATATACTTTTTATTAAATTAACTTTCAAATTGATAAATAGTGTACAAAAGAATATTCTCGCAATTTCCTTAAATAAAAGTTACAGAATTACCTAATATGATTAACGTATATATGACAATTAATGGTTATGAATAATAAATATTTGATAACAATTTTTGTATCTTAGATCTTTTTTGTTTAATTTTATTTTATTAAAAGATATTAAACAATCACATTAACCGTATAATAAAAAAATAGATTTTCTCTTATATGTTATATTTTGAATCTTTTAAAATGAATATAAATTATTAGAAATTTTAAAATCCCACTTTGAAAATTTTGTGGACAATGGCTTATTTTTTTGTTATAGCACAATACAAATAATCATAAAATTGTAATAATATAGATTTTTATTTAATAAATATTCAAATTAAATAATCTATATATATATTCAGCTAACGACTTAAAGCAAAAAAATGGACTCCATCAATTTAGTCGTCCAGTTGAAACCCTTCAAAACTATGTGGAAGACTAAGGTCAAAGTAATTCGATTTTGGAAAAAATACTAAGTTGTTAGTTCTAAAACCATTAAAATGGTTCTTAGTGACGTTAAAGTAAATTATTTTAAAAAAATGTAGAACATGTTTTTGTAATAAAAATTCACTTTATGACCATATTACGGTTTTTATAGGTATAAACAAGGTGATAAAAATTTTAATCCCAAATCGATCAGGCTCATCATAAATTCAAAATAGATTTTGGTCCACAATTAAAATTACAAATGCACAGTCCAACATATTGATGATTATATAAAGAAAACATAAATATATGCATATTAAAAAAAATCAAACATATATATATATATTTAATTTATCACTACTATATATTTTTAATTTTTATTATATAAGCTCACGTCTTATCCTAGTTAACTAGTATTTAATATTCTGAATGGTCAAATAGTTCTTTTAACGTGTACAATTTGTATATTTTCATAAGCAAACCTTTTAAGGAAAACGTGAAGGTTTGAGAGTGGCCGTAAGAAGTAAGATTAGTCACACTACACACCAAAGAGTGAAACAGTCACAAACCTATAATTGTTATTCCATATGCACGAGGCTGGGTACAACAACAGGTAGCAACTTTCATTACCGTGATTACTCCTACTTACAAATCTATTTTTTACTCACTCGTCACTACTTTTATGCTTACGCAATCTCTTCTTGATCCACAGTGACGAGAAACAAAAGATAAAAAGGTTTCTTGACATTACTACAAGTGAAGAGGATTGGAAAAGGGCAGAGAACCAAGGGCAAAACAATCAGTCCTTGCAATCTGTTACACCTTCTGTAGATATTTGAAATCGAGCTTCTGCTTCAGGCAAGCATGGCGAGCTTATCACTTTGCAGATTCTCTCCTCTGCTCTTCCTTTCCTCAATGCCAGCCTTGTATTATTGATACATACATCATAAACAATACACACACTTTGCCAATGAACCTTAGAAAAGAAAACAAGGCTTATAATTTGCAAACATTACAGACCTTGTTGTGGTGGCATGAGCCATGATATTCCCACCAATCGGCTTAAACTGTGGACCAGCAAAAAGAGCAGAACCATCTACTTGCGCAACTACTTGGTTCGTTATAACAACAGCCACACCAAACTAGAGAGCCATTAAAAACATTCAAGAGAAAGTTTCAGGATGGTGTGTCTCAGAGGAATTTAAACAGTTAATACTAATGAATGGTCACCTCATCTGCTAATTTCTGAAGACTTCTCAAGAACTTTGCAAGATGCATTTGTCGAGCCGAAAGCTCTCCCCTTCCAGAGAAATCTGTCCTGTAGAGAGCGGTAGCACTATCCACAATCATAAGAGCAAACCTGCGACATCATAACTTTCACAATTAGCACTCTCATCATGAACAATAATGGATCTGAACACCAAAAGGAAACTCTAACTCAACGCACCTTGTTTCAACCATCATTGATGCTGCTTCAAGCAGAAGCCTTGACTGATGATCAGTATTATAAGCCCTCGCATAAGCAACGTTTTCAAGAACATCAGCTCCATTAAGTCCAAACCTGCATCATTTTAAAATGATTTCTTTCGGAATATTCTGCCTCAAGAACCCTCATCGTGCTCTCACATGTGGTACAAAGATAGCATACCTGTCAGCTATCTGTAATAGTCTTTGTGGCCTGAATGTTCCCTCGGCATCAATGTACATCGCCTTTCCCTCTCCACCTCCTTGATCCATGGGAAGCTAAACATTAAAGCACGAACCTCAATGTGAATACATTTCTCAATTTAAAGTTCACTGGTTCCTACAAGATAAGTAAGAATAGCTGAGTGGTTCAGCAAAATGGTACTTACTTGGCAAGTTACACACAGTGTATGGCACAACTGAGTCTTCCCAGAGCGGAACTCACCATACAACTCAGTGATGGATCCGGTTTCAATTCCTCCTATTGACAGTAAAGACAAAGTAAGATCATAACAGCAAAATGACCTTTCAATACGCATCAGAAAATCAGAAACCAACCTTCAAGGACTTTGTCGAGCTCCCGGGATCCAGAGGTAATCTGAATGATCTCCTGCCTCTGGGCATGGAGCTGGCTAGCACTAGTGAAACCCAGAGGAACCAGCTTCGAAGCTGTCACAGAGGTAAAACACACACACAAATAAGAAAATGCATAAACTCCAAAAAGGATCAAAGTGAATTTGTATTCATATGACAACATGCCTGCTTCAACGATTTTGTCAACTTTAGCATCACTGATTCCTTTAATCTGCAAGAGATCTTTCCTCGGAGTATATGCAACACCTTCAACAGTGCAGAGACCAGCGTCCCTAAGCTTCTTCACATCAACAGAAGCTATACCTGCCGCCTGAAGATTGAAGAATCAAAGAGAGCATGAAAAACATTGATTCATAAATAACTCAGAAGACCCACATAGTTTATACTTCAAAGGTGTTAGCTTTATCTGAATCAAACAAAAGCCCTAAAACTATTTCACTCTACAGTCCGTAGCGAAACGCAATTCTCCTTCGGATTCACACCTAATCATCATCGCTAGAACGAACAAAGGGTAGAAAAAAGCAAGGTTCTTTGGTGATTTTAAGCCAAACCCATTTCGATTAGCACTAGATCTGTGGGAGATTATGCTCCGAGAAGGTGAATCTCTGGAGAAATTTGTACCTGAAGCTGTTCGACGGGGAAAGGGCCGTGCTGGGTCTCTTCATCGTCTTGTTGCTGAACAGTGTTTTGGTTTCTACGCTGCTCCATTGTCGTCATCGCTCTCGATCAGAACGGATTCGTAGCACCGGAGAAAGCGAGAGGGAGCAAAAGGAGATTTTTCTGAGTGGAGGGAAATGGCGAAATTGGAAAGTATTCTATATTACCCCAGTTACAAAAACTTTATTCTCACTATCCCCTTCATTTTCATTATCCTTCTCCCCTGCTTGCCTTTTTTTTATTTATTATATTTCTTCTTTGACTAATATAGCGGGCCCACTACTATTTTCTTCTTTTCTTTTCATTTTTTATTTAAATAATCTGTCGGATCCACCTTATTTTTGGCGTCAGTTTTTTTCCATCATTTTTGTTGTTTTTGTAAACAATTTCTTTTAAAGAATTTTTGATGATTAATATAGCTAAAAATGTTTTAAAAAAACTGTACTTCAAATTTTTCATTTTTATGTTTATTTATAAATAATAATGATATAAAATAACAAAATAAATTATTTTTAATAATATTTTAAAATAATTAGTTTCAAAATAAATTTAATAAAATATTTTAATTATTAATATTAAATAAATGATTTTTATTCTATTTTGATATTTTATTATTTTATTATTTGAAATATTTAACAATTAATATTCAAAATAAATATTACAAAATAAATTATTTTCATAATATAGAATCACATATTATTTTCAAATAAACTTAATAAATTATTTAAATAGAATAATTTTTCATAAATTAATTTTAATTCTTTACAAAAAAAACTTCAGTCATTTTGGTTTTTGGTTTGATTCGGATAACAAAGTTAAGAACTAGCTTATATTTCAGATCGCATTCAATTCGATTTTGGTTAGTTGGTTAAAAAGTAAAAGTAAAATCAAATTTTAGATTAAATAACATATTTTTTTTTGATTTTGAGATAAAAATTCAGAAAATTTAAAATATTCTAAATGGGATATTTCGTAAATAATTTAGAAAATCAAGGACATAAATTTATTAGGGATTCTGCTTTAATTGTATATATTAATTTCAAAAATATTTATATAGATAATTTCATTGATATTTCAAAAATACAGTTTTATAAAATATGTATTTCGATAATATTTTAATCAACAATTAATTTCAAAAATATATTTATATAAATTATTTTCCTTAATTAAAGTTTTTATCTCTTTTATATAGACTTCAAATAAAATAAGATATTTCATATATTTTACTATTTTATAATTATAATTAAATTAACAATCTATATAACTTATAGATAATATTTTCTTTGTTTCATAATAAGTACTTGTTATGTAAAGAGTATCTTTTAAATTCAATTCAGTTATATCCATTTTGACTTTAATATTATTTACAAAATGTTTTGATTTTATAAATTATTTTATTTATCTTAAAAGTGTATAATTTTATATAAACTTGAAGATATAATACTATAACTTTATTTATATAAATTTGTATGGTGAACTACTAGCACTACTAGAACTACCTTGAACTACTGAAGATTACCTTGCACTACTATGTATTATGCATATTTCTAAAACTTTATATTTTAGGCTAATTCTATATTTTAGCAGTTATAACTTATATATTTTGAAATTATATATCCATATATGTGCTTAGATATCAAATTAGTCATGAAAACTTTAATATTTCTTAAGTTGTTAGAAAACTTATCATTTCCACAAAAAGCATCCTTATACTTCCATGCATATTGTGTCATAATAAGCCAAATCACATAAATTACATAATTTCAGAATTTTGTTTTTACAAAAGTGTTATATATAATCTAAAATTGTCTAAATGCATTGGTTTTACTAGAAATATATTATTTTCACGTGGTATTACTAAGAAATGTTGAAATTTGAAAAAAGTATTACTATGAACAAGATAATATTACTACTATCTTGGGTATTACTAAGTGTAAATATAATAATAGTGTTATTTGAATATATATCATGTAGATATTTTAAATGAGTAATTTTTAATTATATTTTATTTAACACGGGTTAAATATGTTATAATAACATGGGTTAATATGTTATACACGTTTTAGACATGCTTGATTTTTTATTTATCTTAGTAATACCTAATAAAACTAGTAGTTCGAAATTTTTCTTGTAATTATTGTTTTATATGTTTTAGTACACGACCAATGATATACTTTATATGTTTTAAATTCTTTTACATGCTATACATGTTTTGAGTGTATTATTTATCTTAGTATATAACATATTCGCGTTTTAAATTAATGGTTTTTAATAGTTTTAAAAATATATGTGCTAAATATGTTTTAAGTTTTAAACATGTTTTTTTAAATAGTTTTCTTAATAATAATACCTAAAAGTTAGTTTTCTTAACAATAATACCTAAAAGTTAGTTTAAAACATGTGCTAACTATGTTTTAAGTTTTAGACATGTTTTCCAATAGTCCAAATATTTTTTTGTACATAGTAAGACCTAGTATTCAATTAGTCCAAACCTGTTTGAATCTCGTAAAACTTTATACAACCCAAATATTAAAAATTTACACATTGAAAATACAAATAAAAAAAAACATAAAAAACGGCCATTGCCAACAATGCACATGACTTGTCTTGAACCAATATAATACTTTAAGGCTTGGTCCAGGTAAATCCATCACGAACTTATTCTCTATCACATCCACTCGAAACTACTTATGCATAGAGTTCCACCTAGACACTGTAACATACAAGCCAAGGAACACGATTAATAATTAAATACAGAACATATCTAAGATCCAATACCTTCAGCTAATGTATGACCACTAAAGCCAAGATCAGAAGAAATGTTTTCAAGGGGTTCATTAACAACTCGCAACAGGAAGAAAGACTCATAGTTGAATATATAGTAGCCATAACTGCGCTTCGTGCATAGCAGCGTAAAGCCTCTCGATCCTCATGTTTGCTTTCGTCTCAGACCTTATCGCTTAGCAATTTCACCACCTACACCGATAATGCTCCTTGCTTTTCCCATGCCTTGAAGACTGAAACAAAACAAAATATAGAAAATGTATCTCTGTTTTGTTGTTTTGTAAACAAACTTTCTTCTTACATTAGATGCTTCGTTCCCTATTGTTGTGTCTCTCTTATACTAATACCACTCCATCTTGCTAAAACTAATTATGCGAGTCAGCGGGTGTAAAAGTTTAGATCTTCCTTGATGCTCGGTGAAATGTGGGTAAGCTCTAAAATCCATTTCTGTTGCTCAAATCCACACAGACAACAAAAGAAAATTCATCAAACTAAATCCAAAAGCCACACTAACATAATTGTAAATAACCTTGAGAGAAGAGTGATAAGACCTTGGAGGGTTTGATTGTGGAACTACTGATTAGAAAAGAAGTTAAGAGTAAAA